>JAIPUX010001880.1:7507179-7522614 GCA_020142125.1 Phrynosoma platyrhinos | reverse complement strand
ATAATAATAATAATAATAATAAGGAACCAACTGGGCCAAAACCAGAGCTGTATGGTCAGCCACTGTCACTGACCAAGAGATTGTGTACAAGGACAGAAATTTGGTAGGTTAGATCCAAAGTCATCTAAAGTACTATGAGCTCCACATCTGTATCATTAACCGGACCATTGATGCAGATGTTCAGTTTAATTATGTGACTCCCTCAAGATGATAAACAAGAAACTGTAAGGAGTTGATCAAACCAAGTGTCAGCACTCAACATCTTCTCAAAAGGGCCAAGGTCTCAGGAGAGGCCACCAGTTCTGACTCCTCTTGTGCTGAGCAGCTAAATTTAGGGCAACTTTGTGTTTTCCCATAGTGCCCCACAGCAATACTACATAAGGGGCATTGTGGGCAATCAGCACAGTAGCTCCTGCACACTATTTCTGCTTCCACTTATCCCTGAGATAGTGCCCAGAGCAAACCAATCCTGTACAGGAACCATCAGAGGAAATTTTGCTAAAGAATTTCTAAAATGGGAACTAGTTCTGAACTGCACTTGCACACAGTGATTCCACTTCAGACAAGGGGCTATGTGCCCAATGGAGAGGAAGAACTATGGCATTTCTCAGCCATCACCCTCACTCAATGCACAAATCATTGGCAGAGGCTCTTCATAGACATGGAGCATTTTTTTCAGACCCTGTCTGTCCTACAAGATTAATACTGGAATACTTTACAATGCTGCCAAAATTACAAGGATAATTCACATAAAATATTTTTGAAAACTGGAAATGTGCCAAACCCTACAAATATGAATTACCATTATTTGTTCCATGGAACCAGAAATAGACTGGTAGGTTAACAAAAAGCGACGTCATAAAAGTATGAGCAAGATCTAGCCAAGGTGATGCAATAGGATTTGACAGTCAATCCCTTCAAATAAAAAATATCTCTAAATCTAGCATTGTTTCTGATAAAAATTAAGTTTGAGGTTAACTTTAATCTATTCAGTATTAGTCAATCACTACTGCTGTCAATTTGGTGATGTACATGCTAGTTTCAGGGATATTTTAATTTGATTTCACTGTTCACCCAGTATGTATTTCATGTCAATTTACTTAAAATTTTGGCTAAATTTAGAGTGAAATGAAATATTCATACATTATCTGTTCTCCATGGCTAGTATATTATTGCTACTTCTGTCTACATTAGCATTATCAAAGAGAATAGATTAGTGGCAAAAATGGGTGAGGGCCTTTCTTTTGTTATTCTAATTTAGTTTACCCTTGTTATAATAATTTTGTGAAAGTTAATAGCCCACAAAATCCTGTACTACCTTATCTATCCAGACAAGTGCTACCTAAAAATATTATAAACACATTCAACTATGTTGTTTTTTTCCAACCCATATTTTAGTTGCTTAAAGGCACAGGCAAGCAGTCAAAAGGCTAGGTACAAATCTAGTATTTAGATGTACATACCTGTTTTGACTATGTTTTAAATCACATTCCTCCATTTTCTTATCAAACTAAGTTTTGAATAGTCCCACTGACCTCAACAGAATAGCTCACAAAAATAAAGTCTTCCCCCACATGGTTAAGCATTTACTTGGCTGGCCCCAGGACTGTAAACATATAAATGTCAGTAAAGTTTTAACCAAAAGTGAATTATACCCCACAGTACTATCTAGTATGAATAATATTATATTATTCATACTAGCTTGGTTCTAATTATAGTAAATCTCATATGCCCCTCCCAAATAAAGCAGACTTTTTCTTTGAAGAACCAGATGACTAGAAGGACTGGCAGTAAAAGTAGGAGGAGTCAAAACATCCTAGCATTAGATATGCTTTCAACATTGATTTGTGGGACGCTGCACTCAGAAGATCTCATCCATGTGACATTTGAAGAATTTCATATGCACCAAACTTCAGACTTGGTTGTATAGTTATAAGCAGGAGATTCAAGCTGTTTGGACAGGTTTGCAGCCAACACATGCATATGTTCATGAATGCACATGCACAAACATAGGACGTTATCACACGGGGTCTAAAGCAGTGCCATCCCTGTTGCATCCCCATCCCATTCCGCTTCCTTTTCCCCTGTGTTCACATGACGTCGCAGAGAAACCCCGGCCATCCCCGTCGCATCCCCGTCCCATTGCAGTTCTTTTCCCCGTGTCTTCACACAACGTTGCACCCATCCCCATCCCATTCCCATCCCATCCCCGTCCCATCCCCGTCCCATTGCAGCATCATCCGGCATCATCCCCGTTCTTTTGAATGCCGGTTCTTTTGGGAATTACATTTCTGCCATGACCAGAATGATATCGGAATGCTGCTGCTTTCTTTTTGCCGGTAAGTTCTGGATTGAAAAGGAACCGCAATGGGACAGGGATGCGACGGGGATGGGACTGCTTTAGGCCCCGTGTGATAACATCCCCACACACATAGCATTGGTCCCCAGAGGCTCAGCCCAGTAGAGCAATAGTATAGCCTTATCTTCAGCAGTTTAAACAGTACCCAGCCTCCCATGATGCAGAAGAGACGGGAAAGTACATTTACCAGAAAACCAGACTCTTCTGAGTTGAGAGAAAGATTGCGTAGGTTAAGAGGTTTCGGTATTGTTTTATTGTTTTATTTGAGAAAAAAAATATAAAATAATGAAGTCTTGATCTCTGTATACAATTAATGCATGCTATTATTTATTTATAGCTCCCAAGATCATTTGCCCAGGTAGTGTAATAAGCCCATGCTGGAATGCTGTTTTAGTCTGTCTTTTTCAGCAAATGGCCTTAATTTCCCATAGCACACTAAAATGCTTACTGTGCCTCCTTTTGTTTGGAAAGTTTTGAGATTCCATATGAAAGAAGGGGGACTTTTCTAACCACAGCCATTTATTATATAGCCATGAGAGCAGTGACACAGCTAAGAAAGAAAATATATTTGATATAATAGATATAGAAGTGCCTACATGTGATATTTCCCAGAGTACTAGGTTATCACCCTCTGAAATGTCTCAAAGAGACAGATTGCCAGAAATCTTGCCTTTGACACAAAACCTGAAAATGGGCTTTTGAGAGAGGGGATAATATTTCTGATATTTTGCTTTTACAATCCAGAAACAGACTTTAGGAGGTGAGGCACTGCAAGGAAAGAAGGCAGCTAAAGGGAAAGGGTAAACATCCTACATAGGGATGTAAATCTTTGCTTATTTCATTCTTGCATTCTAGCAAAGCAAAGAGCATTATTAAGTCAATACTTCCCCATTTTAATACAGCATGAGTTGCTGGAGGTGGGCTGAAAATTTCTTATTGGATATTTGAACATAAAGCACATCATCAGGGCAAACATCATTATTTGCTGGCTTACAAAAAAAAACATTTTTAAAAAATAAAAAACCCAACAAAACCTTTTTGTGTAATGATTACAGAACAGCTATGTTTTGTAAAAAGGATAGCCTTAGAGAATAAAACTATCTCATTTTCCAAATCCTTACATCCAGTTCATTTCACTGAGCCCCATTACCCCTGAAGAGCCATAAGGCTGTTCTTTCAACCTGTGTGGTACATTATGCAACTGATCCAAACTCAAATAGAGAGACAGTTTGAACACTAAGGTCTCAGCCCCAGAGGCTTTTCTTGGTCTATCTCCTTGAAAACAATCAATCATCACAGCCTTTGAAACCACTGAATATATGACAGAGACCTTCAGCTCTGCAGCTGCCTTGCCAAATTAAACAAGAATGTGCCTAGTCTTGCAAGGAAAGTAATGGGGAAATAATTTGACATCAATATATTTATAATCTGAGTTGGTAGCTGGTTCTTGCCTACCTCCTCACATCCTATCAGCTTTCAAAAAGTAATAATGCTCAGGAGTCAGTTACGCATTCACATAATGAAATAAAGTCCAATATACACTATCTTCAGTGTGGAGCCACAATTTGGAGCCACAAAGTTCAAGTGCTTTGGGACATGCACACAGGAATCAGGCCACAAGTGTGCCATTTAGACCCCATCAGAAAAGTAACTCATCATATGGCAAAACCCTTCTGAGAGGGTCTGATTTTTGAACAGAAGTGAGGAATCAACATCATTGCATGTTGCCTCATAGAAAAGACATCCTTCACATAGAAGCATCATATGCTGATTTTTTGTAGGGAATTCTTTCCCCTCATGATGAAACCTTCTAATATGTAAGCCCTATTTCTCTAATCTGATGAGGCACTACTCAAAAACAATTTTACCTTAAAGATGACTTATTTAGACCAGGGTTTATATGTTTTTTCAAACATGGTCCTTCATCCTCTGCTACAGCCTGACTTGACCCAACTTAACATGACTAAAGCTTGGGAAAGTTACATTTTTGTACTACAGCTGTGAAGAAACTTGCCAAGAAAACTTCCTGATAGGGTCACCTTAGGGTAGCTATAAGTTGGAAATTACGTGAAGGCACACAACAACAACAACAACAACAAGTAGTAGTAGTAGTACTTTTGAAACTGGAAAAGTAGAATGTTAAACTGTTTTCTCCCCACAAAATAAAAGTGCATTATTTTAAGATGCAGTTATTATTTAAAGGCTTCGTATTTTAAGATATTTTTGAAATCTTCCTCTAGTTTAGAATATTATTATTTCACCAACAGTCCAATATGACCAGGAATGCCTTGTGGCCTTTTTCTTTTGTTTGGACTGAAAACTCAGGGATCTCATTACTAAAGGCCTTTCTTTTTCTTCAGCAATTGTTTTCAGATGTTTGAAATTATTACAAACAGAAGGTGGCTGGTAGAGTTCTGCCCGAAAAACAATATCACTTTATGCTAAACAAGCTGTATTTGCCTTATTTCACAACACCATTTCATAAATTATATACATAATCATCTTGTCAGGGTACAGGAGATCAATAACTCCTTATAATTAGATGCAATAACAAGTGTTAATATTATAGTAGGCCATGTCTATGAAAGCTTATGCTACAACTTCTTTTACACAGTCTCAAAGGTGCTACAAGATCTCTGTGCATAAAACCAGCTGGTTAGTTGAAGTCTGTCATTTAAAAAAAATACTTTCATGAAAAAAAGCATACCACAGTAAGAGAATGATTGCTTAAAATCCCTAAGTATGTATACTTTATATATTATCAGACTCCAATAATTCTGATTTAAATTACTTTGAATGTTCTTGACAACAGCTCCTTATATAGTGTATTATCACAAGAACTTGTGTTTATCTGTTATTAAGGACATTTAAAGTCAACAGTCAACTTGAAGGTGTATACACACAGGAGAAAAAGACTAACTGCAAAATAAATTTGCAATGCTTTTATTTACTTTTAAATTACTTTGCCAGGGCACTTTAAAACTTTTTTGAGCTGAAGTTTTCCTCTTCTTATCTAATAACAGCCATGGGGAGAAGAAAGCACCTAAATCACTGAACCACAAGCATGCACACACAAAACACCTTCCAAATGAGGGCTCTCCACAGTCACATTGTGAGGCGGGGTGGTGGTGGTGTTGAACCAAGGCTCTGTGCATGCCAAGAGGAATTTCCCATTACTGAACATCTGGTTTGGCCAACCGCTACTTGATTTCTCACTCAAAATCACAGAGTAAGATTTTGGGACCATGCATTGTAAGCCGAAATCAATTTAAGTCTGTGTTCCTATCTCTTTTTTTTAATGTAAATTTTCCTTTAGATTTTTCTTTTTTCAGTTCTTGCAGTTGATAATAATGATATCTGAGTTAGCTCCATATCTGACTTCTGAATGCTAAAGTAATTTAACAAAACAACTTCAGGATTATACAGAATACACAAAGCACATCCTTAATGAGATTTAGAATAATTTTCAGTACTTTTTGATCTTCAGGCAAAGCCACAAGTACACACACAAAGGAAATGCCACAACAGAGTGGTATTATATTGTCAATCCCTTTTATTTATATTATTCTATAAGGGGCAAAAAGGTCACAGGTGTTAACAACATATTTTTAAAACTACATATTGTGGCAATACCTTTATTAAGCCAACCAAAAGCTGCAAAATTCATGATGCTAGTTTTCAAAGTAAGCTTCCTAGGCAGAAAAAAATGGTTAGGAGAGAGAGAAATGATGATGATGGTGGTGGTGGTGGTGGTGGTGGTGGAGCATCTGAAGCTTACTTACTGAGTTGGTGTCTAGAGGGATGATCTGTGAAGACTAAAAGGTCAGGCTGCACCCAGTGGCATCACTAGGATTGGTGTCACCTGGTGTGATAATTCATGGTGTCACTCTCCATTGACCTCCTCCCATTTCACACCATACAAAATCATAGTAATGCTTTTTTACACTAATGTTACTTGTAAATCATAATTCCCATATACCACTGAATGTAATGCTAATATTTGTGAAATTAAAAAAGAGTACAAACTGTGAGTATAACTATGATCCCTTGCAAACAACATAATTGCATATTTATTGATCCTACTTTAATTGTTGAGGTTGCATACCAAGGAATTCTGGAATTTGTACTTTGGTGAGGCACTAGAGGACCTCTCTGGCTGAGAAGTCTAAGTACCACTCCCTAAACTGAAGGTCCCAGGAATCCATAGAATGAAGCCATGAGAATTAAAGTAAAATCATAGGACTATCACTATGTAGTGTGAAGGACCTCAGGAGTTAGGGTGGCACAGTGCTCTGTGGGGAGGTCAGCCTTCAAATGAATATGTAGAGGATGAAAGCAAGAATACTGTATACAATGCCACTTTTTATTCTCCATTACACAGATCTGTTTAATTTATATAATTTTAGTAGCTGTAGAACTTCTAAACTGCTATTATGTCATTTAAAATATAGATATCTATCCTACCCTTTTAAGGATCAGTGTTAAGCTGTGGTTCATAATCTATGAGGCAACAGAAAAATACCAAAATAAACATTTGAATTCCAGTGGAACAAGATCCCCTTAGGTCAGCTATAAATTTAGAACTACTAGTGACAAACTGGAAAATGAAGAAAGAAGTTCTTTGAAAAGTGGAAGGAAGCCAAGGATTTTCAAATTTTTACTATCACATTGTACCTACTATCTATAGCCTTTCGATTCTATTTGCTTCTGGGCAGATGAGGAAGGAAAGAAAAGAGCTATTTTCTTAGAAGCAAGGAGATAGTAAACATTTACAGATACTGTGCTCTATCAGACGTCTGAGTATTGCTGCCAACAGATGTTATTGTAATTATGATTAAAATGCTACAGAAATTATAATAATCCAGTAAATCATGTTCATAAATTCATTTTATTGAGCAGTTGACTGGGGAAGAAGAAAGGCAGAATGAGAAGAGTGGAGAACAAATAATCAAGACACTACTGGGAGACGTAAACAGGAATAGTGCAGGAGGGGGAGATGCTGGAGCTGCCATGAATATAGTGTGTTGCCAAATGCATTGCTGCATCCCAGAAACAAGGTAATAACTCCCATGTGTGACCCAGCTGAACTAGCTAGATAATAACCTTTAACTGAAACACACATCAGGAAAAATAGCCTCCCAAAGGGATAGCTGGCTGTCATCGTTTCTAGAAGAACATAGGAAGTGGGTGTCTCTCACTCAGCACATCCCTCCAGCAAGACACTAGTGGTGTAGCCCAAGCCTCTCCCCTCTCTTTACCTGTAGCCTCCAGTGAAAACCAGGCTCTGTAATATAACCAGGAATAGTCTGCAAATTATTTCCCAGGGCATGCAACTCAAAGAAAAACAACCAGATGTGTTGTTCTTATTCAAATGTGAGTTGCAATTTGTGGTACGGAGAGATTACCAGTTCATTCAAAATGTAATTGAATATTATATATATGCTCATCCATTTTTAATTGAATTGCACTTTTAAAATGTTGTACACTGCCTTAAATCCCATGCTGGGAGAAAGGTGAGAAATAATTAAAATTAAATTAATCCAGGACAATAAAATTCCACAGGGCAAACCCAGCTAGATTTGGGCAATGCAGGATAAATGGCCAGTTCTGATTCTCTTTCCATCAAGCCAAGAACTGTCCACCAGTGACAGCAAGTGCCTTCCACATCAGTGTGTTGGCAAAGATACCCCAGGTTTTAGCCCAAACTGTAAAGGAGCTATTAAAGGTGCTGTCCAAAGCAAAAATAGGTTCAGCATTGGGGGGAGGGACTCTCAAGTTTAGACTAAAACCCAGAATAGATTCACCATCTCACTAACATGGCAGCATAAACTGCTGCCCTTATATTGTCAAATCCTTTTCATTGGAGATGCCAGAGATTGGACCTTGAATCATCTGTATGCAAAGCATATGCTCTGCCACTGAGCTTTGTCCTATCTTGTTGCAGAAAAACTGAGGGGGAAGCCCTGGGGAGTCTTAAAAGATGAACCAGTATATTGAAGGAAAATCCACTTCAGAAAAAGAAATCATTTATGTGCTTATTTTCTAATCTACATTTTTACATTTTATTTTTATTTCCTTTGAAATCAGATACTCTGTAGCAGCCTGAAATGCACTTTTAGAAGAGTCTTGATTAAAAATGAAAAAGCTTGCTCTTTGTAACAACTTAACGACCAACGTTTTATTTTAAGGGGAATGAGCTTTTCTAGATGACAGTCCACTTTGTCAGATGTCAAAATGCATTTTCATCTTGTGTGAAGTTTTTTATCCATTTCATCATCTGACAATGCAAGCTCCAGTGTACAAAAGTTTACTTTCCTGAAACAAAAATGTAGACTTCATAATACCTTAATCTTTTAAAAAGTAACCACCGCAAACTAACATGGCTCTGAGGGGTTTTAAGGTGTTGTTATTTTAAGGGTGTCCCAAACATAATGGAAGTGGCCAAATCAAATTCATATCTATTAATTCACAGTCATGTTTTCATATCTTCCATTTTTTAAAATCCCTGATTACACAGTCACTTCACTGATGAATATGCTCTAAATAAGGGAATGTGTTAACCATTCTCTTAGCCTATTAAAGACAAAAAAATTACAGATTTGGCTATTCCATACTTCACATTAAGCAATTTACCAGTAGGTTTATACAAGTGAATGTTGTTGTATACTGGAAGGTATATAGTGATGAAGAACAGAGGGCACTGTAGAGGTAGTGGGGGGGGTGATGATTGCAATGATACACATAATTATCTCATTTTCTAGATCACATGTTGAACTGATGGCTCTAATCTGACTGGAAGAAGAGAGGATTTGCCCTCAAGAGTCCATTTCATTTTGTTTTTTAAAAAAAAAACACCTTCTTTGGTAAGCAGCCCCTATTGTTCTAATATACAGCAAATAAGATTATTTGGTTACTTTGGTATGGAACAATATTAGCCAACAGTTATAGAGAAGAGCAAGTATGCACCAACAGGATGAAGATGCCATCTGGTGTTGGTAGTGATCAAAGTCCAGCATCTGAAAACAGAACTGTCCTCTCCTTCACAACCCATCTCTAAGGAGAGATGGAATAGTTCCATCTGGTGCAGTGACAAACAGGACAAACATGGTGCTCCACAGCTGGCTTGCTCATTATATCAGTCTACAATACTGAAACAACAGGCTAGCAGGTGAAAGATTCCAAATCACTGGATCAGCTGGATTTCACTTGATGTCTAGGCATGCTACCAAGTACCCATTTGGACCTCCACTTGGCCTGGATTCCAAGCTTTCATTCACAAAAAGCACAAGTCTTTATCCCTTGTAAATGTTAAGTGAAGAGTAAAAAGGCAGATCTTCCTTTGTTTCTTACAATCATTTTGCAATAAACAAATCAGACCCTACTTTTTAGTGAGTTCCACCAATTAGTGAAGTGTTACTGATTTTCCTTTCACACTTCACAATTATAATGCTGTGTTTCTACTGTAACTGCCATGACATGAACCTTCTGAATCTTGGGATTTGTAGTTTAGGAAGGGATATGATTCTAAGAATTCTTAATCAGAATGCTCTAGTGTCTCGCCAAGTTATTTAGTCTAGGATTCCATAGGATGTAGCCATGGCAGTTAAAATGGAATCATAGTGCTATCATTGTGGACCATGAAAAGGCCTGGAGAGTTAAAATATTTACAAATAGGGTCAAATATGCCCCAAATCCCATATAACTTTATCCATATTTACCTGGTAGTTCTTTTTTTGGTTTCTGGTTTGTTCCATGTTAAACGGGGAAGATGTGATGGTACTGTTGCAAAATTCATGTCTCTATGGTTAGTAAATTGGGTGACTTCAGGAACTCTTAGTAGGGAAGGTTCAGAGAAAGAGGTCTCTCTGTTCAAGGAGAGAGCTGAATGGGGGAACCTAACCCTATTGTTGTGTGGTAATTCTAGCATCTACAATTCCTAGGGCTGGGAGAAAAAGTACCTTCTTTATTCAAGAGAACAACAAGAAAAATACAAAGGGAAATTTAAAAAGGGAAATTTTAAAAAGAAGTGAAATGAGAATAGAAAATGAAAACAGGATTCAGAGGGTTTGATGGAGAGCAAACCATTTCTGATGGAGGAAGAGCAAAGGAGAGAAAAAGTTGCTGGAATTAAGGCAACAAAAGTCTCTCCATCCTCTTTCATGGAAAGGAGACAGTTCCACAGCTGAGAGAAGGAAAGATGGAGGAAGAAGGATGAAGTTTTTGCTCATTGAGGTGTTTGGGAGTGTCTGGGGAGTGCACACACAGTCACAGAGGAAGAAGGAATGTTGAGCCTGTTCCTCCTCACTCTCTCTAACACAAAAACACACATGTATGTGCTAAGAGACAACCATGCAGATTTGATATAGAGACCATGAACATTCCCCACTCCAGCATCGGCCCTTCTGTTGGCTGTTTCAGAACCAACACTATAAAGTTGGGAAAGATGTTGTTGTTGTTGTGTGCCTTCAAGTTGTTTTTGAACTATGGGGATTCTAAAGTGACCCTATCACAGGGTTTTCTGAGTCTGAGAGTGTCTGACTCACCTAAGGTCATTCGGTGGGGAATTGAACCCTGGTGTCCAGAGTCATTGGCCAATGCTCAAACCACTACACAACAATGGATCTCAGGAAAGATGTAGAAAAGGAAATAATAATACCAACAACATCTGGACTACCAAATGAATCTCAGTGGCTGTAATCCTTGCATCTTAATGTTTGGAAAGGTTTTTATTGCTGTGTCATGTGCTTATGTGGTAGTATTATTGATTTATTTTGTTCTACTGCACACTACCTTGGTGATTAACATGCTAAGGATGTTATCACACGTGGGCCAGAAAGTGATAATAAAGTGGAAATGAGGCATTCCGAAAATAAACCGAAAATAAACCTTGATTCCGCAAATGGCTTTCACACGTAATTACCTTAATTGCGAAATTACAGTAAGCACATTTAACGTTCACACACAAGTGAGAAAAGCCCGTAAATGTACTAGAAATGATCTTCTTGCACATGTGCAGATAGAGGAATGCTCGCTGGAACCATGGGAACAGCAGGGAAATGCTCCCAAAGGTGCATTTGCTTTTCACATTACGGTAAATGCGAAATTACTGTAATTTCGCAAATGCATTTCCTCAAAAGTACTGAATTTCAAAAGATCTCGGATAACACCAGTTTCTGTCCAGTTTCTGTCCAGTTTCTGTGTGACATCATGTGAAATCATGAGGCACAAATCCAGTTTTTGTTTAGGATTTGTGTGGATTAACCAGCAGATTTCCCCCGTGTGATAACGTCCTAAGGCAGTATAAATAAATAAAAATAATCACAACTATTGAATTGGTAGAGTGATTTATCAGTTTCCTTCTTGTAAGTAAGCACAAGGATATACTTCCTCTGACCTTCAGATCTATATTTGCAAAGAACTGCATTGCTGAGGTGTGCCTAACGGGAGGTAATCATACTGAGTGGATAGAAGCAGACTAAGAGCTCATCCAAATGTGGCCCAACTCATCACTGTCATGATAGGTTGATGTTGCTTTTTACAGTCTGGACAATGTTTTTCCTGTCCCAGTCCTTTGATCGAGCTTTTATGGGTCCAAACATCACTTTTTACATCAATGGGAAGTGGAGGTTCTTTTGAAACCCCAAGGCACTTGTGAGACAGCCTGGGGAAAATTTCACATCTGGATTCCTTGTCTTGGTCCCTCCTTACTACAGGGCACTCCACAGTGATGACAACATGGATGGGGGTGCCCTTTCCTGCCTTCCCTCAGTACACATCCAGAGAGGGGAAGAAACCCCACCCACACCACACATCAATCTAAACAATAAACCTTGGAACATTTCAGACATAAAATTAGTTGCAGAGGCAGGAACAACTGTGCCAAGTCATGCTCTCCAGGCACATAGAAGTCTGACATTTACCAGGACTTTTGACCAATCAGGATTAGTTCTTACTGTGTTTAAAATTGTTGAAATTTCCAAGGGGAAAGCTGTGATAGTTTGTGGCAGCATATTTAACAGAATCTTGTAGCACCTTCAAGAGTAACAAATTTTGCTTGGGATAAACTTTCATGAACTGCAGTTTATGACATGAGATGCAATTTCAATGTGATAAAATGAAGTGGAATCTGAAGAATTTCTGTCAAATAAAATATGTTGGTCTTCTAAGTGCCACAAGCTCCCCTATGTTTTAAGATTATAGACTCATTCTATTGTGCAAATAAAATGTTTGTAAATCAGTGCTAGATTGGAATTAGTACAGAATAAACATTCATTTGTTTACATCACACCAGAGCTGTGGAAAGGTATTTTTTTGGACTCCAACTTCCAGACTCCCCAACCAGCATGGCTACTGACCATGCTAGATTAGGAATTCTGGGAATCAAAATCCAAAAATATATCAATTACACTCTTGGACCTATTTATTTGTCTTTTTTATTGCCCATAGTATCTGTAGATCTCTTCTCTAGCATCACATTTCAAATTATTTATTTAATTTTCTTCTGATTCTTAACTACATTAAAACCTAGATATCTTTCAATTATCATACCTCCTCCCTCCAAATTTAATTCTGCTTTCCAAATGATATGTTCCATGTATAAATTGAACAGACAGAGTGATGAGATGGATCCTTGTCTGACTCTTTGCCGACTGGAAACCTTTCAGTTTTTCCATTTTATGACTTGACAATGACCTCTTGTCCAGAGTATAGGTTATGCATCAGACATTCAAATGTTGTGGTATTCCCATTTCTTTTAGCATGATGCATAGTTTTTCATGATCTTTGCAGTCTAAGGCTTTCCTTTAATCTACAAAGGGCAGGCTGATTTGTTTCTGAAAATCCTTAGCGTATTTTATTACCTAATATTGCTTGCAATATACTCTCTAATGCTGCTTCCCTTTCTGAATCCAGCTTGGACATTTAAGATTTCTTGCTCCATATATGGTAAAAGTTTTTCTTGTAAAATTATTGCTATATGATCCCTAATGTCCTCTTTCTTGGGAACAGGATGCATAATTAAGCATTTCTATTATGTGAGCTATTCTTTTGTTTGAATGTGCTAGAATTTGGATGGATTCAGAAACAGCTCTATTGGTATGCCATCTGCTCCTTGTGATTTATTTCTTATCACAGCAGGAATGTACACACCACTTTACATGGTTTTTGTTTTGGTATTAATCCCCACAAGCTTATAAACTAGATTCTTGAGATGTTGTGATAGCTAAGTTCACATGGTAAATTCCATGACCAAAGAGGGATTTCAATTAGGATCTGTCTGTTCCAAATCCAGCATTTTAAATTCTAGTCTCAATTTGTTCTCTAATATAGAGACCTTATGATTAAGAACTGTTTTTACTGTATGCCTTCCAATCATTTCTGACTTAGGGCAACTCTAAGGCAAATTCATCACATAGTTTTCTTAACAAGATTTATTCAGAGGGTGTTTGCTCTTGCCTTCATCTGAGGCTGAGAGCATGTGACTTGCCCAATGCCACTCAGTGGGTTTCCATGGTTAAGCAGCAATTCAAGCCCTGGTCTCCAGAGTCATAGTCCAATGCTCAAATCACTATATCATGCTGGTTCTCTATTAAATATGACAACTATAGGCAGCTGTTATTCATATGCATACATAAAACAGGAGAACAGATATGTGTTCTGTCAGGCAAAGGTGATGAACCTTTGGCCCTCCAGATATTTTGGATTATAACTCCCACAGTCTCTTACTGTTGGCCATGTTACCTGGAACTTCTGAGAACTGAAATCCAAAAGATCTGGAAGGCCAAAGTCTCCCCAGCCCTGCTGTAGGACTTGCTCTGCATACATGCTGTTGGATTGGGAAAGAAACAAATTGGCTCAGCTCCTGCTCAAGACAGAAAATTTAGCATGCCATAAGACACTGTGTATTATTAACGCAGCATTAAATTTAAGTTGCAATATTACTTTAGTTGTATGTGCAATAAGAGACATCTGTTTTTCAGACCAGTGGGACTACATGGATTTATATGGTGCAATGTGCATTTTTACAACACTTGTAAAATAACTACCCATTATTAAAAAAAAAAAAAAACCAGAATCACATTGCCATTTTAAAATGGAGCCTGCAGCCTTAATCATATTTTATTTGGATGTAATTCACATGAAATCTTGCATTCCTCTTCAGCAGCCATATCTCCATATGTCTTATTTAATAGCTAGATCTATAACATATTTATTTGAAAATGTGCTCTGGATCCAGCAATTAAAATGGGGCAATACAAAAAAGACAGCCCATTCAGTGGAGAACAGTTGCTTTCCTTCTGGAGCCATTCAATGGAGAACAGTTACTTTCCTTCTGGATAGGAAGAATGATCTATCACAGATACCATAGATATGGTTCTCATGTAAGACTGTTGGGATCAGGTATAATTAGCTCAAATATGCGAGAGTGAAGCCCCCAACACGGCTTCACAGGCCGAAACCAAGTGTATACCATAGTCCTAAGAAATCCCACCAGGGAGGTTGCTGAGACAGACTTATCCAATTAAAGTCTAAAATACTTATTTACACAATATGCATGCATCCAAATATCACACACACACACACACACTAGAAGGAAAGGTGGGTGAAAAGCAGAGATAGTTGAGAGGGACCTAGCTATGAGGGGTATACTTACATCTGAAGGACTTCTCAGGACTTGGCTGCAAATGCGGATGATTTTCAGTGATGGAACATGGCCGCCGGAATGGAGGAGAGGGAAATGGCCGCAGGAGCTAGCTGAGAGCACAGACTGACATAGAGTCGGCATGCACTCCCAAGATAGCATATGGAGCCTAGAAATCCAAGGGTTCTTATAGGGAATTTCTACCTTCTAGCTATAAACCTAATGGCTGTCAAACAAAGGCTTTGAAGATAATAATAATAATAATAATAATAATAATAATAATAATAATTTGTATAAGGCTTAATGAAAAAAACAATCCAAGCAGCTTACATAAAAACCCTTACAATATAACCCCAAAAACCAACCCACCCCCCCTTAAAACAGTATCAAACATCTCATAATTAAAATAACAATAGACATAAAAACAATTAATATA
>JAIPUX010001880.1:7486942-7505174 GCA_020142125.1 Phrynosoma platyrhinos | reverse complement strand
TTTTGGGGCTGGAGCGCAGCCTACATATGTAAACCTATCGTCTCACATATAGCAACAACCAAGGACTTTATCACACAGGAGAAATTGGAAGTTTAAACGGTGATTATCCATGAAAATCACACATTCACAATTAAAATTTTCACACAACTTCACAATTAAAGTGCCATTATCCCAGGAATATCCTGTGGAAATCACGCATTCACGATAAAGGTTTGCACACGATGTCATGATTAAAGCACCATTATCCCAAGAATAACTAGGCAATAAACAGCAACAAATCATTCACAGGATTTCCTGTGAATGATTTGTTGATGTTTATTGCCTGGTTATTCCCAGGATCATGTTGTGTGTGAAAATCTTCATCACTATCTTAATCATAATTGTGCCATTTTCACGGAATAATCACCGTTTAAACTCACAATTTTCCCTTGTGTGATAAAGTCCTAAGAATTCAACATACTAATTAAATATAAGCCATTAGGCCAGGGGTAGGCAACCTTTCACCTTTAAGGGCCGAGGGACTTCAGCTCTCAGAATCCCAGGAGCTATTGGCCGACATGGGTCTATTGGCCAACATGGCTGAGGCTTCTGGTAGCTGAGGTCCCTCGGCCGTTAAAGGGGAAACGTTGCCTACCCATGCATTAGGCAGCTGTTATGAGCCTTACAGTTGTTTCTGACTTATTGAAACCATAAGACAAACTTATCACAGGGTTTTCTTAGCAAGATTTGTTGGAGGGAGGTTGCCTTTGCCTTCCTCTTAGGCTGAGAGCGACTTGTCCAAAGTGACCCAAGGTCATCCGTGGCTGAGTCAGAATTCAAACCCTTATCTCCAGAGTCACAGTTCAGCACTCAAACCACTATATCACATTCTCATTTGGCTGTTGTTGTATGCCTACAAGTAATTTCTGATTTATGGCGACCCTAAGGTGAGCCTATCATGGGGTTTTCTGGAGCTGAAAGTGTGTGACTCACCCAAAGTCACCCGGTGTGTTTCCATGGCCTAACGGAATCAAAGCCTGATCTTCAGAGTCATAGTCCAACACTCAAACCACTATACCATGCTGGCTCTCTCATTAGGCAGTACCTAAAAGAAAATGATTCCAGGACAGGTTCCCTCCTTTTTATATACTTGCTGTGTTAAAACTATATAAACAAGAGGAGATATTTACTTTCTTTTTTAATTTATATCCTGCCTTTCTTCAAATACAAGACTCAAGGCAGCATGCAACAAGTTAAACAAAGTACAAAGTTTTTTTAAAAACACACAAACAATTATATTAAAAAAACCAAAAAGATAAAAACATTTTGAACCACATTTACAGCATAATTTTAAAAACATATACACAAAGCACTCCATTAAAAGCCCCTTATGCTCCAATAAGATAAGAAACAAAGGCCTGCCTAAATAAAAGGATCTTTGCCTGCTGGCAGAAAAATAGAAGAGAGGGTGCCAACTTAAACTCCTGTGGGAGGCAATTCCAGTCTTGAGATGTCAGCAGATCATTGAATTTTCCTTGAAAATCCTTGCACATTCCAATGCACAACTGACAAGACTTTTAAGATGTTCTATGAGTAATGGTCTCATGTTTATTCCTGGCAGATGAGTTCAACATCAAAAATTCCATTATCACAAAGACAAAAAAGAGACTGAATGGACAGAGAGGGTAGACCTCTCATTTGAAGCCATGGTCCCTCAAGATCACTACTGGCACAAGGAGGCTTGCAGGCACTGTACATAGGGTTCTAGAACACTTGTTGTTCGTGCATCAAGCTAAGGAGTTCTTAAATAATAAAACCCCGCTCTCATAATCAAGGTTCTCAAACATTTTCTCACCTAGATCACATGAAGAGCCAGGCATGTGTCATTTCAGTGACAGAACTCTGCCTGTACCTCAGACCATCTCTCTAGGTCTTTAGACACTTTCCTAGATAAGCATGTTTGCTAGCACTGAAAATCAGACAACATTTCATAGACTCTAGAATACAGGTTATGCCATGATGCTAGTAAAGGCAAGAATTATAGTTGTTCATTTTTCAGACGTGGCTCACAAGAAACAGTCTTTTGGAGTGTGTGCAAAATGTGGTATTTCTTTTTACCTTCACCTTACTTACTATTCCACTTGATTCCACGCATTTTGTACACTTATGAACAAACCCCACACACTATTATGATATACAGTAGCATCACTCAGGATGCAGACTGCACTGGGTGACACCCGAGAAGAGTGGGGTGGCACACGGTTGGCCCCCCGCCCCCCACAGGGGTCTCCAGCCCAGGCAGGTGACTGTTTCCCTGGCTGCATGGCCACTTTCCACGGGTCTCAGGGAGGGGCCTCCAGCCCGGGTGGCAGTTTCTGTGGCTGTGCAGCTGTTTTCAGCCAGCTCCTTGCTTTGGCCTGGCTTTCCCCTGAGGAAAGTCAGGCCAAAGCCAGGAGGATCGGGTTGTCTGCTCACATGCACAAGCTTCATCCCTCCTTACAGAAGCCCTGCACCTTCTGCTATTGCCCCCCCCTACACCAAGTGACACCAAAGGTAGGTACACCACTGGATATATCTCCAGGTACTCACTGGGAAAAGGGGGCCTGACTTTGCAAGAGGTTGTCCTGATAATACAGGAATTTCAAAACCGTAAGCTAATTTGTGAACATATAGAAATGTGAAGACCGTTACCAAAATAACATATCACCTACTCTGAAACTTTTTGCAAAGGTAAACAAAATTATGAGACACTGCCTCTGATGTACATCGTGTACCAAGCAGAGGGGGACAGAAGAGAAAGAGATGGCAAGGTAGTAACAAGGAAGGGACTGGTCCTTGATTGATGTAGGACAAAAAGCAATGGCTGTTTCAGAATGAGACAGTCTGAGACAATGTACGGTTCCCAGACTACCATACTTTACGTCCTGTTACTTAAGCCTGCTGCTAAGATGCAGTGTGCCCATTAATTCCTTGCAACATGGAATGTCAGCATAGGAGAAGATATGACAAGTGAAGACAGGACTGTACTTCATTTTTCATATGTGTAAGGCAACTAGATATTTCATCCCTGCTTAATGCAAGTTCCAGCCCTGCTTTTAAAGAGAGAGAGAGAGTGCTAACATGCTGATCTTTGCAGAAAATATAATTGGAGTGCTCAAATGCACAGCCACATTGCTAGACTTTAAATTGAAAACATGGACAATATGCAACGGAGAATAATGCAAGCACACTTGTACGTCTACTAATGTCAAAGTTATCTTTGTCTCAAATGTATAATTACGTGGACTGTTTTCACAGGAGTGCATGACAGGACTTTGTAATAACCTGCATTCCCCCAATCACCATCAGATTTCCAATATATTCATTATGAGAAAGAGAACAATGTTGCATCCAATCTTCTGCACATTTTTTTTTATTTCAGTATACATTTAAACACATATGCCCTTCAAGCTACTGTTACATTATGCACTACCTCAATAAATATGGTTGTAAAATTTGGGTTAGATCCAGAAGTCGCCCTCCTCTAATACAAGCTGAAGTGTTTTTCCTGATTTAGCGTATGGACTTTGCATGAGAAATGGATAGTTAAAACTGAGTTGAGTGCATTTGGTAGCAGGAAGCGTGGCCCAATCTCTTGCACCAAAGTAATATAGTGCCAAGTCTTTTACTACTGTAGTTCTTGAGCGGATATTTGCAGAAGGGCATTGACCAATGGTATTTCTAGCAACCTTGTATCTCTAGATGTGAACCAATTTGATGGGAGGGGGGAAAGGTCCACTTCCAGTTTCTTTCTCCTATAGTGCTGCTATTCCACTTTTACTGCTCTGGCTGCCTGCTGTGGCATTCTGGGGTTTGTAGTTCAATGAGACCTAAGACCTCTCTGGCTGAGAATTCTAAATGCACCTCCCTAAACTACAAATCCCAGAATGCAACAGGATGCAGCTAGAGCAGTAAAAGTGGAATAGCAGCTCTGTAATAATGTAACTGAGTAATCTGTGGCTGTAATGAAAACAAGTTTTTTTCAAATACAACATAATTTTCCTCTACAACTAGGAAAACTGTTCTTTGGGTAAACTTTTATTAATTTAAGATTATTAGACTCTGGGGGGATGCAGACCAGGGCGTCGGGGACGCCCTGGTCCGGAGCGCCGCGGGACCGCAGCATCTGCACCGCGGCGCTCCTGTGGCGACCCTAAAAGGAGTGCCAAATTGGCGCTCCTTTTAGAAGTCAGGGAAAGTGCACCCTAAACGTGTAGGGCGCACTTTCCCTGACTTTTCCGCCGCAGCGCGTGCGGTCGCTGTGGCGGGAGGTTGTCCTGGGAGCGCCGGCCATGCAGCCCCTCCTCTTCCGTGCCCCCAAGACGACCCAATTAGTCGTCTGCCGAGGCCCTCTATTGAGCCTGGACACACAGAGGGTAGACCTCTCATTTGAATGTGGCTCTGTACAGATGGATTGAAGACAACCCCAAAATGGAATATTTTACCTTTTTTTGGCAAAACCCAAAAAATATGCAAATATGAGATTTTCTAGAGTTGGGAGCCAATACCCTTTTCTGTCAGCAGTAGCTCAGGTCTCATGAAACCCTCCTGAAGCTGGTTCTGCAAACTGCAGGGATAGGCCTTTGTGGAGTGGAGGCAGACTGCTCTCAGAAGGGGGGACTTAAATGTCCCTGTACTTAAACAATGTGCCTTTTGCATCCTAACCACTGGCTCTGTACACAAATCATATGCTAGATTTGATCACCAATTTAAAATGCATCTTCACTGTGAGCAATTGTGACATGTCCAGCTCAATGTTTTTTGGCAAGACAATGTTATTTCAAAACATATTGCAAACTCCCTAAAGCCTATGGAAAGAGAGAACACAGGCCATAGAAGAAACTTTTACTGCAAAATTCTGCCTGCCCACACTCCTATCAAATTCTGCAGGACTTAATTTTGGGTTGACATGCACAGCATTGTTCTTTGTCATTATGTAGTCTACCTAATGGACTTCCTTCAAAAGGAGAACAGAGCCACCCACCCAGAAGCATAAAAGCATATGCAGAATGAGATGACAGTGTTGCAGATGTCTTCGCTGTGGTAGTCTCTAACAAGTCTGGGTTTGGTCTTGAAAGACACCAGGTGGTAAAAGCATTATGCACATTCACCCCACTGAGCTCCAGCTTTTAATGGCAGCAGACTAGTTAGCAAAATGTGTAGGAACACAGTCAGTTTTCCAGGAGTACAGAAAAGATCCCCTAGTTTCCCTTGTTTCTGGCAGGTGCTTAGAAGGCACCGAAAGAACAGATTAAAACGACAACTGATGTATGCAGCCATATGTTCTTTCCAGAGAGCTGAACATGGTTTTAACAAATCCCCATAAAAGTACTACATCCCCATGAGTCAGCATGAATTCAGCAGTGGAGAAGCATCCAAAGATGCGAGATAAAAAGGGATGATTAAATGAATCTAGCTACTATCCTATGAACACTGATAGTTAGGGATAAGCTCCACTGGACAGAGCAAGGCTTATTTCTGAGCAAACATGCTCAGAATTGTCTGTACAAAAAGCGAAAATTGAGAAGAAGGAACACAAGCAATTACAGCTCTGAATGAAAAGAGTCAAAAATTGTTTATTTTCTTTTTTCATTTTTTCATTTTTTCTATAGTGATTTGGCCAAGCCATCACATAGCCAAACCAAGCCATCACGTGTCCAAGCCAAGAAAATAAAAATGGCTAAAAACTAAAGATGTGACTCCTTACTAATTTTCTTCTTGAAGGAAGTGTAGTAATTTTAGCAATTTTCTTCCTCCTTTGAGAAAGTCTCCAAAAGCCACACAGTCTTCAAAGCCTATTTGCAATTCAGGACATATTCTGCCTAAAACTTGCATAGCAATTGTTTTGTACAGAAAATAAAATTTCTTTGTAGCAATATTATTTTCTACACAGAAAATGCTGTGCAAAACAAGCACTTTTGAATTTTGCACAGAATAAGTCCTGAATTGTGAAGATTCTCATCAGTCCGGGATTCTTCTTGTCAAGCTTTCTCAATTCTCAATTTAAAAAAAAAAAATAGGATTTTATACCATTTTCAGATATTTTTGAACATTATTTCCTTCCCTATTAAAGACCAACATAACAGCAACATGATGAGTATTTCTGCTTCATTATAATCCTACACTCAAATCTCTACCCTGCTGTCATCTTATTATTCTTGAACTGTGTGCAAAGAAAACTTCAGATTCCTTGTAAGATTATTAAAGGCTGCTCAATAAAAAGATCCATAATGGTAGACCAGCTTCCCTGAACACAGCTTGGTCTTTATTAAATGGAAACTTTCCTTTGATCATAATATCACAGGCATAAGACACAGAAGGATAAAGTGAGACCATACATGAATCAAGTGAGCTCATCCTAGGACATATTACAGAATCCTCTGTAATTTGCAAAGTTCCATAGCAGACAAGCTATTGTAAAAAGTAATCCTTAAATGAAAACATTTTAAAAGGACTATTGAAGTGCTACAAATCAAGATTCCATGTAAGACTGGAATATTCTGAAGTCAGTAATCACAGGAGTGCATAACAGGATGATACTGGCATACAGGAAACTGAAATAATTGTATTGCTCTGGTTTCACACATTGGCATGTTTCACCCAAGCCTACACACTGCATAGTATTTGATGTCTTGAGCCAATATGACAGTGATGGTGAACCTTTTAGGGGCAAGTTGCCAAATGAAAAGGCCTTCCAGCACCGGGTGTTACCCGGTTCCAGAGGCAGGAATTCTGCCCTCCAGGGGCAGAACTTTGAGGGTGGGACTTCTTCTTTCCACCCTCCTGGACCTTCAGCTGACTCTCCAGAGACAGCTGAAGGCCTGGGGGGGATGAGGGGAGAAGAAGATGAACAGGAGCACACCTGTTCCTCCTCCTTCCCCTACAATATCCCCGGCCAGAGAGGCAGCTGAAGGCCTGGGATGGCTGGGAAGGCAGAGGAACAGCCAGATGCCTCTTCCTCCTCCTCCCTGCCCTCTGCATGCCAGGGAAAATGGCTTCATGTGCCATCTCTGGCACGTGTGCCAGAGATTCGCCATCACAGCAATATGGCATGGATATGAAATATCTCTCAATTTTGATTGGTGAAAGGTCATTCAAAGATACATATCAATGCCATAATAATACACACAACAAGTAATAAATATAGGTTGAGATAAGATATCACACAGACTTAGATAAAATATTGACAAAACCAGATAAAAGAAGAACAAGCAAACTATAAAAAATATTACTGGAAAGAGAACAAGAAACCGAAAAGATATCAGAAAATATGATCAAATGGGCAACTGATGTTGGGAGAACAATTGAATTAGAAAGTTGGGAAAATGCTAGGAAAAAAAACCAGAAAAATTTACTCATTTGCAGGACTTGAAGGAAACTTTTGGAAAATGGAACAAAGGTGGTATTTAACTCCCGTGAAAATAGCAAGAATTTACAATGTTAAAACAAATAAATGCTGGAAATGTAAACAAAATGTAGGTTCGTGGTTCTATACTTGGTGTAGATGCTCCATAATGAAAACATAATGGAAAAGAATTCATATTTCAATACAAGGAATGTTAAAAATTAAATATGAGTTAAATCCTGAGCTATATTTACTAAATATGATGAATAAATTAGGTCCGGGTATAGAGAAGAAACATTGGAGAATTTTTCTCTACATGATTATTGCAGCTCAGAATTGTTGATAGCTCAGAAATGGAAAAAAGAAGAGATTCCTACTGTGGATGATTGGTTATTGAAACTAACAGAAATGAAAGAAATGGATAGGTTAACTGCTTTAGTAAACCAAAAAGATTTAAATAGACTGGACATAGAGTGGGCTCCAATCAAAGAATATATAAAGACAAGGTGGAGTTAAAGTAGCAAAGTAACTATGGATCATGCAGAGATAAAAGATGACTTGAACTGTTACACACGAATGGAAAGGACATGAAGAAATATATAAATAATTTGTAAGTAAAGAATGAGGGATATAACTGATTAATTATTTTGGTAGCAAGAGCAGATAAACATATGTAAGAGAGATAGAAAGGTATTAATTCATGATTATATAAAACAGGTACTTACTGTCAAAGAACTATAGGAAGGAATAGTTGGATTATAGTATATAGAGAATGATTTGACTATATAAAGTTTATTACAGATTGAATATATGTGTGTGTGTATATATATATATATATACATATATATATATTAATATATAAATAAAATTTTATTTAAAAAAAGATATCACACAGACATAGCATAAAAGTTCTACATGGGGAACTATACTCTCACACAGCCTACAGCCTACCTTTTAGCTACAGGAGCCACTCCTCCCACAGCCATTTAGTGACTGGTAGAGAGCAGGGGACAGCAGCAAAGCAGCTGGTTATGGTCCTTTTGTTCTGCATTTGGCTACAGGGACACTTCTCATGCCACCTGCTCTCCAGTGATTACTGAATGGCTATGGAGCAGAGGCAGGGAGAGTATCTCTTGCTGCTAAAAGGTAGGTGGGGGGGTAGTCTCTCTGCAAGTTTAGTAGAAAATTTCAATTTCCACAATACTCAAAAACATATGATGATGTAACATGGACTTATGTCATCGTAAGTCACTGACAAGATGTCACCCATGTATAAATTTGCCTGCAGTTATCATGCTAAATTGTACTATAGTACATTGAATACAAACACTGATTGCCTTTTTGGAAGGTCTTTCTGTTTGTTTGTTTTTTCTTGTTGTGTTTTCTAATAAAAATTATATTAACAATAAATATATAGATCATACAGAATAAATGTATTAACCATACAGAGGCATTCGTAAAGAATGCACAAAAGGACTGTGGGGCCGTAAGCACAAGAACTGTCTGCTACATTGACCATTCTTGATAAAGACCTTCACACCTTTCCACAGTTCCCAGCTGTAGATGTTTTCCACTTCAGACCACTGCACAGAAAAAAGCATATATAAAATAAGTTCTCTCTCATTTGTTCTTAAAGTTGTTGCATGTGTAAGCAGAAAGTGGGGATTATTTCATGCTACACTTATCATGCAATTCTGTTCATGTATACTCACAAGGAAGCCCCCCTGTGTTCAACAAGGCTCTCTTCTCAGGTATGTGGGAACATTTACAGCCTTCAGCTAAATATTTAATGAACAGCTTCTTTAATTTTCATCTAGTAGACTTTCACTTTAGAACAATGTCACCACAAATGAAAAAAAAGTTTCAACTTCACTCCTACATAATTGCAGAACCAACAGAGTTCTGGCCTCAGATTCTACGATACTAAATGTCATGTAGTGGCTTGAGTGTTGGACTGTAACTCTGGAGACCAGGGTTTGATTCCCAGCTTGGCCATGAAACCCACTTGGTGACTTTGGGCAAGTCACATGTTCTCAGCTACAGGGGAAGGAAATGGCTAACCTCCTCTGAACAAATATCACTACGAAAATCCCATGATAAATTCACCTTAGGGTTGCCATAAGTCAGAAAGGACTTTAAGACACATAGCAACAAGAAATATGAGGACAACTATGATCTAAAACCAAGCCATGATCTATTATGAAACAACTTGTGTATTTTTTTAAAAAAAAAAGTATAAATACTTTTTAATCTTCACTGTTCATTGCATTTATTTCTCACAGTGTTGACCACCTTAGATTTCTTTCTGAAAAATGAAGGTTCTGATTATGAGCTTGTCCATTACTATTCTTGTCAAGTATGTGCAACTGAACCAACCACAATAATCTACTGTAGACTCATAATTGATATCTCACAGCAGCATTCTCATGAGATTTATAAAACAAGTTAAACAGCCCAATCCTACATAGTATGTATGTGTGTGTATGTCTAAAAATGTCATTTTAAAAAATGACCCAAAAAACCTGGGTTGACTGATCCACAGGACAATGTATGTACTGTCCTTTTATTCTTATATATATATATATATATATATATATATATATATATAAATCCCCAGAGTGGTGAACATTTTACTCTTGACTTATTCATGGGTCATATCAAAATCCACAGTTTTCAACCCAAAACCTTTGTCTTGTATATGAGGATGACTTATAGTCAAGTATATATGGTATGTCATTTGTTCAGAAGCCTAATGGGACTCACTGGGAGGTTATTTCACATCAGTTCATAGTCTCACTGTGTAATCCTATCCAATAAGTGAAGAGAGCATTGTGGTTGAGCAGTATAGTACGTGCTTCACATGCAGAAGATCTCTGGTTCAAATCTCCTGAACTTTCCAAGTAAAGCTGCCTGAAATGCTGGAAAGCTGTTGCCACTCAGTGTCAATAGTACTGGGTTAGACAGACCAGTGGTCTGCCTCAGTACAGAAGTTTCCTATCTTTAATCAGAAGTAGGTCTCATTGTGTTTAGTAAGATTTCCCCCAAAGTAGGTCTAGCTTAGTCTATATCTAACCACTGTGCTATAATGTACAATATATATTCTATATTTGTTACACAACAATTTTTAGAGAAAGCTCAATTAGTTTCCAAATATTAACGTACATTTTCTTTTTCTCTCCCCCTTTCAAATGTTCAAGTTTACCTGGCTTAATGTTTTTATGGCACCTTCTGTTTGAGAAAATTCCTTCTTGTACTAATTAGAAAATGTTGCAATTCTCATTCTCTTTTCAAGGGTGCTTAAACACATGCAGACACAACAAATTATTTGGGGAAGAGTAGAGCAGCACTTTAACAAATGCATTACATTATGAGCATTTTTAGGCAGGTCTGCTTCCTTAGATCCATGAAGTGGAGAGCAAAGATGATGAATTATATGTACAATGACAATGAACTTGTAGGGAATAGATTATTTCTCAAGGTAAAATTAAGGGATGAATGGACAGATAGTGAAGGCAGAGATCCCATGCACTTGAGTCAAATCAATGACATTTACGCTGTAATCCTAAATGCTCATCTGAATAGATAAGCACTGCATTGTCACTCACCAGAAATCAACCAGCCTATGACAATAAGTGGAATGTAGAAGATGGCACAATAACTGTACAATGTATTTTGCATGGCAATACCACTCTCTGCAGGCCTTGAATACCCATGTGAAACAAACTGGTATGCCTCATACCAGCCTGGAGCAATTGTTTTATTATTACAACTTCCAAAATTCCCATGCTGGCTATGGGGATTCTGGAAATTATAGAAGTTATGGCTCCAAGCTCTGGTATGTCTGAATTCCCAAAGCTGTGAGAGGAAACAAACTTCAAGATACCTGCTATGCTGCTCTGAGATATCACTTTCACATCTTTATATTCTGGATACACAACATGTACCATACCACACTGAACACAGCCCAATCTCCTCTGGCTTAGGAAACTAAGGAAGGTCAGGCTTGGTTAGTACCTGGTTAGGAGATTGCCATGGATGTCCAGGTACAAGCAGGAAACAATCCTATCTGAAACCCTGATGATCTATTACTGCCCATCAGAGTTGGCAATACTAAGTTAAACAGACCAAGGGGCTTATTCTGTAGACGGCAACTTTCTATGAATTCCTATTAAAAGACTCCAGACATATAGAAGAGAGTTACCTTTCTTTTCAGAGCTGCTTTTAGAACTCTTTACCAACCAGGTTAACATGTTGTTACTATCAACCAGCTATCCAGCAGATGGATATGGTGAACTTCTAAACCAGGCAAAGAAAACCATATCAATTCCAACTTGCATTTTAGTATATCTATTAAAGAACCAAAGCAAATAGAAGTTTAGAAAAACTGGCGGCTTAAAATAAAAGAACATAAATATTCATCTAATACTGATCAAGAATTTAAGATAATTTACCTGTACAGGTTTAGTGGATGAAAAGTGAGACCCAAATCCTGATATTGCTTAGGCTGACCTGTTCCTAATCACATGAAGAACGGGGGAATTTATTTCATGACCAAATATATTCCTCTAAGAGACTAGGCAGATTCCAGAGATGGAAATTTATCCTGATTAATCAATAGCCTAGGAAGACCTCCATATATCTCTTTTAAGTTAAATGTGTTTTAAGTCAATTGCGTCAAGAAGGAATTAACTCCCATAAGAACTAGGTATAAGTCCACATTTTCCTTGGTTAGCTGTGCAAGAAAAGAATTGCCTGATGATTAAATGATGCTCATGGCCAAAATAGGGATTTTGCCTTGTATCTCTCTGTACTTCCTGTAAGGTAAAACTATAAACACTAGCACATTGGCATCTTTATCCTGAACAGCTCTACCTGTCATACTACAGTAACATTCCTTAAACAATTATAGAACAACAAACATATAATTCATAAATTTCTCAAGTGATAGGCTATTTAGGAATATAGGCAGTGTCTACTAAATGGATCCTACTGATAATGGCCTGTGATACTCCAAGGTATCAGAGAAGGGACCTTCCCAGTGATCCCAGGTAATGCCAGTATCCTCATACATGTAAAACAGGTGCTCTGTCACCAAGTTGCAGACCTTCTCTGTAGCTCCATACCACATTGCTCTGCAAATATGAAGAATGGACTGTAGAGAAAACAGATGCACAAGCACACGCTTCCTTTCTGGGTCCAACTGGGACCTATAGCATTGATGCTAACTAGACATCCCTGCATACGTTTTGCGTGTACGGAAGGTGAAGTCCGCTTTACTTTCCTAAGCTTTTAAGAACTGAATTTTTAATGTCCTTAGATTTGAAGACTCTTCCACATTGTTGCTAGTTGTATTTTGGTTTTCAGGCATGGCAGTATGGTATTTTTAATTATTATTATTTGCTGCTGAATTTATATTTTTGTTGTTGTTGTGCACCTTCAAATCAACTTATGGCAACCCTATCCCAGGGCTATTTTGGCAAGATTTATTCAGAGGAGGTTTTTCTTTGCCTTCCTCTAAATCTGCAAGGGTGTGACTTACCTAACATCACCCAGTGGGTTTCACTGCTGATCAGGGACTTGAACACTGGTCTCACACATAGCTAGCCTACCACAGAGGCTCTCAAACTACATTTATCTTACTTTTTTTTTATATATATAGCCATTTGTTTTTACTGCTTGTTCATTTTTATGTATTCTATATCCCCTAGAGAACATTACTTACTGGAGAGCATAAAAGTCCAATAAATGGATAAATAATACATAAAATTGCATATACTTTAGTGGCGTGTAAGCCATGGTGAGATAGCATCTACAGGTAACACTATAAATCTGAGTAAGTGTGTCCAAGTGAAGAAGACATTTGTTGGCTCAAATTGGCATCAGGTTCTTCTGAAGTGACATTAATACTTGCAGTAATGGACTGTATTGTACTGCTTAGAAATGTACTGGAAATCAAGAGAAAAATCTACTCCACTGTAGTTTTGCATTGTAGTTTGTAGTTTTCTATTGTACAGTTGTAGTTTTGTGAGACATTTAGCCTTCTCTGTCAGAGAGCTCTGATGCCACAACAAACTAGTTCTCAGAATTCCATAGCACTCAGCCATGATAGTTAAAGCAGTGTCAAATTGGATTATTTCTGCAGTGGGGATGCAGCCTTAGAGCCTTATTACTCTGCAGCTGTAGCTTCATCCTCTTACAACAAGTGTATTAATTCACTTCATCTCTCTTTCCTTTTTGACAGCTCCTTCAAAAAGTTACTTGGAGTGGGGCAGGAAGTGGAACATGGAGAGGACCACAAGAACTAAGAGAATAAACGGCAAGAATGAAAGAGCAGAATATGGCCCAAACAGATATTACAGAGTAATAGTATGACTTCTGGCACATCCATGCATCATTCTGTCAGCACACTGTTTTAACAGCAGCAAAAGAAGAAACACTAAAGGGGGAGAAGAGATATCTGTGATGCTGCCACACTGTATCATGAACCAGAAGTCACAATGTTCAGGTAAAATCACCACCACTATCTTCTTAATAGTTAGTGATTACTTATAGTCCCCCACCCATAGAAGAGAGGAAGCAGTCAATGGCACTAAAATGTATTAACATATCTGAACAAAGCTTGTCTTTGGTGGAACTTAACATTTATCCAACATCCCATCTGCCCTACGGCTTATCAGCTTCTGCTCAGAGAAAGATTCTAATTTTAGAGGCCTACTGCCCATGAGTGGACAGTTTAAAACAACACTTATTAGGGCCTCATAGAAAATTTTGCAATGCCTAATGAGCTGTAGGAAAACAGATTAAAGAACGGCTTGAATCTTATCTTGGGCTTCCCGGTGTATGCCTCATACGTTAGCTTGGTAATTGCTCCTTCCGTGGATACTGAACTAAAATGCCATAATTAAAAAATTATATAATATTTAAAAAAGGAAGGAAAGAAGGAAATACAAGCCGATATACCCTGGTAGCCTTGTTGGTCATATAGCAAGGTACAATAACATCCAACATCCACAAAACAACAATACATTTTTTAGGCCAACCTGTGTCAATCCTCTGGCCATAGGTGTCTTCCCCATTCCTCTTCAGATTACAGTAGATGAATCTACACTTTATAAATAATGCAGTTTGACACCACTTTAAGCACTGTAGCTCCATCCTATGGAATCCTGGGATTTGTAGTATTACAATGTCTTTACTGTAGTCTTCTCTGCCAAAGAATGCTAGTGCCTCACAAAACTACAGATCCCAAGATTCTGTAGGATGGAACCACAGCAGTTAATGTGAGGTCATTAGTTTAATGAGAAGTAAGTCCCATTGTGTGAGACAGCATGGTATAATGGTTTGAGCACTGGACTGTAATTCTAAAGACCAGGGTTTGAATCCTGGCTTGGACATATAAACCCACTGGGCGACCTTAGGCAAGTCACTCTCTCTCAGCCTCAGAGGATTGCAATGGCAACCCCCTCAGAAGAAACTTGCCAAGAAAACCTTGTGATAGGTTCACCTTAGGGTTGCCATAAGTCAGAAACGACTTGAAGACACACAGCAGCAAAGTCCCATTGTACACAGCATGACTCACTTCCAGGGAAACATGTATAGGATTGTGCTACACAAACCTATCCCAGAAACTAGGCATCAAAGCCTCCCTCTACTGCCAGTGTAGATAACAGATGTTACCCCAAAGCCAAAATTCAGTCCCTATTGGCCAAGCATCCCATGGTAAATTGGAACCTTAGTCCATTGGGGCAATGTCCAGAATACTAAAGAACATGAATGAAAAGGTAGTTTAAATATAAGAGACTCTGATTAATACAGCTTTATAAGAACACCAAAAGATTTCATTTTCATAAAAATCAACGTTTCATGCAATTGTGCTGATCCAGCAAGCATTCAAACATTTATGAGTTTTGACACCGGGAGAAAAAAAAGAGAGAGAGAACTTTTCCCCCCAACCATGGTAAGAAATTGGACTCTTGATGAATCATTCTTAGGAGGAAGTAATAATAATAATAATAATAATAATAATAATAATATTGCCAGGACGTCTAAATAGCTTTCTTTTTCTGAAGTAATTACTGCACAGATACACTGCTGTTGAAATAATGCATGAACTAATCAATCTTGACTGCTTCATCAGAACTCCCCGTATAACATCTCTAAGAAGTCTTCTGTTTGTAGAAGCAAGCCAATTAATTTAGACTGTTTTCTTTTGTAAAAAAAAAAAAATCTAATTTGAAATCATTTATCTGCGTAGCTACTTGTCAAATCCTGTAAACTTGAGCATACTTTGCAGCCATTCATTAGTATGGCCTATTTAATCTATTTTTATACCTGCATGGAATTATGAAGTACATACATTTCAATTAAAAAAATAACTCCTATTATTACTACTACTACTACTATTCCTGCATTGTAAATGAAGATGTGCCTGCCCTCATCACCCAAGGTTGTCAAAAGACCAAAGCCAAATGCTCTGCTTGCTCTTATGCCTTTAAGAGAGCTTGATCTGCACAAATTGGCAGGTGAATCTTTTCATACATGGAGAGAAATATTATCCTTTTACTAATATTTCTGGATCATGCTGGGGTGAAAGGAACAAGAGCTGGCAGAAGAGTTGTCAAGCCTATTGTGATCATAGAAGCTTACTTTCTTCTCTTTTCAGCAACACCACATGGAGAGATTCAGGGTATTGTGCATTTTCCATGTTGCTTTATTTGCAGCTTCTTCAGAAAGATGCCTTTGTTAAGTTACATATTTCAAGCAGCCTGCCTTCTAATCTCACAGGCCAGGTTCAAGAAATATCTAAATGCAAGGTGTTCCTCCCTGCGTATATGAGCGTGTGTTAAGGAATGACAGAGAGAGCAAGAGCCGTGTCTTGCTAAACTGTGTTTCTTTCCCTTCATCAAAGTACGTCACCTTTAATACACAACGATTTGAAAACACAACATTAGAAGGCAGTTTCTAAATGCAACTCATAGTAATACAATGCATCCTATTTATTCCAGTGACCATAAAAAGCACACCTGGCATGGGCAGAACAGAGACTCCTGGCTGAAACAGCTCTTCTTTGTGTTTATCCAATTAATATTTCCGTTTGGGTATCCTTTCCCCTTGCCAACACAAAGATGGATTGACAGGTGCCACAAAGCAGGACAGTGGTCAAAGAAGTGTTCAGATCATGAACATTTGGCTGTTGTACACACACACACACACACACACACACGTTGTTAATGGGTATCTTCAATAGCAATTCAGTCTGTCTGATCAACATGTTTTGCTCATGACACATCCTAACACACACCTATTCTCCCTTCCTTCTTGCAAGAAACAGACTCTATGTAAGCGAAGACTAAACCAAAGAGGAAAGTGGAGAAATGTTGCAAAAAGATAATAGAGCAAGAAAGTGAATCTCCTGACACTATGGGGGGGGGGGGGGATTACAAACAAGGACTAAAAAAAATCATGATCACACAACAAAAGCAGCAGAAAGGATCCTGTAAGTGGAGGTTAATGAGTTATGAAGTAGGCTTTCATAGGCAAGAGAGCCATCCGTGAGCCACTCAGCATCACATCCATTTCTCTAGGATCACTGCCTCACAGCATTCAGGGATGCTTCCCTTTCTCACCACTTTCCTCAGCTTCAACCATGTCTGTCCTTTCTACTAATTCCCCAAAACATTTATACCAATTCCCTCCAGTCAGCAAAAGTGTTGCTCAGCCAGCTCTTATGTACAATTAGCCAGTAAACCCTCCTTTGCCCAAAGTTCACAGTCTTAAAGGCAACTCAGGAGTTCAAAATCCGTCTCCCAGGGCCTTGGCCAAATAACCCACCTGTTGCCCACTTTGGATAGCCAATCTTCTCATTATAAAAACCTATTTCTCCTTGATCCAAAGCAGGTATCACTGTGCTAGCAACTTTTCTTCCTTTATGGACTCCCCCCACCCCTTCCATTCATTCATTCATTCATTCTCATTCCTCCTTCAGGCTACAAATCCAGGCTTGGAACTAACTAGGATATGGATTCAAAGTAAACATGTCAGACCTCTGGCTAGAATCGAGCCTCTTCAAGAGACAGTTACAAACAGCCCCACAAATCCAAAGGACAAAAAACCAATATAGTCTGGTAAGCATCTCTACAACAACTAACTCCTGAGACCCCAAAAGTTCAACATTGCTTCATCATTGCGCATCAGACTCTCCAGTTCCAAACACAGGGAGCCAGCCACCAATTCTTCTAGTCTGGACTTTTTAGATAGATTAGATAGAGAAAGAAAGAAAGAAAGAAAGAAAGAAAGAAAGAAAGAAAGAAAGAAAGAAAGAAAGAAAGAAAGAAAGAAAGAAAGAAAGAAAGAAAGAAAGAAAGAAAGAAAGAAAGAAAGAAAGAAAGAAAGAAAGAAAGAAAGAAAGAAAGAAAGAAAGAAAGAAAGAAAGAAAGAAAGAAAGAGGCCAAGCCTCCTGCTAGCCCTCTTTCACAGGCACCCCAAGCCGGTTCTCTCTCCTGCAGCTTTTCTTCTCTTCTCTCCTCTCTGCTTTTCTTTCCTTGGGAAACAGCGCCAACCTTTGGCCGAAAGGAAAGCTATCAAGTCAAGCCAAGCCAAACCGCGATCACGCCGCAAGAAAGAAGGGGTGGGAAATCCGGGTGGTCAACAACAACAACAATGCTGGGTTTGACAGGTTTTTTGCAAAAGCAGTTTTAGAAAGCTCATTCCTGGCTCGCTTTTGCAAACTGGGGCTGCAGATTATTTCTCCAGTGCGGATGGATGCAGCCTAGGAGGAGATCGATCCCGGAAAGCAGGACCTGCATCGAGCCATTGAGAGGAGATGGACAGATCCCCAAACTCCCTTTTCTAACCCAGTCACCTACCTAC
>JAIPUX010001880.1:7462190-7480460 GCA_020142125.1 Phrynosoma platyrhinos | reverse complement strand
GGTTAGATTGTTGGACTGAGACTTGAAAGATCTAGGTCAAATCTCATATATGGCAAGGAAACTGTTTCAGCTTCACCTAACTCTTAGGAGAAAACATCCATACATGCCTCTTTGAGTTCATTTGAAGAAAATAGGAACAAAAAAGAGGGGAATTTTTTTAAAAAAAAATTCATATGAATGATGAATGATAGCACTTATTACACTGTATCTGAATAGTTACTTCATATATGTCAAAACACTAATGATGTTGAGGTTATGTTTGGTAATGTGCATATTGATTTAAATTGACAAAAGGTGTATTTTATTTATGCCTGTCCTTCCTCTTAAGAACACAGGGTGGCTGATTATCTTACATCAAAAATATATAATTAAAATCTCACATTAGAAATATCTTAAGACCACAAATCTAAACATCACAAAACTGCTAAAGTTACACATTTCTAAAATCATAAATGGCAACTTTTTGCTAAAGTACCATTAAAACAATACAAATAGCAGCAGTCCAAGGCAAATCTATCACTCCCATTATTCCCTGAAAGTGTACAAATAAATCCACTTTTAACAGGCACCTGAAAAGACAAAAGTGTAGAGAACAACAGGATCTCTTGTGGGAAGGGAATTCCACCACTGGGATGCCAACACTGAGAAAGCTCTGCTTTATGTGGTAAGCCCTCAGGGCCAAGCAATGTCTAAAGAATATAAAGTTCTGGTGACACAATGTGCCTAATAAAATTTACTCTCATCCCAGACAGCATTGAACAGTTACTACATTCCTCCATTTCTTATTAGTAAACAATAACATATTGCCTGTGGCAACATGCAATTTCTACACACTGATAGACCAGCTTTTTGCATAGACAAGAGCTGCTTGACTTTTCATGATATCCCATCATTGGTGTGCAGGAGAAAAGTCATTCTAATTATTATTGCATGAAGGAACCACTTGAATCAGTGTCCCTGTAGAACACCAGCACCTATTTTCAGAGACATGGTAAAGCAGCAGCATTAACACATAATCCTTTTTTACAGATTCAACCTTTGAGCGCTAGGCACCATTTTATTGGCGTTCCACTTCTTGCAAAGCTGTTGCAGAAATTTGAGAGCTTACCTCTCATGACATCTTCATCGTCCAGATTTCCATTTTCGGAATAAATGTGAAATGAGACGTTCCACCTGTATCAAATGGGCTTTGCTACTGCACAAGGCAGGCAGTCTGCAAAATTCACAGTCATTACAATCCCTGAATGTGTTGAAATAGTGGGCTGAAGGGGTTTCACCTGTGAAGACAGGAAAGTCAATCAGGTGTCATTTAACACCTGAGCCAGTTGAGACTTTATTTTTTACTTTTTTCTTTTTCTTTTAGCTAGAAGCATTTCAAACCAATGTTTCTCATAGCTAACATATAAGCAGAGAGATTCTGTTCTGTTGCATTGATTCTTAAACCTTTGACATATCTAGGCAGCATTCTTAGATTTGTTTTTCTGCCACAGCTTCCACTAATGTATGCTGGACATGGCAGATTGGCATGAGGCTGACAATTCTGTTAAAGATGTATAGCCTCTCTTCCAACAGAGCAGAACTTCTCAAGACTGGCCCTAGTATTAGGGATATGCCTCTGCCAGCAGATTTTGAACTTCACAAAAGGGGCAGCAAATTGATTCTTATTTACTTTTACTATTTTTAAAATAAAAGGGAGGGGGGGTGCTTGTAGGATTTTCTACCTCATGCACCAAAATAACACAGCTGCTTTAGGGAAATATGCACCTTGATATGGATAGGCTGGAGATGCCATTAGCTGGTGTGCCTCAGGCTGCAAAATGTCTTTGGCTGACCCTGACAATTTTCAGCATTACTTGACAAGAAGGAACAAGCTTAAATGTCTTTGTTGCTGTAATCCTACATATATGCTTACTTGAAAGGAATTATCATTGAACTTGAGGGGACTTATGTAAGAATAGATATGTGGCAAACTGAGCTTCAGATCCATAGTACGCCTTTGTCCTTTGTTGTCGTGGATATCACTTTTTCAACTGGACTGGTCTTTGTCTACCATTATATTTCCTTTCCTTTTAGAACTGAGGTTTCCATGTGAGTTAAGGGATAGAGCCGTTGTCCCTAATGTGGTTGTATACTTGTCCCTCCATATTTGCAGCTTTGATTTTTGTGGATTTGATTATTCATATTTTATTAATATGTTCTCTTTAGGAATATCTAGTTTCTCCAGCACAATTCTGTGGACAACTTTAACCAAAAGTTGTACTGAAGGACCAGAGATTCCTAGAAAGAACACTCTACTAGGCTTCTCCATAACAATTCTCTGTTCAGTGTCTCTCTGTTGGAAGAGATTGGTGACCACAGAGTTGCACTGAAGGACCTAAAGATTCCTAGAGAGGTGTTCTCTCAGGTAAAAACATAATGTTTTTGTTATATGTGATTTTTCCATATTCATGGGGGTCCTAACCCCAGTGAATGTGGAGGGACAAGTGTATGGAAGAAAGAATTTCAGCAGGTGTAGTTTGCATGACAAGCAACACTTGCTGAGGTTGTCTCTTTTACACAACCATTAAAGGGACAGGAGTCCTGTCTTTTATTTCACCTAGTAATCCCATCTGAAGTAAAGTTTCTGGGGATTATATGCAATTATAGCTTTACAATAGCAGAAATCATTTCTGCTCACTGCAAAACAAGGCATCTGATTTATTTTGACAGAAATCTTCAATCTACTATATTCCCCTATCTTACTAAATCAGCTACTCCTGAACATTAGTGAAGCATCCAGGATAGCAGGAGACACACTAAGAGGTAGAAGTAAAAGAATTTGGTAGGGGTCTTGGAAGCTACATTCAGGCAATCAATGGAGCTACAGACATAAGGTAGGTCCAAAGCTAAATGAGTGGGGCCAAATGAAACTCTTCCCAATTTGTTATTTCCCAATGAACTATGAAAGCACAGCTCATGTTACTCAGAAGTAAGTGCAAGTACATAACCTTTCCAGACATCAAAGCAAAACTCAGGGCCATGCAATCACTTGTAAGGGCTCCCCATCTCTGTTTAGATAGTAGGCAATTGGTAAAACCTAGATGCCTTGCTTTGAGTGTACATACCTGGAATACAGTATTCAGTTCTGGGTAGCACAATTCAAGAAGGATGTTGACAAGCTGGAGCATGTCCAGAGAAGAATGATCAAAATGGTGAAAGGTCTGGAAACCATGTCCTATGAGGAGCAGCTTTAGGAGCTGGGTATGTTTAGCCTGGAGAAGAGAAGGTTAAGAGGTAAAATGATAGCTGAGTCTAAATATTTGAAGGGATGTTGTATTGAGGATGGAGCAAGCTTGTTTTCTGCTGCTCCAGAGAATAGGACACAGGACAATAGATTCAAGCTACAGAAAAAGAAATTCCATCTCAACATGAGGAAGAACTTCCTGATGTTAAGAGCTGTTGGACAGTGGAACACGGTGCCCCAGAGAGTATTGGAGTCTCCTTCTTTGGGGGTTTCAAACAGAGGCTGGATGGCCATTTGTCAGAAATGGTTTGATTCCTGCATGGCAGAAGGTTGGACTGGAAGCCCCTTGTGGTCTCTTCCAACTCTATAATTCTAAGTGTTTTCCACCAAATACACACAAACCAAGGTTTTTGCAAACAAATAATAAAAGTTGTAATTATTCCCACAATGGCTCCCAGTCCCTGGCCTCTCAAAGAAAGAAAGAAAGAAAGAAAGAAAGAAAGAAAGAAAGAAAGAAAGAACTTACCCTTGCCCGTACATCATGTTTCCTTATAGTTAAGGAAAAGAAAAACTTAACACCCTGATGAGAGATGGAAACAGAGAAGAAAAAAGAGAATGAAACAGGTGTTCCCAGGCCCACCAGATCATCTTCTGTACAATTGCTAGATGTAGCAACATACCTGAAAGGCTGTTAAAGTAAGTATCAACCACTTTCATTGGGGTTAATTTGAAGACTGGAGAGGGGGGAGGCAATTTTAGAATAAATATTTCTTTGAAAGAAAAGAATTGCAAAGGCAAAGGGGATTTAAATCTGTGCCCATTATCTTTTTTTAAAAAAAATTGATTTTAAGGATGGTTTTTGAAGATGGTTTGTTTTAATTCATCTATTTTATATTTTAACACATTTGTTTTATTCTTTTTTTACATTTAGCCATCTTGACCCCCTTTTGGGGAAAGGGGAAACTGAAGCATAAATCAAGGAAATAAATAACTGTGGAGGAACAGAAGGAGCAGTAAACTGACAGCAAGGAGTAGGAGGGATTCACATACTGAGTAGGAGGGATTCACATACTGAGGAAAAACCCGGTACAAGGATGGCTCATGCAGACAAGACAAGCCATATGACGGTGTTTGGGAGGTCCCTGCACACATTTAATACCTGTGCAACAAAAGGGTAAAAATACCAGATGGTGTCTTGTTTTAATTTTTCCCCAGTTTTAGATTTATTTATTTTTTAGTGAAGCTTCTTCAAGATCTCATCCACTGCTTTATCCTGCCATCCTCTGGAACTAGAGATTGTTGCTGTGATTCAGTAAAGCTATATGTGTACTGGAGGGGAAGCTAATTATACACATATCTTGGAATCTGCACTGCTGGAGATCTAAGCAGCTTTTTAGTTTAATATTATTAATTAATTAATATTTCAGCGACCACCAGAACTTACATCAGGAATCATTGTTGGCCCCAAACCACAAAGACTGCTCTGCTAAGTTAGAGAAATTTATCTCTTTCATTTATCCAGAGATCACTTGATGACTGTATTTATCTGGGCAATTGAGTCATCCCAAATTAAATACTAGAAAGATAACTGTCATGTCACCTCAAGCACAATGTTTTTCCACTGAGATAGTTTGCACATTTAGCTGCAAGATGCTAAGAGTTAAGCAACCATGTACTCAACAATTCTTTAGAACCCAGACATGTGGAAGCATGCTCTGAGGGCACATCTATACTACACAGTTATGGCACTTTAACACCACTTTAGCTGCCATGACTCTGTCCTATGGAATCCTGGGATTTTTAGTCTGGTGAGGGACTTCAAACTCTTTCACATTACACAGGTACAGTATTTCAACTTTAACTGCCATGGCTACATCATATGAAATCTTGGGGTTTGTAGTCAGAGGAGGGACTAAAAATTCCCAGCAGAGAATTATCTCTAGGAAATTTTAAATCCTAGAATACCATAGGTCAGTAACATGACAGTTAAACCTAGTATTTAAATACTGTTATAAAGGTATTGCACTGCTCATGTGAAAGAAACTTTAAAATAATCTGCTAGAAGGCATTAATGCTGTAATCCAGGAAAAAAAAAATAGCAGAGTAAATCCCTCACCAAACTACAAATCTCAGGATTCCACAGTACAGTACTCTAGCTACTAAAATAGTATTAAAGTGCTATAACTGTGTTGTTTGGAGATTCCCCAGAGCTGGAGTCAGTTAATGCATGTGTATATCATTTCTTCTACTTGCAAATGTGAAAGACACCATCCACACACAAATTTGAAAAAACAAAATACATTTATGGGAGGGGGGAAACAGTGGGAGAAAAGAAATTTCCTGAAGGACTGAACATACTCAGCTGTCATGGAATGCATGAATTAGTTGGGGGGGGGGGGTTAAGTAAAATGGGAACTAGATTGGGGATTTCTGTTAAAACAAATCAGATGCCCTGCTTTACATTGAACAGAAATGATTTCTATTAGCATGAAATTACCAATTGATATAATCCCCAGAAACTTTGGGCCTTTGCAGACTGCCAGAAATAGTGCAAATTGAGTCCACTTTAAGGGTTAGGGAATCATGGGAACTGTATTTTATTGTGGCACCAGAGCTCTCTGACAGAGAAGGCTCAGTGTCTCGGGGGGGGGGACAATTCCCATGATTCCCTAGCACTAACCCTAACTTTGCACTATTTCTGGCAGTCTGCAAAGGCTATTTACTGCAAATAGGGTTAATAGGGTTAACTCATGGATTGAGGGATGGAAAAATAGGTAGAATGTAATGGAGTATCATAGAGACAGGCATGTGTGGATGATGGGAAACCTGAGCAAGGGTGCCCAAACTTTAACATTTTGTTGGAGGAGACACTTGTATTGCTTTATTTCTCTAGAGAAGAATTCTGCACACTTGGTGAATGGCAGTTGACCATGTGAATGGATTGGATTGAAAAGAGCTGAGCCATGCCACAGAGGTTTCCTGTCTCCTTACTTTAGGATTTGGTTTATAAAAATATTCCACTTTGTCTTGTTAAGCAGTGCCTCAAGCACTGTCTTTAATGCTGTCAAATGACTCAGTAGTATCTGCTACTATCTCCTCTATCTTATTCCCAGTGCAATATGCATCAAACATCTTTACTTATTTAGTCTTTAGTGTACACTACAGTATCCATGTAAGTCTTTAGCAATTAAAATCAAAATTATTGTGTTTACAACATTTAGATTCTTTTTCTGCAAGCAGCAGGAAGCAAGAGTGTAATTGCTGCAAAACTTATAATTGTAATAGGTTACAGAAGAAGAAATGTGGAACCTATTTTTTGCTGGCTAAAATATCACTCACACACATTTTGTCATGAATCAAAAAAAAGGGACAGGAACCTTTGGAAACAGCATTTTCTGCTATCCATCACCCCTTTTAAAATTGATCAGAGAATAAAGTTCTCAATAAAGTAAAGACAGACTATTTTGCTGATTGGGATCTGAAACAAAATGTTACAGCGTGGAGACATCTCCAAGCCTGCCTCCATTGCTCTGTTTAAGTCTTATAGACCCATGCCTGTGACCTTCCTAACTGAATCTTGCCATCCTATGTGTGGTCTTCCTCTTTTTCTACTACCTTCCACCTTTCCTAGCAATATTGTCTTTTCTAGTGAGTCATACTTTCTCATGATGTGACCAAAGTATGACAGCCTCAGTTTCATCATCTTGGTTTCCAGTGTATACCCTTGTTCTTTTGTGACAGATTATTTAATATTGAAATATAAAGAGGTTTGTCCATCATGTCCAGAAGCATCACAGTCAGAAAGAAGGCAAGGGACTACTTACTAGTCTTGAATTCACAAGTTGGTTTATGTTGCTGAGATCACTTAAGAACAGCTCATGGTATATGAGAATGAGAAAAGAAATACTTTACACTTGTCACAAGGAACCTCCTTTGATGAAGAAGAATAAAACCAACAATACAATCCTATAATATCATATTTGGAAGTAAACCCCATTCAGTTCAATGGGGTTCACTCACTGATAGGAAGATATCAGTGGTAGCTTGTGACTTCCATGTCAGGAGTGCGGTCAACCTGCTTTCATTTCCCCCCAATCCTTTAAAGGAGCTATTGAAATTACACCACCACCCCCAGTAGCTTTAGGGAAAGAGTGGAAGAAAACCCAGAATAGACACGCAAGCTACTGACCACCATTAAAAGTACTCCGACCTTATTTTGAAATATAATGCCAAACAATTCACAAATGTCTCTTCATCAACTTCAAAACTATAGCATGAGATGACCACAGGCATGTCTGAATTCTCATGACTGACATATTTTATTTACAAAAGCTGCTATCCTAAACATGCCTAGTTAGTAATTGGTCCCATTATATTTAATAAGAATTAGCTCTGAGAAAACATCTATAGAATTACAGTAAAAAACTATAAGAAGTTGAATGAGAACAACAACAACACAGGACCTGCCTGCAAGTTTGCAATCTATAAATTAGGTAAATACCCCCTCCCAAAAAATAAGATGGGGGGGCAAAGAATGGCTTTCTTTGCACTGGCCATGAGACTTTAGGGCAGTCCCACATATCCTTCCCCCATAGCTGCCCCATTCTGAACCCGTTACCTTGGCCTCCATTTCTATGCCACCATGGCTGTCTGCACAGATGCCCCTCTGGGCTGCCCCATGCATCTGCCATTGCTGTGTGTCACTAGATTCTGAGGTTGGCATGAAGCTCCCAGTAACAGTCATATGTTGGGCATGTGTCAACCTTATATTGAATGATCTATGGTGGAGGCAGATGCACCCACATAGACTACCACTGTGGTGCAGAAACAGAGGGCTCTTGATCAGTGGTGTCACTAAGGCTGGTGTCACCCCCGTCCACACACACACACACACACACACACACCATATCACATCATATAGAACCATTAGTAAAGTTTTTGTTCTTATTTTATTCATAAATCATAATTCTCATATATCACTGAATATAATGGTAATTGTTGTGATGTAAACAAGTAGCAAAGTTAAAATTATACCTTTAAATCTTTAAATGCTTGTAAGTTTAGCTGAATAAAATTTAAATTTACTCTTTCTTTCCTTTCCTTAAATATAAGAAATTTTAGTTTTTGGAATCAATGATGAATAGGCTCAGAGGTATTAAACTTTGTTCCTGGAATGTTAAAGTGATAAATGATCCAGTAAAGAAGAAAAAAGATTTTTTATTATATTACTAAACAGCATTATGACATTACTTGTTTGCAGGAGATGAAAATTAAACAATCAAATAAGTATCTTTTGAAAAATAATAAAATAGGCACTGAGTATGCATCTTTAAGTAAAAATCGAAGTAAGGGGGTCATATTGTATATTAATAAGAAGTTTAACTCCATGGAATTATTCAAGGACTCTAAAGGGTGATATATTGCTGTTTTGGTTGACTTTTTAGGAGAAAATACACCAATAGTGGGTATATATGCCCCTAATGAAAACAAACAATTATTTTTTAAGGATTTGATGAATAAAATTGCTGCAACAAAGTTTGATTCTTTAATTCTTTTAGGGGACTTCAATGGGGTCATCGACCCTTACCTTGATAGATATTCTAAAAAAAATCAATCAAAAGACTCAAGGCAAACTGCCCAGGTTTTTTGTTGTTGTTGTTGTTGTTGTTTTTAACTAATGGATTTATGTTCTTTGGTAGATACTTGGAGAGCTAAATATCAGCAAAAAATAGTACACTTATTTCTCTGAGGTACACTACTCATGGGAAAGGATTGATATGTTTCTTGTGTCAGCTGTTATACTTTCAAGTGTTTCAAATCTGGAGGTAAAAGCAAATTGGTTATCAGATCACTGTCCAATAGAAATGGAACTAAACAGAAAAGAAAAAAAAAACATGGAATTGGAAATTAAATAAATTATTATTGAAAAAAACAAAAATTTTCAAAGAAACAGAAAATTGCCTAAAAAATATTTTGAAATAAATACTAATTGATGCTAATTTTGAAAATGTTTGGGAAGTCCACAGAGCTGTTAGAGAGGGGTTTTTATTAGTAAGGAATCTTATTGGAAAAAATTAAAGGGGAAGGAATTTGATTTATTGCAAAAAGATTTAGGTTTAAAAACAAAGCAGCTGAAAACCAATCCTACAAATAAAATAATATTAGAAGAAATAAGAAATATACAAAGTTAAATCTTACTCTTACTCACTGAAGACTTAGCAAAAAAAATGAGATTCTGGAAACAGAAAAATTATGAATGGACTAATAAGACTGGCAAATTGTTGGCAAATATGCTTGGTAAGCACAGGCAAAAAAAGATTATTTTTAAACTTTAAATATAAAGAAGACAAAATATATACAAACCCAAAAGATATCAAAAATATACTTACCGTTTTTTTCTCTAATCTATTTAAAGCTAAAACAGAAGATATTGATGACATTAGACACTATTTGAAAGACATACAACTAATACCTTTTACAGATGAACAAAGAGAACTTTTAAATAGTCCTATTACTATTCAAGAGGTCAAAAATGCAATCACGAGAGCTAAGGAAGGAAAGATGCTGGGACCTAAAGGTTTCCCCAATTCATACTATAAAACATTTGAAAGTCCATTAATAATTCCTTTATGTAATACTATTAACCATATATTAACAGGAGATATTCCAAATTCTTGGCTAGAATCCCAAATTGGATTGATTCCCAAAGAGGGTAAATATACCCTGGATCCAGGTAACTATAGACCTATCTCCCTATTAAATAACTATTACAAACTGTTTACATCTATCTTAGCGGATAGATTAAAGAAAATACTGACTTCATGGATAGGTTATGAGCAAAGGGGATTTTGGCCAAACTGATACATCAAAGATAATATTAGACACCTCTTAAATCTTATTGAGACACATGACAAATATATTGATAAGAAGTTAATTATGATGTTTGTGGACTATGAAAAGGCATTTGATAGTGTTACTTGGTCATTTATAGTTGAAACCTTTAAAAAGGTACAAGTTGGGGATAACTTTTTGAAATGGCCTCCCCTGAGGTCCCTCCCAACACGATTGAGCCTCCCCGATCAAGGGACCAGGCTGGGCAAGGCCACAGCCCCAAGAACCGCCTCCCATTGAGGCAACCAGACCTCCACGGCCTCCTCCCAAGGCCCCTCCGATGGAGATCAGGCCTAAAAACAGACTGCACCAAACCTCCCGGCCTCCAGACACTCGGCAGCCGACCAGAAAATTCGGCTGTCCAAGCTAAGAATGGCTGCTGCCACATGGCAGCCGGGGACTAAATAGTCCCCAAATCCCACCCGAAATCTCATGAGACTAACCGGTCTCGCGAGATTGTGCGGACTGTTGGGGGATCTTGTGAGATCCCCCTGATTGGCTGGGAGGTGCAGGAAGGGCGGGACTTCCTGCCTTCCCAGCCAATCATGGCATCAGCCTCTCAAGATGGCTGGCGCAACAGAGAGCCCCTTCTGACGCATCGGGGGGGGGGGTTCTTTCTCTACAGAGACTGATAGGACTGAGAAACTTTAAAGTTGAAGCAGGTTCATGGGGGACAGCATTGTCTTTCAGATAGCTGGGATACAAGCTGTAAAGGAAGCAAGTTCTTTGCACAGTCAGAACCCATAATATGTTTGGGATTTGTCATCTCCCTTTGGAAGCAATTGCTTAGCACTGAATCCATTCACTGCCTCTCAAACCAATAGTAAGTAACAATTTTTACATTATTTAGACTTTTTTAAAGTGGATATGCTTGGAATTATGTAAAAGAAAGGGAACAGAAATAGTAAAGAATGTGGAACTGAGCATTCACTGTTCTATTTTCCAATTAATTTAAGCTTTTGTAAAAAAAGAAAGAAAGAAAGAAAGAAAAGTTTCTAAGTCATCTCCATTTTTTCTATTTATTACAGTGAAGTCATGTCTTTCTTTCTAGAACAGTGGTCCCCAAACCTTTTTGGGCTACCACCTCTTAGGCAAAAACCCTAGCACCTTCGCCATGCATATTTTTTGATATTACATCTACTTTTCTACTGCAAATTCAAATCAACGAATCTCAGCTGCTCCTTTCTTTGCACCTAGTCACCTTGGGAGCAGCATCCGAACAACTGACTGAGCAGTGACCAAGAACCCTGCTGCCTGTGCCAATCTTGCAGCAAAGGCTGGTGCAGGCAAGAGATCTCTGTTGCTGTTCCCAAGGTGACCAGGTGCAAAGGGAGAAGCTTCTCCTCAGCAAGAAAGGACTCTCAATCCTTCTTCACTGGAGCACAGAGGGGTGTAACTGATGTGTGAATAGGGAGTTTATAATGGCTGCATATTCTGGACAGTAGACTGACATGGATGGAGAAACAGATAGTTTAACTATAGGAGCTGCAAGGTGAAGGATTCTTTCCGTGAATTGACCCCAGATACTTCTCCCCCTTCTTCCCCAGAGACATGCCCCCCCTACACACACACACCTTCAAGTTGACTCTCTCTGCCACAAACAAACATTGGGGGTATGCAGATGGGCAGTCCTGGGTCTCCCTGGGAAGCAGAGGATCCTCCCTTTTGCTGGCCTGGAAAGGAGTGGCAAAATGCCGCTCCTTTCAGAGCCGGCAAAAAGACACTCTAAGAGTCACCATGCAGCTCTTTGGTGCCCCTTCCAGTGCAGTGTGTCAATAGGCTGTGCCAGAAGGACGTCCTAATGCTGTGCATTGTGCATAATGGCACGTGGCATCAGGACATCTTTGGGAAGGGGTTGAGGTGGCCAGGGTGTGGCTGCCCCTGCCCATCCCTGCTTCCAGGACGACCCAAAGGGCCCATCTGTAGAGGCCCATTGTTTCTTCTGCTATTTCTTTTCTCAGCCTGTTCAGTAAAAGAAAGCAGGACCAGCAATTCACCTCTAACCTGCCAGCCAAGTCCCTGCAAAACTCACAAAGTTTAATACCTAGCTCCAGTCAATCAGTCTTTCAGTCCCACAATGGTGCTGCTCAGAGCCACAGAAGTGGTGGCCTGTGCCCAAACCTTCTGTTTCCCAACTGCCACCACCATAACTAGCAAAGGGAGTGGCTAAGGGAGTGAGCTTTTCTGAGCAGAGGAAAAGTCAGAGACATGTGTGGTGGTTTTAAGGGACCCTGAAAAGAAGTTTCATGAAATCTCATGGTCCTAAAGGCTACTGGTTCTCCTTTTTCTTTTTTGCATGTCAATACCTTGACTGAAGCCACCCCTGCCACCCCCGTTTTCCTCCCCATCCTCCAGGGAGAGCATATTGCTCACGTTGGGAATCACTGTTCTAGAGGTTCAAGGTGATCTGTCATCCAGATAGACTTCAAAGTGCAAAGGCAACATAGTGAAATCATAGAAGCCAGGCAAATTGTTACATAAAATTCCCAATGATCAGGATCCAGTCTTCCATGCTGTGTATCAGTACCCCCTCCATGACTGGCAGGACCAAAATAAAAAATGCAGAACTAAGTATTTAAACAAAACAAAAAAAATCAGGAAAACACTGACTGGAAACCTTCACCATAGGTTTTCCTTCTGTGTTTTTTGGCCTAAAGCTACACAAGACACTCTTTTGGTCAAAAGACACTGTGTCCTGGGCAACAACATTAGTTTTACTTTTTTTTTAAAAAAATCTTTTTTTTAAAAAAAGGTTTTTTGAGAAATGAATTTTTCTCAGATTAGTTATTAAAAAGATAAAGTTTCCTAACACAAGACCATTTTCTCAGTGGGATGTCTTAATATGTAATAAATCCATTCTTATTGTGATCAAAAAAGTCTTTATATCCCCATATGGATGAAACGTTTTGCATGATCCACGGGAATGATGGTCTCTGCCACTCTCTATAAGGGTAAGTCCAAGGTGGGCAGTCAAGAAAGTTTGCTTTCTGTGACACTAGTTTTCTAGCCCAAGAGTTTTCTGGAATACCAGTGTGAAACCCACTGATTTAGGATGTTCACACAGAGTTCTCATCAGTGTTTCAAAAACGGGGTGATCCTTCAAAGCCTGTTTACAGTGTGGGTTATATTTTAAAATCTGCTGGAAGCATTCACATAAATGGCAGCCAGCCAACCAGCCATCAGTGGCAGAATGCAAAGAATATTCCCCAAGGGATTTTTTTTTTTGTTTTCTTCTGTGTAAGACTGCTCTTCATCAGGTTCAGCATACACACCATTGCTTTCAGTAATAGATGCAGTGAAGGCTTGATAATGGAAACATTAGCACAATATGCACTGTATGTCTCACATCAAAAAAGTATTTCAGGGAGGGGGGAGGGCCTACAGTTATTGTATCTCTTTCTTTAGAAAAAATCAGCTCTATGTTAAATTGTCATACTGTTCTTAAAATGCATTTCCCTCTCTCCAGTTTTTTAGAAGTGTAAGGTAGAATTCCTGAGATTTGGGTTGAGGTTATTGTTGCAATCCATTGTGGCAGAAAGACTATTTCTGGTGCAGTGTGGAGGCAAGCCCAATACAACTTAAAACAGAGGTTCAACTGCTCTGCTATGACTGAAATATATTTGGGGGCACCCATATTGCCTCATCCTAACCTACCTCACAGAATTATTGGATGTGATCCAATTGGTAATTCTGTTGAGGGTATCCAATGAATAATTCCCATCAGTGGAACCAGGAGAGTGGGAATGACCTCTTTACACTATAGCTCCCTTTCAGTCATTAAATTCATGGAGGGGAGAGTGCACAATATAGATTTGTTTGTTTGTTTGTTTGTTTCCTGCATAGGAAGCATGTCTCCTGCACTGGAAACAGTGTTTTCTGTGCAAGAAATTTTTCTCCTTTTTTTTCAACCTAAAAATGAATAAGTATGAATATTTTTCCATCTCTACATCTTGGACCAGTTACTACTTCTCCATCTGACTACCTTATGGGGCTGCTGTGAAGATAAAAATGGAGAGGAGGACTGGGCATCACCACCATCCTGAGCTTCTTGGAAGAGTCACTGAATAAAAATATAATAAATGAAAGATAAATTTTGTTTTGCTTCCCTTAAGGCATCTGCCTCCAACTCAAAATTCAAATTACGTCTTAGGCAAAATCCCATGACAACTTGTAATCTAAGCATCTCATAGCATTGTATGAGAGTCCTTCAGTGTCCAATACAAATGTTCATGCATTTCACAGCTTTCCTAGCACATGGCCAATGTGCATTTCCGAAAGCAGTGGAAATAGTAATTAAATGAAACAAATACAGAATCTAATTCTAAATGAGAAATTATTTTTGCTTCCATTCATCTCTTTATGCAGAAAGCAGCAGGCAAAATGACATTCAAGCACAATTTAATGTCAGCATCTCTCTCACTCTTCTTTGATAGTGCAAAGCTACCTCTTGTGCCAGCATGTTCTATTGCCAACCCTTCCTTGGCTCTGCATTTTAAATCCCCACAGAACTGGAGTATATCAGAGAAAAATACGGTTGGCTCATTTACTGGTTTTTTAAATATTGTGTTCCAACCCCCATCCTCTCTCCACTTCAATGTTCACAATGAAGGCACGTGACAACAACAATTAGATTGAAAATTCACTGCTTTTTATTAACCATAATTGTTAAAGAAACACAACAACCCAATATTTAGCAAATAGCTAAATGTGGACACTCCCATTAGGGGCTACTGAAAGCTTTTGTCAGCTTTCTCTTGTGCAATCCCACCCACATTCAAGGCCCAGACTCAAGGAGTGGCAGATCTGTGGCCTTTCCTTGCCTCCATAAAGGGGAGTAGACAGATCTGTTGACATTTCATCCCCACTCCTGCTGGTCATTGATGGGTGGAGTAAAATGTCAAAGGTGCAATGATGCACTGCCCCAGCCTTTCCAACCCTGGAGGGTCAGACAGCAAGGTTTCCACAACACCCCAGATCCCTGTTGACAGGGAATGATAACTAACCTGAATGGGTGCACTCCACAGTTTGCTTCCTGTGACCAAACAAGAAGCCAGAATGAACATTTAACAAAAACAAGGCAAAAAGGGAAGGGAAGGAGGGAAATCCATGGAGGCATAAGGGGATGGGTAGAAAAGCAAACAAACAATGATGGGAAGAATAATACAGGAAGACAAACAGCTACTGGGCAGCAGCAGTAGTGGTTGGTGTCACTGACAGGAGTGAATTGTGACACCATGGCTAACATTTGTTGGCACTGCACACAGGGAAGTGTAGGTGGCCCTCCTTGTGTAACCTTATCATCTAGTAAAGCCTATGCTGAGACACCCCAAATGAGGCAGAATCAGAGCATTAACAGAAAGAGAAGGAGGGAGAGATAAAGGGATATCACATTTGCAAGATAAGCCAAGGGCATAAGAAAGATGACAAGACAAATAGCAGACACCCTTAGAAAGGCAAATTGCATCCTAAGAAGCATTACACATAACATAGGGATGTGGAATGTGAGGAGCATGAACCAAGGAAAGCTAGACTTTGGGGGGTGGCAGACTGCCAGAAATAGTGCAAATTGAGTCCACTTTTAGGGTTAGGGTTAGTGCTAGGGAATCATGGGAATTGTTTTTTTTTTTTTCTGAGACATTGAGTCTTCTCTGTCAGAGAGCTCTGGTGCCACAATAAACTACAGTTCCCATGATTCCCTAACCCTAACCCTAACCCTAAAAGTGGACTCAATTTGCACTATTTCTGTCAGTCTGCAACCCCCCATAGTAAAAATGGAAATGGAATACATGAACATAGCAGTACTGGGTGTGAGTGAGTTAAAATGGACAGGAATGAGCTACTTTGAATCAGACAACCACACAGTGCTCTACTCAGGGAATGAAAAGACAAGAAGAAATGGGGTGGCTTTCATACTAAGAAAAGATGTTGCAAAAATAGTCAGCAGATACAGTGCAAAATCAGACTGAATCATTTCAGTAAGGCTCCATGGTAAACCTATGAATGTCACCATAATTCAAGTATATGCACCAACCAAAGAGGCAGAACAGGAAGAAATTGATAGATTCTATGAAGGAGTACAGTAAGAAATTGACAGCACATCAACACAGGATGTCAAGCTGATCATTGGAGATTGGAACACAAAAGTTGGAAGCAAAGAAGAATCAAAAACAGTAGGCAGATTTGGATTAGGCAAAAGAAATGAACCAGGTGAGCGTCTGACAGATTTTTGTGAAGCCAATAACTTATTCATTGCAAACATATTCTTCATACCACCAGAAAGAAGGCTATACACACAGATATCACCAGATGGTCAACACAAAAATCAAATAGATTATATAATTGGAAGCAAGAAATGGTGAAATTCTATAGTGGTGGCCTAGACTAGACCAAGCGCTGACTGTGGCACAGATCACAAATTACTCATGTCAACAATAAGAGTAAGACTCAAGAAGAAAACAAAACCAGTGATTATACCAAAATATGATCTAAATAATATGTCAACAGAATTTACTGACAACATAAGAAACAGATTTGCATTACTAAGCACAATAGAATGAGAACCAGAGGAACTATGGTCTGAAGCCAGGGACATAATAAAAGAAGAATGCAGACAGACACTTTCAATAAACAAAAAGAAAGAGAAAAAAACATGGATGACAGAAGAAAACAGTACGAGCAATAAGGAAAAGAAGAGGGAGAAAAACAAAAGGGAGATAGGAACAAACAAAGAATTATGAATGCAACAGTACAACAGCTTGTGCAGAAAGATAAAAAAAAATTACTACAATGACCAATGCAAAGAAATAGAAGACAACAACAAAAAGGGAAGAACAAGAGATATATTTCACAAGATCTGGGAAATCAAAAGAAAATTCAAACCAAAGACTGACACGCTCTACGATAATAAAAATAACATAATACAAGACCCAGAAGGAATAAAAATACATTGGATGCAATACACAGAAGAATTATACAAAAGAGATGACAAAATGAAGGACACATGGAATGAAGAGCCATATGAAGATGAACCCCAAATTCTAAAAAAACAGGTGGAAAATGCAATAAGGGAAATAGCAAAAAACAAATCACCAGGAACAGATGATATTCCAATTGAACTGCTGCAATCCATATTGACAAAGTCAACTCTAGTGCTAACCAACATATGTTAACAGATATGGAAAACAAAACAATGGCCAACAGATTGGAAGTGATCAATATACATCCTCATCCACAAAAAGGGAGACACTAGAGATTGCAGGAACTATAGAACCACAGCACTGATCTCCCACGCAAGCAAAATCATGCTCAAAATTCTGCAACATAGACCCCAACCATACATGGTGAGAGAAATCCCAGAGGTCCAAGCGGGGTTCAGGAAAGGAAGAGGCATGAGGGACCACATTGCAAACATACGATTGGCTAATGGAGAGCATCAGGGAATTCCAAAAGAAACTCAGCATGTGCTTTATAGACTATAGCAAACCCTTTGACTGCATGAATCATGAAAGGCTATGGAATGCCCTTAAAGGCATAGGAGTACCAACACATCTGAGAATCCTGATAAGGAATCTGTACTCAAAACAAGAGGCTACTGTCAGAACAGAACACGGAGAAACAAAATGGTTCCCAATTGGCAAAGGGGTCAGACAAGGCTGCATCCTTTCACCCTATCTGTTCAATTTGTATGCAGAACATATTATAAGAAAAGCAGACTTAGACATAGAAGAGGGAGGAGTGAAAATAGGAGGAATATTGATAATCAAAGATATGCAGATGACACCATAGTACTAGCAGAAAACCTCACAGATGCAGATGACACCATAGTACTAGCAGAAAACCTCACAGACTTGGAACACCTACTAAGGAAGATCAAAGAAGAAAGTGTAAAGGCAGGCTTAATACTTAACATAAAGAAAACAAAAATAATGACCACTGAGGACCTTCACAAGTTCAACCTAGACAATGAAGAAATAGAATTAATAAAATAATTCTCATACCTGGGGTCAAACATTGATAGAAATGGGGACTGCAGTCAGGAAATCAGAAGATTAAGAATGGGGAGGGCAGCCATACAGGAACTAGAAAAGATTCTAAAATGCAAAGATATGTAACTGAGCACAAAAGTTAGAATCATACAAGCCATTGTATTCCCTATT
>JAIPUX010001880.1:7425353-7447238 GCA_020142125.1 Phrynosoma platyrhinos | reverse complement strand
CTTCACTAGGTTTTCCAATTTGTATACAAGTCAGGGGCCTAAATATCCTAAAGGCATCAGATCCCATCTGACCTTGCATGCTAAGCAAGGTCATTCCTGGTTAGTACTTGGGTGGGATACCACCAATGAATACTGGGTGCTGTTACCAAAAGTGCATTTTTCTGAATTTTGGTGTGTGTATGAATTCCTCATGACCTCAGATGTACATTGCAATGAACTCCAAGTGCCCCCAAGGCAAGGCAGGTAGCTCATGCCTAGGTCACTTGGAAGACTGGAAAATCCTAAATCCCCAAAGCCAGGCAGATAGTGTGGGAGTTGCAAATGGACCTTCATCACCTCACCGGCACCTCCATTCAAATCCACACTCAGAATAGTTGTGTCTCACACCACTTCACCCAAATGGATCCCAGAGAAAGCCTCATCTGTAGTAAGTATCACCCGTAGTTCTGCTTCAACATATTTTCCAAGCTAACCCCTGGTTTCCTAAGCCTTGCATGAGTGTGTGCGTGTATGTGACTTGCTGTGTGATTTTCCCCTTTAATAAATACCGTAATACTTTAATTGGAGAATTCTGTCTCTGCATTAATACTTAGATCCACCGGAGTCTTGGTATACATGTGGGAGACGGTCTCGATGTGAGCTAGATAAAATTCCCCTTCATAGACTTTTGATTACAGTGCTGTAGGCTAGATTTCAGAGGAAGAAACTGGCAAAAATACCTCTGAGTATTCCTTGGCTAAAAAAAATCGTATGAAAGACATGGGGTCACCATAAGTCAACAGGTGATCTGAAGGTCCATGCACACACACACACACACACACAGACACACACACTCTTTAATATAAGACTTGCAGAGATAACATAAATGAAATGCCCTGTAAAACAGAAATTGTGACCAAGATCCTGCATGGGGAGATGTATGTCTATCACATAGTTACATCTCCTTAACTAGGTCTCCTATTGCTGGTCCTGAACCTTACCTTCAGGAAGAGAGTAGGGGGATAAGTAGGAACATGTTCAGCTATTTTCCTGTAGCTGAATGCACTGCAACAGGCATCAGCAGACAGCTACATTAATCTGCACCTTTAAAAAAATTCTTATGAAACTTTGTAAGCATTTTAATGTACTTTTCTTAATATGCACACCTTTGTGTGAATGTTTGCCTAATAAATACATTCTTAGCAAGCAGTTTGCCTTAGTATAGTTCTTTTTGTGCCATTTTTGCCACTCAGTGTTCATCTTTTTCGTACACACATCTTTCTAATATATGTATTTTTGTTTGTGTTTGGAGAATTGCACCACAACATTCTGAGGAGTGTGTTGGATAACCACATTCCAGTCTGTGTATTGATTCAGAAAGTGGGAATCTGCAAAGTTTATAAGTTCAAAAAGCAAACTGAACAAAATAGAATACTGGTGCCAGAAATGAAGACTCCAAGCCTGTTGGATTATTTACTAATTGGATATGTCCCGAAATTGATACAAGATAACAGATATGCCCAATGATACTAAGAATATCTGGAAGCCTAAACCCTCCCTCTTTAATGTGAATTTGCTCCATTTTTTATTGAAATTTTAAGAGGATATGAGCCTCCATCTCTTAAAAAATAAATTTAGTTTTTGAAAATACTTGCAAGGTAAAAGTAGAAGAATTCAATGAATAACAATTCTAGAAATAACATTCATTTTATTTGTGTTTACCTTACCCCACAGATTCATCTTTAAGCCTCCCTTTGTCTCTAAATCTTGTATAATATCTATTATTAGATTACTTATATTAAGATGAATAATCAGAAATAAGTCCCTAAGGATAATTATACCCAAATAAGTAATAGAATTCAGGCATTATTAAAATTGCTATGTTTTAAATATCTTCAAAATGCCATCTTGTCTCCCATTAATAGTATTTCTGACTTGGACCAGTTAATTGAATACCCAGGTATTTTACCAAAATTATTAAATAAATGCATCAAAACAGGCATCGACTGTTGGGGTTTGAAATGAACAAAATAAAAAATGTTATTTTCACAAATGATCATTTGTTGATCATTTGTGAAAATAACATTTTTAAAATCTAAACCAACATGAACCAATCCATTGATCCTGGAATTCATCTAATAGCATATGCTTTGTTCCAATGCAAATTAAATATTAAAGGAGGCAGTGGGCATCTCTGCCTTGTACCCTGTTTTATTGTGAAAAAAAGGATGATAAAAAAAAACCTGTTGATCATAACTTTGGTACTGAATATAAAATCATTATACATTTCAAAAATATTTTAGGAAACACAAAGTTAGTCAATACTGTACTGTGAAAATAAATGGACAGTATTTTCCCCCTTCCAAGCATCTAAAAATAATAATGGCTGGCTTATCAATTGTATTGAAGCTGCTGGGTGAGATCATTCGGAGGCATGGAGCACGGTGTCATCAGTATGCTGACGACACCCAGATACACTTCTCCATGATCAGATCATCAGCTCAGACTTCAGATGGCGTCTCCTCTCTCAATGACTGTCTCAGAGCAGTAATGGATTGGATGAGGAAAAACAGATTGAAGCTGAATCCAGACAAAACGGAGGTACTGACAGTCACGGGACTGAAACCAGATTTGGGAATATAGTCTCCAGTCCTGGATGGAGTCACACTCTCCTCTAAGGACTGTTTTCGCAGCTTGGAGGTACTTCTAGATTTGTCACTTCACATGACTAGTCAAGTGAATGCGGCAGTCAGAAGTGCCTGTTATCAGCTTTGGCTGATACGCCAACTACACCCTTATCTGGATGTGAGGGATCTGGAAGCTGTGGTACATGCCCTGGTAACCTCATGTCTGGATTACTGCAATGCACTCTACATGGGGCTACCCTTGTGCCTAACCCGGAAACTGCAACTGGTGCAGAATATGGCAGCCAGGTTAATCACAGGAACATCAAGGAGGGAGCACATAACACCAGTGCTGAAATCCCTCCACTGGCTGCCGATTAGTTTCCAGGCACAGTACAAGGTGTTAGTTTTGACCATTAAAGCCCTACATGGCTTGGGTACATCTTATCTCAGGGACCGCCTCTTCCCATATGACCCCCCACATGTCCTTAGGTCCTCTGGGAGGAACCTGCTGCAGCCCATGAAGACCAGGCTCTCGCAGACCTCCCAGAGGGCCTTCTCTGTGACCGCTCCCAAACTTTGGAACGGCCTGCCAGACGAGATCCATCTTATTACCACTCTTGCTGCTTTTAAGAAAGCAGTAAAGATGGATCTCTTCCAGCAGGCCTTCCTGGAATAACTTCCCAGCAATGGCAGAAATTTGCTACCCACTCCCCAATCTGCCACTGTTTGCATACCACCCAAAAATATTGTTATTTGTATTTATGCTTACATTCATTTTAATTCTTTCTTGGTTTAATCTAGTTTTAAGGGGTGGGAGGGTTAGGGTGTGGGATTTGGGAATGTTTTAATTGCTTACTGTTTTTATAAGGTTGTACGCCACCCCGATTGCTGAGCAGAGGGACGGGTTAAAAATAAAACTTTATTATTATTATTATTATTATTATTATTATTATTATTATTATTATTATCTGAGTTTAAAGCAATTAAATCTACAACAACCCAAAGGTTGTGGACCAACAAAATATTATAGGCTCTCTGCTTGTTTTTGCTAAATCCCACCTGGTCAGGATTTACCAGAGATGAAATAACTGTTTTCATCTGTTTATTTGTTTTTTACAGACTTATGGTCCATTTACACTTGATAATTGTAGTGTTATGGTTCCACTTTAACTGCCATGGATCCATCCTGAGGAATCCTAGGAGTTGCAGTTTAGGGAGGTATAGTTAGAATTTTGTGCGAGAAAGCTCTAATATCTCACCAAACTACTTTATTTTTTCAGACAAGACTTTTCTGTTTAGACAGGCATTTGATGATTCATTATTTAAAAGCCAATCCCATAAAATAAAGTGCTGGCTATTGTTAACTGTTGTCTGTGTGTGTGTTTAAAGATTATATGATTTAATCTGGTTTTAATTTTTTTATGGTTAATCTCATTTTAACTTTTATATCTTGTGGGTTTCTAAGTACAGCTTGAGTATCTTTTATCCAAAATGACTGGGACCAGATGTGTTTTGGATATCAGGGATTTTGGGGTGGGGTGAATTCTGGAATACCTGTATTTGCAGATATGTACTTCATGATATATCTTGTATATGGGACCCATGTCTAAATATGAAAGTCATTTATGCTTCATCTACACCTCATATACACATATCCTTAAAGTAATTTTATACAATATTTTTAATAATTTTGTGCATGAAACAAATTTTGTATACACTGAACCATCAGAAAGCAAGGTGTCATTATCTCAGCCACCTATGAAAAAAGTTTTGGTTTTTAGAATATTTCAAATTTTGGAATTCCAGACAAAGGAGACTCAATTTGTATATGTTTTTTAAAAATTTGTTATAAGCCACTTTGAGTCCTGAACTGGGGGAAAAGGTAGGATAGAAATATTAACAACAATGACAACACAAGCCCCAGGATTCTATAAGATGTCACCACTGTAGCTGAAGTGGAATGAAAGTGCTGTAACTAAGGGGGGTTGCAGACTGTCAAAAATAGTGTGAATTCAGTCCACTTTTAGGGTTAGGGTTAAGGTTAGGGAATCATGGGAACTGAATTTTATTGTGGCACTAGAGTTCTCTGACAAAGAAGGTTCAATGTCTCAGAAAAATAACAATTCCCATGATTCCCTAGCACTAACCCTAACCCTAAAAGTGGACTGAATTCACACTATTTTTGACAGTCTGCAACCCCCCTAAATCATGTGAAACTCTTTAAACCAGGCATTGCCACAGTCCATATTCTTTGAAGCAATTCTGTCCCACATGCCATGAATGTTGTGCCATGTAATTGACATTGAAAATATGCTTCTAAATTGCATACATAAAAGCCAAAAGAAATGTAAATCTGAAATCTCTTTATTTCTTTCAGTCTGGAAACATGTGAGTTTTTCTTTCTTGTGTATAGGACTAAACAAACATTTTAACATAGTCTAAATAACATTTGTGAAGGTTACAGGAGGTCTGTAAAATGTTCTTATAGAAAACATCCTGCCTGCAGGCTGTCAAGTTGACTATTCCTGCTCTAAGGAAGTGCTTAGAGAGAAACTAGTTCCCAAAAGTGCCAATAACGAAAATGTATTGCAGCCAAAACACTTTTTAGAACAGTAGGCTCTTTATTCAAGGAAAATATTCAAAGAATTGCAAAACAAGTAAAAAGCAAAAACAGCAACATTGGATAGATATCCTTCCTTAGGATTCAGCAATTTAAGCTTTCACCTTAGTGAATACAAGAATATGGGTTACATCCAAAGTTCACCATATTTTTAATAGACTCATTGTAACCTTGGATCAACCATTTCTATCCTTCCCTTCTGGATTGTGTTAGTGTTATCTCTACTATAAACCTTAATTTTTAGTCCACATTAGAGTTTGTTTATTCAAACATTGCTATTTGTGTGAAACATACTATAGTCAAAGTTTTTCCTAAATCTGATGACTTCCAAGACTAGTACTCGGTCAGCATATGTTGGTTAGGAAAAAAATGCATCAGGAAGAGCATTATCCACCCAGAACCTTAGAGATAGTTCATTTGCTTACCTGTAGTTATATAACCAGATCCAGAGCTGGTATATGTTTGGTGAGTTGAGTGTCCTTGGTTAAAATTTCATCTCTGCCATGTCTCATTATTTGCCTTGTTTCAAGCCATTTTTGCACTATTGAGAGTCCCTATCATGTTTAGAGTAGGGATAGGGAACCCATAGACCCACTCTATCCTTTAACACCCCCCCCCTCAAAAAAAATATCCCCCTGAACCCTTCAAAATTTGTTTTAAAAAATTTCCAACATAATTTCCAAGTGAAAATCATATGAAAATTGTATCCAACCTGTGCAAACAAGTTTTTTAAAGCCTCTGTAGCTCCTCAGAACCCACTCAGTGCCTCCCACCCTTCTCAGATACTTTCTTCTCATACCATTTCCTTTTTAAAATGGCAACAGGAAGTGATGTGGCATCACTTCTGGCTGCCATTTTGATGAATAAAAGGAAGAAAAGCCAACTGTTGCTCTCCTCTGGTTTAGGGTCTTTGACCAACACTAGGGAGATCTATCTGCAAATTTCTACTGAGACTGCATCCACTCTGCAGAAATAATCCAGTTTGACATCCTTTAACTGCTCAATGCTATGGAATTTTGGGAATTATAGCTTGTTGCAGCACCAGAGCTCTCTGACAGAGAAGGCTAAATGTCTTACAAAACTACAATTCCCAGGATTCCATGGCAATGAGCCAAGACAGTTAAAGCAGTGCCAAACAAGATTATCTCAGCAATACGGATACCCTTATCTCTCAGTCAAGTCTTGTTGGGTTGTTTTGATAATACAAGGGATGACCAAGTATGTCACAACCTGAGCTCTTTGGAAGAAGAACTGTAATAAACAGCTTCACTTTCTTATCTGTAGTGTGAATGCAATGAGGACTGGCCCTACCATTAGGCAGACTGAGATAGACATTTCAGGATGCAGAATTATGGTGTTGTGAAAAGAGAAAATTGTTAATTTTTAATTTATCATTATTGATTTGCTCCAGAGTTGGAGTTAGATGCACTGATTTTAACAGATCTGTTGTAAATATTATAAATTCTCAACCCTCCTATTTTGTTCTTTTCTGACAGACAGACTGATAAGTGCCTATGGGAATTTCTGCCTCCAGATGCCAGAATAACTTGGTCTGCTAAAGTATTACAGTATATACTTTCATTAAGAGGGAGCACCATTTGCTGCCTCATTTCAAGCAGCAAAATGTCTTGGGCCAGCTCTGTGCACAACAACATTGTCCTACCTTGCATAATTCTAGTAACCAGGGTTGTGGAGTCAGTATACCAAATCTTTGACTCTGACTCTTCTATTTTTTTTGTTGTTCAATTCCAACTCTTATGATACCCAAAATTGCTTCTGACTCTGACCCCATGACTTCAACTGTGGACACATCCAGACTGATTGAAAAGTCTCAGATTTTGTACCTGTTCTTTATGATTTTATACTGGGTTAATATATATTGATCTAGGTAGCTGGTACAAAAAGTCTCTGACTTGACAGAAAATATTTTGTGGCTGGATCTACACTGCAGACACAATCCAGTTTGATGCCAATTTAACTGCCATGGCTCAATACTATGAAATCCTGGGATCTGCAGTTTGTTGTGGCACCAGAGCCCTCTGGAAGAGAGGACTAAATATCTCCTAAAAATACAAATCCCAAATTCCATAGCATTGAGCCATGGCAGTTTAAGCAGGGTCAAACTGTATTATTTCTGCAGTGTGGATGCAGTGTGTGATGTGCAAAACATATATGGATCTTTAAAATAAAACCAGAAAGAACAGGAACAAAATCTGAGACTTTATATTCTTTTTAATCAATTTGGATGCATCCTCTGACTCTGCAGCCCTGCTTGTAATGATGACTGAATTCATCTGAAGTGTTTGGAATATTTGAAATGTCCTATATAAAAGCTAACTGTTATTATATTCTCTTTACTGTGGAAATAAACTGCTCTAAGACTATTTTGTTTCACACTGGAAAGAATGTAGCGATGATTCTGCTTAACTTTATTAATTTTATTTGTTTACTCTCATATCCCTTGTCAAATTAAAGCATGTGAGCTAATGCCAAATGCTATAGTATCACAGTTGGAATGTTTGCTTGGTTTTCAATTAAGCAGAGTGTGATATTATTAAACAATATTTCACAGATCTCTCTTTTCTTTCATTTATCCTGGGCTGTGGAGAATCCTAATTGCTCAACGGTCTTTGCCCAGCAGACATTTTAAAAAGAGGCAGAGATTTCATAAATTATTTTGCCTAGACTTCATTTAGAAGCTGTGCTATGGGTTCTGAAAGACCTATCGCCAGTTAAAGTCTGAGTTGTGACTGAAAGAGAGGGAGGCTTGCTGTTTTCCTTGTCAATGAGGTACAGAATCCATTCTGGGTTTTAGTCAAAACCTAAAAGGACTTATCCAAGGTGCTGAATCCTTTCACCAAATAGGTTTGGCAGTATAGATAGCTCCTTTAAGATTTGGAACAAATCCCAGATCATATTTACCACCTCCCTGATGTGAAATCCACCAGCATCCATTGGCTGAAATTTTTTTCATGTTTTGCTGCGTGATTGCAGAAATGCAATAGCTGAAGTTTTTCTTGGTATATCTTGTCATACAGCTGCTAAACTGGCTGTGTTGGCTAGGGGATTCTGGGAGCTGTAGTGTAAGAAAATAACATTACAAAGCTCTGCAACAGAGGGGATATTGCTCATTGTGGAGATATCCATTTGACATTGTTGTCTTTTGTCCTAACAGCATATAATAAAAAAGGGGGATTGACAAATCTGTAAGACACTGAAGCACACACATATAAAGCTTGTTTCCCATGCTCTATAGAAGAGTGAGGATGACTCTATCAATGGGGAATGTGTAGCCTTCCAGGTGTTTTTGGACCAATGCCTCCACTACTGGTTATGTTGGCTAGGACTAATAGAAACTGCAATCCAACAGAAGGCTGTACGGAGTTTATCACACAGGGACCACATGTACCTCCATCCCAATAATGATTAAAGTGGATGCAACCTGCAAAAGCATGCAATGTGTGAATGATTTTCACATGCAGAACACAATAACATGTTAGAAGCTTATTACTAAAGTGAGAAAGAGGGTAGAATGCATATTTAGTTTTCACACAAATGTATGTAAATCCCGATAATGGTTTGGGAATCACTTTTTTGTGCATGCACACAGAAGTAGCTGCATCAACAGAAATCACCAGGGAAATAAACAATTTTATTTACATAATTTTCTTCATAAAAATATGCTGTACTGTCCCTTCCAATAAGTGGTATCCAACCTAAGTAAAAAGAACAAAACATTACCCAAAGAAGTAGGAAAAGTAGAAAAACAACATAAAAGGCTGTGTCCCTCTGGGCAGTGTCCCTGCCTTCCCTGAGTGGCTGTTCCTTTAAGAGCACCAGCTAATGGGGAAGGGGCATTCACACAGACTAGGGAGAAGCAAGCTTTTCCTCTGTGTTCCTGCCTTTGTCTCAGCAACTGTTTCTTTAAGAGCCCTGGCTGCTTACCCCAGACCAGGGGTAGGCAACCTTTTTGAGCCGGGGGCTGGGTTCCTGTCCCTCAGACAATTGGGGAGCCGAAGCACCATGAAAGAATGAATAAATAAATAAATGCACACTCTCTCAGCCCCAGAAAAGCCATGGCAAAACCCCTGTGGAGATTTTGTCAAGAAAACCCCAAGAACAAGTAATAACAACAATAATCAATATCATCATGGTGGGCTGCGGGGGCGGCGGCGGCAAGACCGGCCTGGGGCTAGTCCAAAGGCCTCGGGGGGCCGCATCCGGCCCCCAGGCCTTAGGTTGCCTACCCCTGCCCCAAACAATCATGGGAAATCTGGCAACAAGTACAGAAACAGGGAGAATCCTACAAATGGCTTTCACACTAGAACAATTGTGCAAAAAAGTGAATTTGTGAATGAAACAGAAAATGCCTATTTTCTGGTTCATGACACTTTCCTGTCAGATTCCAAGTGGTTTGCGCACAACATCATGTGAAAAACATTTGCACAATTGAGCCTAATACACAGGATAACCACAGGTTCTGACCCGTTTAAACTTCCAATTTTCCCTGTGTAATAAATTCCTAGGTCCCTCCCTCCTGTTCTATCACATTGTCTTCATCATATAACTATTGTCTGGAATTAGAGAAGGAAACAACATGAAAAAGGAACAGAGCCATTTTATTTGCTTTTTCAATTCTTTTTTATTCCTCAACTTCTGTGCTAATGGAGAGGAGTAGAATGCCTTTGATTTTAGCAAGAGACAGAATTTGCAATCTTTGTTATGCAAAAGATTGAAAAGATCTGAATAGAAACCAGAGTATAGTTTTAAATATCGTAATTGATACTAGGCCTAAAAAATTAAAAGCAATAGTCTGTGGTGTGATCAGTTCTAACAGATGTTTTTTCTTTCTTATGGTCAATAGATAATATTTCTGTACATTTCCTTATAATTGAGATGAATTAAGAATGAAATAGATATTGGGTGATGTGTGGATGCATAAAGGTCACCACCAGCTTACAGGTACAGCATCAGTAGCAGATGTCTCATTTATAAAACGTTTGTATGTCTCCTAACAGTTTATACATTCTTAGGCCATGGACTAGCAATTCCCAAACTTTGGTCCACATATGATATTAGACTTTAGTGCCTAGAAACCCCAGCCAATATGCTCAATATTTGGGGATTCTGGGTGATTGATGCAGTCCAACAGCATTAGGGGACTCAGATTTGAGAGCCACTTCTTTGGATTGACTAACCACTTAGGCTAGTCATTGGGCCTTTTAAGAATGGAAAGGGCTATAAAAGCTTTCTTGTTTAGGCTAAGATTTTGGAGGAACAACAAGATTGTCTGTTTCTGGTATGTTCTGCTTTCTTATTTCCAATTGTTGTTTCTGTCCCACTTAGTTTGCCTTGGACATTGCCCTTCATATAAATCCAAAAAGTAAAACTTGATTGGGACATGAGCAACCACTGATTTTGGTATCCACCAGGTGGCAGGGTGGGTGGGGTCTTAGAACCAAACCCCAGCAGATACCAAGGGCCCACTTTTCTGGATTTAGAATGAGGAGGTCAAATTCAAATCTCTGCTTTATGATGAAATTTCCCATGTGACCTTGGGCCACCACTTTGTTGTGTGCCTTCATTTCCAATTTATGGCAATCCTCATGGGATTTTTTTTTTTTTTTTTTTTTTTTGGTAAGATTTGTTCAGAAGAGGTTTGCCATTGCCTTCCCCTTAGGCTGACTTGTCCAAGGTCACCCAGTGGGTTTTCATGGCCAAGCTGGCAATTGAACCCTGGTCTCGAAGTACAACACTCAAACCACTATGTCAAACACCACTACTTTTTCTCAGCAAAGCTGCATTATAGGCCTCTTGCCTTTTGCAGTCTGAAGTTTACAATGCTCATTCTTCATTCCCTCTTACTCCCTTTCTCACCTCACTTTGCACCTCACAATGCACCCCTCCCTTGATTCTCATACACTGCTGCTTGCACAGCACACTCTACCTCACCACATACACTCACAGGGTAATCCTCTCATGCTTACAGTGCTCATGCTCCATTTCCTTCATATGCCCTCTCTTGTCTTACTTCATGCCCTCACAATGCACCCTTCCCTTGCTTCTTGCACCCTGCATTCAGTCAGCTCACTCTCCTTCCTTCCTCCTCCTCCCTCCCTTGCATCACCTTACATCCTTGCAACGTGCATGTCCCTTGCTTCTTACACACCACCACTTGGACTTCCAGTCCTGCTCATTCCCCATTTTTCCTATTCTCTTGCTTTTTAAACACATCTGCTTGCACTTCTCAGTCCCTTTCCCTCCTCCTCCCTCCTATGCATACTTGTAATGCACTCCCTCCTTGTTTCCTACATGGCACCATTTTCAATGATCACACCACTCCTTCCTTTCATCCCTTATCTGCTTGTACTGGCTACAAGATATCCAAGCTCTAGAGCAGGGGTAGGCAACCTTTCCCCTTTAAGGGACGAGGGACTTCAGCTCCCAGAAGCCTCAGCCATGTTGGCCAATAGTCCCATGTTGGCCAATAGTTCCTGGGATTCTGGGAGCTGAAGTCCCTCAGCCCTTAAAGGGGAAAGGTTGCCTACCCCTGCTCTAGACAGCTGGGCCCTAAACCAAACAGTCTGGGCTTATTATTTTATAAATATAATCACATCCTGGACATAATGACATTATTATCCACTGGATTCTCTGTACTGGTAATCTATTGGATACTTATCTGAACTAGCAAGGTGTCTTAAATGGATTCAGAAAAAATGTTTCAGATTATGTCTCTATATACAGAACCAAGTTAATGATAGTATGGAGGTTCTTGAAGATTTAAACTACTCACTCATTTATTGTAAGCAATGGAGGAATGCCAGTGTTCATCATGATAAATTGAAGAGGGTGTCAAGCCATCAGGCCTTGATGCATTCTCGTGGTGTCATCAGCTCAAATTTTAAAGATAGCAGCCTAAATGCTATTATTAGTCTTGACTACATTAGAACCATTGAAACTATTGGGATTTCTTGAAGGTACTGATTCAATACCTAATTGATTCAATGAGTTGGGACTAACCAATAGAATCCCAGCCAAAATGATACAGGTTATTACTACCTGCAAAGCATGATTTTTGGGGAAGTGACTTTGTTTTTACACAATAATATCATGACTGATAACATATTTGAAGCTTTTAGTGGAATGAGTAACATTTCTCCATAATATCTAAGCAATTTAGAGCAAGGTCTTCAGGGGATTTGGGGCCATTTTCCTATTTTGCAACTCTTCGTAATAAAAAAAAAAAAATCAGTAGGAATGCCTCACTCTAAAAGAGTGACCAGCAACATGTTACTGTGGAAATAACAAATGATGCTTAATGTGTTGTTGCTGGTTGTTGTTTTTTTTAAAAAAATAGTTCCATATTGGTGCACTACATAGGACATAAAATGCTCTAAATACTCAGAATGAGCAGAGTGATTTGGGATGGGTGGATAAGTAGTGCAGCTATCTGACCAATGTCTGAATCAGACTAGGATGAATCTAGTGCATCACTAATTATGTTGGCTCTTTTATTTATAGCATTGCTGTGTTGGTAGAGCTGGTCACTTTCTCCTCTAAGGTCTTTTATACTTATTCACAAACCAGCAAGCACTTTCTAAGGCACTATCTCATAGAACCAAAACCTCTTGCTATAACATGTCAATATTGGGCTTGCTGTACATTGATATAGAGACAAGAGAATGGCATCATTACTAGTGGATGCTCACTTGAATTAATTCAAGCAAGCAGCACAGAGAACAGTTCAGAGCACAAAGGAAGCATTCATATTTTAGCTAAAAGGTGGCTTTATTTTGCTGTGGCTTTTTGAAAAAACACCTAAAGAAAGCAAAATGGACTGGGGCTGGATGTAAATGGCAAGAGTACAGGTTAAACATTGAAGGTAATTAGACAGATTAATTAAATTATCTGTTCTAAATGCATAGACTATGCAAAACTTTTACTTTTAGACCTTTCCAAATTTATTCCTACTCTTTTCCAAGAAGAGCTGAAAGAGAATTGACAAAATGATTTCTCCTCTAATAATAAATAAATAAATAAATAAATAAATTTTTATCCCACCCCTCTGCATAAGGCAACTGGGGTGGCTTACAACATTAAAATATACATTTCATATCCCACAAATCCAAATGCCAAATCAAGTAAGCAGACTTTGCAGAGACATCTCCCAGCTCCATATGTATGAGTAGCAAAACTAACATTAGTACCATAATATCTAAAATATTTAGGGAGGGGTCTTCAGGTTAATCAACCTTTGTACCATAAACAACCCTTAACACAGGGCTGGAGAAATGTGTGGTCTTCTGGATGTTTTAGACTTCAACTCCAACAATCTCTTACCTTTGGCAAGCCCAAAGTATCTGGAGATTTCCCTACTCCTGCTTTAAGAGATTCCATCTGGACAGCTATGGGTGCTACTGACATAACTAGAGGCATATGTGAACCAGAGGAATGGGCTCTGAATATATCCTGAAATTTGGCAAGGGCCCCTTTGAGTTCTAAACAGTTCTAAGCCTTGGTTTCAACATAGCCGGCATTTTAAATATATGATACACAGCTAGCATGGTTGATAACTGCCTTTCATAAACGGTGTAACTATTACACAGTTCAACAGTCTTAAAATAAATTGTGCATCATCAGCTATGTATGGAAATAAACATTTCACCACTTTGAGCATCATCAGTCTCATTTTAGTGCTCGGTAGGTCATCAATGTTTTGACTCACAGCCCAATTTCAATAGTGCTGAATACCTAAATGGCATACAGACAAGATTAGCTTGAGATGGGAGGATTCATCATCACTTGTTAAAGAGGAATCTATGCAAGATGCTCTGAGTTTAGTTCTGTGGATGGTACCTTTCTGTCATGTTTAGTCATATGGTAACAGGGCAGATGTCTTTAAAAAACAGTGCAATCATACAGATACTAACTCAGAAATCCTTTTGCATGTGCATAAAATTGCAGCCTTAATCTGTTCCTTTGAAATCGTTGACACTTACTTCTGAGTCAATATAGAAAGAATCTAATGGTTGCAGTTTAATTATAAATAAAGCTGGACAGATATCCCTGTCCTTGCAGTGTTTTCACTGAACAATTCACTTCCCATAAAAACTTCACTGCTCTTATGACCAGTACCATGTCTAGGAAAAAATGTCCTCATGGAACCACTGCCTGGAAGCAATACTTTATCAATAACTAATAATATGGAATAAGTTCATTTCACCAGTTACTACATGACATTAACATTCTGACCTAAGAAGGGATAACTTCATTCATTTAGTGATATAGCTGTAACTATAATTATTTTTAATTTCATGGAGTGTGGCCTCCCTAAAGGTTGAAGGAGAAATATTACAGACTTGAAGGACTAACTCATGTTGTGCTTTATACTGCTACCTTGTGGTCTGTTGTGAGTGTTGAGGTGAGAACAAAGTGGGCAAGAGAAAAAATCATTTTGTTCCAAAGGCCGGAGACTTGTCTCATTTTAAAAGTAACTAAAAGTATTCAACAGAGATACAGCCATGTTAATCTGGATCATCAGCATGCAAAGGGAAGACATTGTAGCTTATGGCTATTCATACAGTCTGATACTGTGTCCAGTTCTGGGCACCACAATTCAAAATGGATGTTGAAAAACTGGAGTGTGTCCAGAGGAGGGCAACTAAAATGGTGAAAGGTCTGGAAACTATGCCCTATGAGGAACGACTTAAAGAACTGGGTATGTTTAGCCTGGTGAAGAGATGGTTAAGAGGTGATATGATAGCCCTGTTTAAATATTTGAAGGGATGTCATATAGAGGAGGGAGCAAACTTGTTTTCTGCTGATCCAGAGAATAGGACCTGGAACAATAGATGCAAGCCACAGGAAAAGAGATTCCACCTCAGCATTAGGAGGAACATCCTGACAGTGAGAGCTGTTCGACAATGGAACACACTCCCTCAGAGTGTGGTGGAGTCTCCTTCTTTGGAGGTCTTTAAAAAGAGGCTGGATGGCCATCTGTCAGGGATACTTTGGATTTGAATTCCTGCATGGCAGGGGTTGGACTGGATGGCCCTTGTGGTCTCTTCCAGCTCTATGATTCTATGATTCTATGATTCTATGATTATAAAAGTCCTTCCTGGGCAACAGTTTGCTCCATGTATCTGAGTAAGAAGACTAAGGCCTTTGCAGGATGCCAAAAATAGTGCAAATTGAGTCCACTTTAACTGCCCTGACTCGGTGCTAGGGAATCGTGGGAAGTGTAGTTTATTGTGGCACCAGAGCTCTCTGGCAGAGAAGGCTCAATGTCTCAGAAAAAAATACAATTTCCATGATTCCCTAGCAGTGAGCCAGGGCAGTTAAAGTGGACTCAATTTGCACTATTTCTAGCAGTCTGCAAAGGCAAGTCTACTAAAGCTTATGCTACAACTTTTTTTTTTTGCATGATTGTCTCACAGGTGCCACAAGATCTCTTGCATACTAAAAGTATTCCAATTACTTATTAGAAATGGGATAGTAAAGATTTGCTTTTAAAGCATTCTTAATAGCTAATGGTTTTTGAGCCTTGGAACTAGAATTGTAATCATTATTTTAAAGTGAAATTTATAGTAAAATTTAAAAGTAAAAACTCTTTAGCACTTGTCTTAGGGATTTTTCTAACCTCTCATTGCTTGCTTCCTAGAGTCTCAGAGAAGAGAAAATGGCAGCCTTTTGATATGGGAGTACTTAGAGCATGAGATATCAGACAGACTAACAATTTTTCATGTTGTTGTACCACTGACTGAAGGCACCCTTGCCACAGGTCAACCCCACAGAAATGGTACTGTGGTTTGTTTGTTTTTTGTTTGTTTTTTACAATTTTCACAATACAAATGACCACTCATGGCTTTAGAGTAAAAGAGGGCAAGATGTCTTACATATAACCTTGTTCCTCAATATTGCCAAGCTGGTGCGGGGGAGCTCAGGATAAAATTGTCCAATAGCATCCCAGATGCCTCTGGGTGGGTGCAGTTGGCCATTTGAAGGCTATTTGCCCCCCATGGATCTATTTTTGTCCAGCAATAGCCTTTTTAAAAAGCAAAGGTCAACTTCTAATCACTTCTGGTTTTGATGTATGGGCAAGTGCCTAAGGGAAAATGAAGATGGTCCCCAGGTTGTCTGGAGTTCCTGCCATTGATTTGCAGAGGTGAACAAACTTCTGTCTCCGTGCACACTGAAAGAGTTTCTCTCACTTTGCAGACTGCAGATCTGGACCTACCCACTTCCATTTTAATATGTCAAGGGGGCTGTGTAAAGATATATGACATTATTCCATTGCTTGGGGATAGGGAAAATAACTATATTTCTCAATTACCTCCAGAACACTAAATTTACTTCCAGCACACAATGCTGGAAGAGACAAAGCATTCACATGTTGCCTAGAGAATCACCTGTTCCCCCACCCTCAGATTCCCACACTGGGTTCAACAACCTAAGGAACTTAGGCATGCATCTTTCTCTCCCAGTACATTACATCCCTAAAAGATAAGGAAGCATCCCTTTATGTTGCCTAGGCAACTGAGCCAAGCTCACTAACTTCCTATGCTATGCTGCTGGCTAGACAACTCATGGAGTCTGTTCTTACCTCACCTTACAGGGCATTTGCCTTCATTGATGATTCCAATTGGTTGTGCAGAAGCATGGCAATATGTTCACAACATGATCCTTTATTGGCTAGGATTGTAAGATGAGGCATTGAAACTGGAAAGTTCACACTCCTCAAGCTTGCCCACCTTCACCCCAATTTGTGCTTGAATATTCTAATAGACAATAATTTGTCTTTATCCTGCTTTTAACAACTACTTTCATTTTTTTCTCATTGTACTCATGAAGCAATCACAAGTCAACCTATGTTTAATGTTTACTGATACCTATCCTGTGGGTTTGCTGCAACAGATTGTCATAGCCAACGCTCTAGAACAGTTATCATTGTACACATATTCCCAAAAGTTCTGGGAACATTGCTTATTTCCTGTAATGACAAGCCCACCTTGTAAACAGGAATCTTTTCAAATTGTTGTTTAACACATGAAGATTTCATAAGAAGAACTTTTAATTTAATGGGATTAGAAACATAAATCCAAAATCCTTTTATAGTGTACCTTAACTCCTTCCTTTAAGGCAGTTATCAAAACACAATCTAACTGGTAACCTAGGGGATTTTTTGCAATAGATTTAACACAGAACAATTTCAAAATAAAAGAACCTGTAATGGAAGTGGTTTGTCTGTTTTCTTCCTAGTAAATATGACAGCCTTTTGTAAACAGGCATTTTAAAATGGAGGGCTGGAAAAGCAGCAGTACAACAGTGCCATCCCGTGTTTGCAAAAGTCATTGTTTGTCTCTAAATCTTCCATAGATTCTATCTTCTCCGCTTTTTTTCTTTCGCTCTTGCTATCTTTAAAATGCTCCTACAGACCTGCAATGTGAAAGCAATTTAGTAGAATCTGTTTGGACTGTTTTCTCACATGATCCTCTAGATAAGCGCTACTAGCCCTACATAGAAGTCCACAACATTTCTGAGCCACAAAATAGAAACCTCTTATTCATTCCTGAAAACTCAAGTCAATGTATAAATGATGACAGGTTTCATGAAAGACTTCAGACTATGCGTATTCATTTTACAGCAATTTTAAAGATAATTAATGGCTGCATAAATGGCAGGTACATTTTCACTTTAATTTAAGACTATATTCAGTGTTGATATTACATGTAGGACTGTGCATGCCTCCTCTGTCTGATCTCTGTGTTTTAAATGTGATACTTTCATAGAAAGTCCTTGTACACAGTTCCTGAAGCAGAACCTGGAACCTATTTTTTTTTGGCCTATATCTTCCAGAATCTCCCAGCCATCCTGGCCACTAACCATACACAAATAGGTTAAGATCCTACATCATCTCAGAATAGCATAAATATCCACCAGCTGAGTTATGCTACACTGGCACAGCACAATCTTTATAGAGAATAAATAAATTTTATTATTATTATTATTATTATTATTATTATTATTATTATTATGCAAAGTATGGAAAACATGTACATAGTGGTCACCTCATTGCTCAATGCATAGAGGCAGAATGCAATGTGTAATGATCCATTGCACTAGGTTCATTATTATGGATTTGCAATAGTTCTACATGTGGAATTCCTCTCCTTGCACATCAGCAGAATACATCCATGCCACATTGCCCAAAAGGTCAATCCACATGTGCAACACAACTTATGCCTGTGTATGCCAACAATAGGATTCTGTCCATAGTCCTAGACATAAACTGAGCACCTGTGTTGCAAATAAGTGATGTCCAGTTAGGAATTCCTCCTGACATTTTGCTGCCTGAGGCAAAGGATAAGATGGTGTCCACTTCCATTACATTTGTAGAAGCCAACTGAGCTGGTTGCTGAAATTTTTGAAATAAAGTATGGTCTCCAAGAGGAGAAACAATAATGGGTCCAGGTGGAATGTGTAGAGATCTGGCACCACATGAATGCATGGATTCATGACTGTCAAGTGGGAGTCGGGTAGGGCTGCCTGGTGTCCCTTGTTCAAAGAGATGTCCCGTAAACTTGGTCCCTTACAGAATTGTGAGGTGTACCTTATTTTAAGTGATGTCCTTTATTCAATAGCTGGAAAGCTTGTACTTTGTGTACATTTAATAGGATTCCAAAAATATACATATCCCAAAGAGTATCAAAGAGTTTAGGGGGTGAGGGCCTTTTATGAAAAGATGAAGCCAAGTTACAGGAGCAAGCAAGCATGTCTGAAGCTCACTACCAATACATATAATTATACCTCTCATCCACTTTTCCTCTGCCTGAGCACTCCAGCAACCATTCAAAATGGGTGAGATGGAGTAAAGTGTAATCTCTCTTTGGCATGTTCACAGAAACTGCTTTTTACCCTAATAACAATCCTGTGTAGTAGGTTAAGGTAGGAGACTGCAATTGGCTCCATGATAACCACATGTCCTTTATGGGGAAGATGGGATTTGAATTTTATATTTCCATCATCTGAATCTATAAAGTCCTATAGAATCCTAGAGTTCATTTAATCCAACTCCCTGCCAGTGTAGAAATCCACAGCTATGGCTTTACTTGTTATCTGTTCCATTCTGTCATTCCAACTCAAACAGGAGATTGCAGGGCTTTGAAAGTTTCACAAAAGGTAAATAAAAATGATGTCAGAGTGGACATATTTTCTTTACAATGAAAAGCTAAAGAGTCTGCAGCTTCTGCAATCACCCTAAAGTCAAGCTGAGTTGCTACTCTGTGTGTGGATTTGAGTGAACTTTTCTAGAAGCTTAGTATCTGTTTTTTTTTTAGTAATGTAGGTCAAATGCTTTTGTAGAAAAGGATTTTTCAATTTTATATTCCATAAATGAGAGTAATAAGAGAAACAGGTCTTCTATAAATCTAACCAAATTTGAGATGCAGGTAACTCTAAATTTTAATCATAGTTGTCAAACATTTTTGTTTTAATTTAAATGGATTCAATTTTAATCCATCTTAAAATTGGATTGTGATAAAAGCAGACATTTGTGCATCATATTATTTATGTTGATGAGAATGTGTTAATTTTACAGAGAAACACATGGCTAAGTTTACTTTTATTTGTTATTTAGACAGAACACACCATATCAACAGGTACTTTTGTTAACCAAATGAATTTTGACAGTTTGTTATTGTTGTTTCAAAAACTTGATAACCCTAAATCAGGGGAGCATGTTATTTGGGCATGATCAAGTTTCCACCTCCCTTCATTTAGGCTCGCCTCATCAAACATAACATTGCACACATCTACAAAAATATGTGCTAATCCCCTTTTGATAAATACATTTTGTTCTTCTTGTTGTTAACTGCCTTCGTGTTGATCTCAACTCATGGCGACCCTATGGATGAGACATCTCCAGGCTTCCCTGTCCTCTACTGTTCTGCCCACTTCCTGCAAATTCTTATTCGTGGTCTCTTTGATAACGTCCATCCATCTAGCATGTGGCCTTCCTCTCTTTTACTTCCCTCCACCTTTCCATTATTGTCTTTCCAACAATTCATGCCTTCTCATGATGTGTCCAAAGTATGACAGTCTAAGTCTTGTCATCTTGGCTTCTCGGGATATCTCTGGCTTGATCTGTTCTAGGACCTATTTATTTGTCCTTTTGGGTGTCCATGGAATCCTCAGCATTCCTCTCCAGCACTACATCTCAAATGAGTTGATTTTCCTCCTATCTTCATTCTTGACTATCTAGCTCTCACATCCATACATTGCAATAGGGAATACGATGGCTTGTATGATTCTAACTTTTGTGCTGAGTTGTATGTCTTTGCATTTTAGGATCTTTTCTAGTTCTTTCATAGCCATCCTCCCCATTCTTAATATTCTTCCTGGCTGCAGTCCCCATTCTGATCAATGTTTGATCCCAGGTATGAGAACTCTTTTATTATTTCTATTTCCTCATTGTCTAGTTTGAATGTATGCAAGTTCTCTGTGGTCATTATTTTTGTTTTCTTTATGTCCAACAGTAAGCCTCCCTTTGCACTTTATTTTTTGATCTTCCTTAGTAGTTGTTCCAGGTCTGTGAGATTCTCTGCTAGTATTATAGCATCATCAGCATATCTCACATCATCAGCATATCTCACATATTTCTTCCTTCCATTTTCACTCCTCCCTCTTCCATGTCCAACCCTGCTTTCCTTATAATATGTTCTGCATATAAGCTGAATAGGTAGGGTGACAGGATGCAGCCTTGTATGTCTCCTTTGCCGATTGGAATCATTTTGTTTCTATGTGTTCTGTCCTGAAAGTAGCCTCTTGTCCTGAGTATAGAATTCTCATTAGGACTATCAGATGTGTTGGCACTCCCATGTCTTTAAGGGCATACCATAGCTAATCCATAGCTAAGCTAATCTATCTGTTGACATATGTTGGTTAGCACTAGAGTTGACTCTGTCAGTGGATTGCAACAGTTCTATTGGAATATCATATGTTCCTGGAGTCTTGTTTTTTGCCATTTCCTTTATTGCAACTTCCACCTCAGTTTTTAGAATTTGGGATTCATCTTCATATGGCTCTTCACTCCATGTTTCCTTCATGTTGTCATCTCTTTTATATAACTCTTCTGTGTATTGCATCCATTGTCTTTTTATTCCATCCTGAACTTGAATTATGTTGTTTTTATTGACATAGAGCATTCTGATCCTTGGTTTGAACTTTCCCTTGATTTCCTGATTTTTGTGGAATAGGTCTCTCATTCTTTCCTTTTTGTTGTCATCTATTTCTCTACATTTGTCATTGTAGTAATTTTCCTTATCTTTGTGCACTAGCTGGTGTACAGTTGCATTCATTGTTTTTAGTTTATTTCTATCTCCTTTTTGGTTTGTTTCTTTTCTTTCCTTTATTGCTTGTAGCATTTTATCTGTCATCCTTGGTTTCTCCACTTTCCTTTTTTCTGGTGGAAGTGTCTTTATGCATTCTTCTTTTATTATGTCCCTAGCCTTAGAACAAAGTCCTTCCAGTTCGTGATCTATTATTCTTAGTACTGCAAATCTGTTCCTTATATTGTCAATGAATTCTGTGGAAATGTTGTTTAAATCATTTTGTTATGATGACTGGTTTTGTTCTCTTCTTGAGTTTTACTTTTATTTTTGA
>JAIPUX010001880.1:7399905-7412382 GCA_020142125.1 Phrynosoma platyrhinos | reverse complement strand
TACGTGTGTGCAAGTGCTTCATGTGAATGTTGACATCCCTCTTGTTCAAATAAGACTGAATTGTACTTTGTACTCTGGAGTTCTAATTTTTCAGAAATAGAAAAACATAGGGAAACATATGCTGAAAAATCCTGACTAGTGTTACCCTTGCCTTCTCACTGCTCCCTATTGAGCTAAATTGATCTCTCCATTGAATTTAATTTGTGGGTGCCACCTCAGGACCGCCTGCAATTTAGGTAACATGTGCCTCCTCCCACTGGAGAATCAGAAAATTGTCTCCAGACTCACACGTGTTGCCCACCCCTATTTGTTTTTGTTGTGTGCCTTCAAATCATTGCCAACTTATGGCAACCCTAAGACAAACCTATCATAGGGTTTTCTTGGCATGATTTGTTCAGAGGAGGTTTGCCATTTTCTTCCTCTGAGGATGAGAGCATGTGACTTGTCCAAGGTTACTCAGTGGATTTTCATGGCTGAGTTGGGAATTGAACCGTGTTTTTGAGAGTCATAGTCCAACACTCAAACCACTATGCCATGCAACAGAAGGATAATCACCTCTAGGGAAGTAAGACCTAAATATGATTGCCAGTTCTGGCCTATTACTGGCCCTGAGGTTTCTGGGCCAAAATCTGAGACCGAGGGATGGCCCCTGGTGATGTTATTAAGCTTACCGTTTGCCATTCAAACACACACACACACACACACACATGCACCATATTTTCCTGTTTAGAAATTAAGAGAGAAATATTAGCTAAAATACTGTTCCCAGTGAGCAGATTATTCTTTGTCACTTACTTGAGGAGATGGGATAAGAAACACTAATTTAGCCTATTTGCTTAGCCAGAAGGTGGATGCAGAGAAAAGTGAAGGGTGAGTCCTGCTGACACAATGAATAAGAGGGAAGGAGGAAGCTAACCAAGTAAATACCTGGACACCCTAGAGAGTATTTCCAAGTTACAGAAAGAAATCAATTAAGCCTTGCAAATTGTGGTAAGCAGGTTTTCTACTAGCTTAGCTGGAACTTTGCACATAACACTTTGCCCAGAGCTGAGCCCTCCAAAACTGAACATTTGTGCCTTCATCTCCTGCTTGGAAATGATCCATGAAAACTGGAGACTGAGAACCAGCCCCTGAGATATGGCAACCCTAAGCCTAAAACACCCATCTCCTAACCTGGTACTTAGCTCTTTTTAGTACTGATAGCTACTATGCCACCCTGTGGACCTCACCAATGATGTCACTGCAGTGCAGTAAGTACAGAACAGCAGCTTCCTCTTCTTCTGAGAAAGGGCCAATGGGATGCAGCACATAAGGGACCTATTAAATACTCAGCTCCACTTGGAGCTTTTCAGATTTCTGTAGTTAAAAAGATTTCTGGTATTTGCTTCTCTTCCAGAAATATAAATGTACATGCACTCTCCTCTGATAAAAATGTATAAGTAAATAAAACTGCTTTCTATCATCTTCCATCTTTTCAGCATTTCATGTCCTGTCCCAATCTCAATATTTACCTTTTGGGGGGAAAAAAGTGAAAATAGTGTTAGAGAACTATAAAATTGCATTTTCCAGGGTCTGTGTATTTTGTTAAGTCCACAGATGACATGGTGTTTGATAGACAATGAATATTGCCTTGTAGTTTGATCATCAATCATTCTGTAGAAGAGGCTAGTACTGCATCTTGCTGTGTTCTGTCTCCACACAATGTTATAGAAAGAGAGAGGGCTTTGTTCTCAGAGCTAACATGCCAGTATTGTCATTAATTTGAACAATTATATGCATGAGTCCCACTCCCTTGGAAACATGGATGCCATCTTGCAATTATTCCTTTAGAAACATGTTTCTTTTAAGAAGTAGTTGGGGTACTTATTGACACAATAGCTGTCAAAGCAGGGTAATTGAATTTAGAATGAACCATTCAGTGTTTCAACCATTCATTATTTCCTTTGCAAATACCCCCCTCCATTTCCACATTCCATCTATAATTGTACTTTAACAAAACAAAACAAAAAAAATGACAGCTCAAGGTTAATTACTTGATCACATCGAATGCCAACAACCCAGCACACAAAACTATTGTATTCTTAAGAAGAATGAAAGCAAATGACTAGAAATTTGTTTTTGTTAGAACGAGAGCTACATTCTCTACTGCATAAACTTATGTTGGCGCAAGGGGCTTAGGTGCCTATTGCATTCCAATATGCTGGTCACAAGATTTGAAAAAACTGGTCAGGCTCCAAAGAATTGTGTGACCAGTCCCACCAAGCCTTTTGGCTTAGGTTTCTCAAATGCCTGGGTCCTCATATCACATGGCAAATGCAGGGGAACTTTGCAATCTTGCATTCTGGTCAGCTTTTTAAAGAAACCCCTCCATGTCCAATAGGTAATGCACCCAAGCTTTTCAATAAGTCTGGTGTAGCTCTCTGGATCACTGCAAAGTCAATGACTTTATAGGAAAATGTGAAGTCTTATCCTTTCATCTAGCTAGGGCTGTTATTCATTTATTTTAAATATTCATATCTTGTATTTCCACTGGTCAACCAGCTTCCAAGGTGCCTGGCAATAAGTGAAAATTAATGCATAATAAATGGAACTTTTAAAGGATGTTGATTTATCAGAATGTGGTGGGAGATAAAGGGTTAGGGAGCTGGGGAAGATAATAGTTGTGGAGGTGATGGATGATTATGATGATGGTGATGAAATAGAACCATAAGGTTAGATAGGACTTCAAGGTCCACTAAGTTCAACCTCTTGTTATGCAGGAGTAATTATGATGGTGATGGAAAATATCCATTCTCCAGGCCATCAGTGTTTCCCCTAATCATATGTAAGGAGAGCAGAATTGTATATATTCATCCCCAATTGAAGACCCATGTGTGCAATCATGTGCTGCTTCCTCCAAGGTGTGTGTGTGGGGGGGATAAGGAACCTTTTTCACTCTGAGGGCCAAATTCAATTTCAGATAAGTTTGTGGGAGGCACATTCCAGTGGTGGCTGGGACCAAAGCAAAAGAGTCAGCCAAAACTACCACTACATTTTATCTAAAAGCACTTACTAACAGTAACTAAGCCTTATAAGAGAGATTTAGGGCCTTTGCAGACTGCCAGAAATAGTGCAAATTGAGTCCACTTTAACTGCCCTGACTCAGTGCTAGGGAATCATGGGAACTATTGTTTATTATAGCACCAGAGCTCTCTGACAGAGAAGGCTCAATGTCTCAGAAAAAAATACAATTACCATGATTCCCTAGCACTGAGCCAGAGCAGTTAAAGTGGATTCAATTTGCACTATTTCTTTCAGTCTGCAAAGGCCCTTAGATCTTATAAAACAGGAAAGAAAACACAAAATCTGTGAAACTACCAAACAATGTGGAACTGAGGATGGCCATATCAACAATTCTGAAGAGTTGGATTGAGACACCAGAAGGACTAAATTCAGCTTCCCAGGGTTTGGGCAGCTGTGGTCAGCTCCTGGAACATCTAAGGGCATCAGAAATCAGAAAAAAAATAGACCAAGAAGCAAACAGAAAACAGTAGCAAGAAATCAGAAATCCACTTTTGGTTTCGAAAGGCACATTTTTTTAAAAAAATGTTAAAAGTTGGACTTCCGGTTGGTTATGGCATCTGTTTAAGTTCTCCCTAAGTGTGGCTGCAGGGATACTTAGGACATCAGAGGGAATAAGGCTGAAGAATCCATCAAGGAATAGCCAAAAAAGAATCTCAGGGTACGAAGATTCTATCAAGCCTTGCTGAAGGTCCATTTCTTTCTTTGAAATTGTTGGGAGTCCTGGATGCCTTTGGATCCAGAATGAGACGAAGTGTGAAGAGGAGGCCATAAGGTATAGAACCCCCTGATGTGTCTGTTTCATCTGAAGATAACCAAGACGCCACCAACTAATTAATTAAAGCTTGAAAAAATGCTTTGAAAATTAAAATTTGATTAATCCCATATTACAGACAGAGATGTTTCCCTGGGAAAATCCACATAGAGATAAAATTGCCAGATGACTTTGATTTAAGTGGGCACTCTCTGGAATTTAAATTCATAAATCGGTACCATCTCAAACTAGAGGGAAGGTGGAGGAATCAGAGTGGAAGTACGCTGTAGTAGTGGAAAGCCAATTGATTAAATTGATTAAACGAAGAACGAAAGAACTGTATGTTTGCTGACTTGGTGGAGGAGAGGAGAGAACTTGAAGGAATTGGAGAAGCAGAGAGAGAAACAAAGAAAATAAAGGCCAGGAGAAATGGAGGCACAGTGAGTTGAGAGTTGGAAGGAGAGGAGTGTGAGAGAGATGGAGGAGAGAGAGAGAGACAGAGGGACAGAGAGACTGAGTTGGAGAATGCATGGGGGACTAAATAGAAAGAACTAAAAAGTAAAACAAAAGGATCAAGCAGAGACGGAGATGAAGGGAGAGAGACAGAGAGTTGGAGAGATGCAAAAGAGGATGTTTAGAGTTGGGAGAAGCTCCAGGAGAGACAGAGAGATGGAGGCAACTTACAGAGGCAGAGAGATGGAAGGTTGTGGAGACAAAGAAAGAACCAAGAGTGACAAAGACAGTGTGGAGCAGGGGTAGTCAACCTTTCCCCTTTAAGGGCCAAGGGACTTCAGCTCCCAGAAGCCTCAGCCATGTTGGCCAATAGTCCCATGTTGGCCAATAGCTCCTGGGATTCTGGGAGTTGAAGTCCCTCAACCCTTAAAGCGGAAAGGTTGCTTACCCCTGGTGTGGAGGGAGGTTGGAGAAAAGAGGGGAAACAAGGGGAGGAAAATATAGAGAAGGAGATTAATACAGTGCTGGGAGGAGTGGGAGAAAGACGGACTACCTGACATTTGAGGAAAAGAGGGAAAATTGAAGTCTGGTGAAATTGGATTGGGGGGAGAAGAGGGAAGGGGTTAAGAGAGAAACTAAAAATAAGGAGGAGGGAGGTATAGCTTTAAGGGAGAAGAGAGGAACTGAGCTATTAGGCAAGAGGGGCTTAAAAAGAGGAAGTGAGAGGTATTCTGGGAGTGGTAGTTCTAGATGCATGAGAAATTAAAAATTGTGAAAGAGAGCCATCTGCTGGTTGGAGTATTAAATTGAGAAAATATTATATGATTATTATATATATGCTTAAGTAGTGCAAAATACCAATTGTTGTCTGTTCAGAGGGGTTAATAATTGGGAAGAAATACACCAAGAAATTGAAAATTGTTTAAATCAACATTTAATCGAAGGGGAAAGTAGTGATTAAGCTTGGGAAGATACCTCATACGATATTATTAGTAAATTAAAAGAATTGGAGGAATTGAACTGGAGAGAATTGATTTACCTACCCCCCCCCTTACCTCCTGCCCTCTTCTTAGATACAAATTTGGAATTAATAACAACAAAAATAATATTAAAATGGCATTGGGGTTGAGAAGCCAATCTATTAAAAATAACATAAGTAAATCACAGACACAATTGCAATTTACTAGATGCCCATCTTTAGAACAACAAAAAAATGAACCCTCAAATCAACTTTTTCTTGAGGAAATAAGGAAACTAAGAATGGCTTTTAGACAAGAGATGAAGGACTATAAAGAAGAAATTTGTCAGGAGATTAGGATGGAACTAAACGAGATAAGCCAAACAACAGAAAAACTAATAAATGAGATGACAGTGACAAAACAAAAAGTGAAAGTGTTAGAAGAAAAAGCAGAATTAGCAGAGGAGGAATTTCAAAGGATAAAAACAAGAATTGAGGGTGAATTAGATGAAAACGCTTTATGGGAACAAAAATTAAGGGAAAGAAGCATTAAGCTTAGAGGCCTTCCAGAAAGAAAAGAGGAAGATTTAATGAAAACCCTCCTCCCTAAACAAGCGAAATTCCTAGAGAAAGAAGAACATCTTTTTGAATTGGAAATAGACAGGATTTTCTGATTGGACTCTAGAATTGCAAAACAAAGAAACTTACCTAGAGACATCATAGTGCAATTCGTAAGAAAACAAATGCAGGATAAACTATTGAAAATTCATAATGAATCGCCATTGGTGGTTGGAGGGAAAGAGCGTCAGATTTTTAAGGATATCCCAATGAGATTTCTCCGAAAAAGAAAAGAATATACCTCCTTTACAGAGATGCTGAGAGAATTTAATATCTCATATAGGTGGATCCAGCCAGAAGGTCTAGTCTTTTGGTATAACAGTTGAAAAATAGTAATTAGATCAACCTATGAAGCTAAAAGGTTCAGGGATTATATGGAAAGAAGGAGATAAAATGAAAGAGAAGAGGAGAGAGAAGCTAAAGAAGAAAGAACATGTACAAGAGGAAAAGAGAATAGAGGGAGTTATAAACAAGTAAAAGAACAAAGAAGGAAAGTAAATAAGTCAGAGGGGGGAAGATACAAATAGTAAGACACCAACAGTAGATCCAATCATGCCACAGAAACATCAAGATGATCAAGAATAAGAAACAGAAGAAATCCCAATTGGACAAGAGCCAGAGAATTGGAAAGAGAGGAAGGAGAAGAAGAGGAAGAGGAAGAAGAAGAAAGATGAAGAAACACAAGAAGAAGAAGAAGAAGACCTGGAATGGGACCCAGAGAGAGGCAGATTAAAAGAGGTTTGAGAGAAACACCTAACTAGACAAGAGATAGGAAAAAAGAGGTATGTCCAGACAATTTAAATATTTGACATGGAATGTAAAAGGTCTAAATTCGGCTCCAAAAAGAAAAACAATATTTCATTATGTTAAGAAGACAAAACTAGATGTAATTTGCCTTCAGGAATCACACATCAAAACAAAAGATTGAAAATATTTAAAAAATGTTAACTAGGAAAGGAATTTATTTTGTCGATAAAAGATAAAAAGAAAAATGGGGTGGTATTATATGTAAATAAAAATTTAGAATCAAAAGAAATATTAAATGACCCCCAAGGTAGATATATAATGGTAGAGATTAAGAGTCATTTAGGAAAAAATTTAATAGTAGGAGTATATGCACCCTCTAATTAAAAAAAATACAAAAAATTACCATCCCAAATTGAAGGGTTGAATTATGAAAATATAATTGCCATGGGGGGTTGGAATGGGGTGATTAACCCCTTGATAGATAGACACTCAGAGAGGGAAAAAAAACAAGGTAAATTACCAGACAACTTTTTTGACATGTTGGATAGACTAGATTTAAAAGATACTTGGAGACTCAAATATCAAAACAAAAAAGATTATACATTCTATTTGAATGCACACAATTCATGGGCGAGATTAGATATGTTTTTTATATCTACCCATTTGAATAATTTGATAGAGAAAGTGGATATCATCCCCAAAATATGCTCTGACCACAATCCAGTAATGTTAATTCTAAAAAAACAAGACAAAAACTTATAGGTGGCAACTGAATGAACTTCTTTTACAAAATGAAAACACTGTGAAAGAAGCAAAAAAGCAACTAAATTTATTCTTTATAGAAAACTTAAATAAGGAAGTCCCTAATCATATAGTATGGGATGCAGCCAAGGCATACATTAGAGGTTTCTTTATCCAAAAAAATTCTGAAATGAGAAAAAGAAAGCAGGAAAGATTAACAAAATTAGGGGAAGAAATAAAAGAAAGAGAGATTTATTTGAAAAGCAACCCAAAGAATTTGGTAAAACAAGAGGAAATAAAAAGGTTATAAAAACAAATTTCAATAATAATGATGGAAGAAGTACAAAAGAAATTAAAATATATGAGGCAAAGAAACTTTGAACAAGCCAATAAACCAGGGAAACTATTGGCATATAAATTAAAAAAAAAAGAAAAGAAAATTATTATACAAGCACAGAACAATAAAGAAGAAATAGTTACGGATCAAAAAGATATAAAAGAAGGTGTTTTTTGTTTGTTTGTTTGTTTCTTTTCCAACTTAGCCAGTGAAAAGGAATTAAAGAAGAGAATATGGATGACTATTTGAAGAAACAAAAAATTAAAGAAATATCAGAACAACAAAGAGAGACTTTGAACAAATTGATAACCAAGGAGGAGATCTTAAACAGTACTGAAAAATCCAAATGAGGGAAAACCCCAGGTGCAGATGGATTAGGAGCAGAGTTTTATAAAACTTTTAAAAAACAGTTAATTGGGCCATTGCAAAGAGTTTTCAATGAGATCTTAAAAGAAACAACACCTCCATCGTGGTCATTTGCAAATGTTATATTAATACCCAAAGAAAACAAAGATACAAGAGATCCTAAGAACTATAGGCCAATAGTTTTACTCAATAATGATTATAAAATCTTCGCCAATATTATGGCGGAAAGAATAAAAAAATGAGGATAAACTGGATAAATGAGGATCAAGCCGGCTTTTTACTCAATAGAGTTATAAAAGATAATATTAGGATAGTCCTTAACTTAATTGAACATCATGAAAAAAACATTGATAAAAAAATGACCCTGATATTCTTAGACATGGAAAAGGCCTTTGATAAGATCAATTGGAAATTTATGATGAAAGTTTTAGAAAAAATTAATGTAGGAAACAACTTTATAGAATGGATAAAAAATATAACAAACAAAACGCAGCATTGATAATTAATGGGGGTGCAACTAAAAATTATAAAATAGAAAAAGGAGTAAGACAGGGATGCCCACAGTCATCCCTCTTATTTATAATTGTACTCGAGATTTTGAACAATGCAATTAGTGAAAATCCAAACATTGAGGAGATTAAAATAAAAAAATCAATATTCAAATTAAGGATATTTGCAGATGACCTTTCAATATCACTTGCAAATCCAAATGAAGGCATACAACCTCTGATTGAAACAATTTAAAAATTCTGTTCGAATTCAGGATGAACAATAAACAAAGACAAGATGAAAATGCTGGTCATGAATATCTCAGAAGAGGAGAAACAGAATATCAAAGAGAAATCAAAATTTCAAATCGAAAAGAGAGTTAGCTATTTAGGAATCACTTTAACAACTAAGAATTCTGATTTATTTAAAAACAATTATGAAATAAAATGGAAGGAAATTTTAAAAGATTTTTAAAAATGGGAGGATTTAGGAATTTCATGGATGGGAAAAATCTCCACAGTAGAGATGGCAATTTTACCTAAAATGATCTTTCTCTTTCAAAATGTACCTATAATAATAAACGATAAACCATTCAAAACATGGCGTAGAGACATTTCTAAATTCCTGTGGTCTGGGAAAAAAACAAAAGTTAAATTTAAAACACTTCAGGATACAAGTGGTAGAGGCGGTTTGGCACTCCCAAATTTAAAGATTTACTACTATGCTTGTGCTTTAGACTGGTTAATTGATTGGATCAAATTGGAAAAATTAAAATTACTACAATTGGAAGGGGGGATATTAGATATGGGTGGCATAGTTATTTATTTTATAATAAATTGGAAGTGGATAAAGTTTTTAAAGACCATTACATTCAGAAATCTCTGTTTTGTATATGGTTAAAAATCAAACCAAGAATATGTAATGGAGTCCCTATATGGGCCTCAATAAATGAAGCCTTTTTAAATAGGACAAAACTAAATGAAAATAAATGGGTTACATATTAAGAATTATTAACAGAAAAGGAAAAGGAATTGAAATCATTAGATCAGTTAAGGGCAGAGGGAATGCAGTGTACATGGTTTACTTACTATCAAATAAGAGAAAAAATTAACTTAGATAAAAAAAATTAAAAAAACCATTCAGGAAGCAGACCCAAGACTGGAGAAAATAGTTAAATCAATCAGCAATCATAGAATTAAAAAAAATTATGAGATATTATTGGAATTGGAACTTGAGGAAGAAGTGATAAAAACTCAAATGGTAAAATGGGCCCAAGATTTAGGACAAAATATAAAGTATGAACAGTGGGGAAAAACTTGGCTAAAAAGATTGAAATATTCTTCAAGCTATTATTTAAAAGAAAATTTTTATAAGATGTTTTATAGATGGCATCTCACCCCATATAAATTATCAAAAATATATAAAAATGTAAATAAAACTTGTTGGAAATATGAAAAGGACATTGGCATGTTCTACCATATATGGTGGAACTCTGCAAAGGCAAAAGAATTTTGGAAAGAAATTCATTCTACAATAGAGAAAATATTAAAAATAAATTTAAAAAAGGATCCATTGAGGTATCTGTTAAACATTAACCAGGAAGACAAAATAGAAAGAGAATATGGCCCTCTCCTCTACTATATAATAACAGCAGCAAGAATAATTTATGAGTCGATGTGGAAAAAGAAAAGGACTCCAAGTATAAAAGACTGGATATTGAAAATCTTTGATCTGATAGAAAATGATAAATTAACTCAATTGTTAAAAAAAACAGAAGATTTTGAACAGGTTTGGCAACCATTTATTGATTTTATGAAAAATAATTGGGGAGAGCAATGGACAATTGGTTTGAGTAACTAGAATCCAGAGGTTAAAAAAAAAATAATTTCATGATAGGCTTTCCACCTATAGTAGATGGAAAGTATTAGGTAGAAGTATCATACCTTTGTGGGTGGTAACAGTTCCAGGTGTATATTACAGGTAAAATAGAGGCATATCATATATTTTAAATATAGTAAATTTTGATATGATTAGATATGTCTAGAATTGCAGTATAGGTAAGATAGACAACAACATTAATAATACATAATATATAATTCTTGTTATGATTAGATATGGTATAAATTGTCATATAGATAATATAGATAATAACATCAAGAATTCATAATATATACTATTGTTTTATGGGAAGAATGAATAGATAGAATGTAAACATAGTCTGGTAATATGGGGGGAAGTCTTTGTTTGTTTTTGAATTTTAGTTTATACGGTGTTGGTGCTTCCATTTTAGAGTCAGCAAAATGTTATAAAAAATATAGATTATAAAGGTTTTACATAGGTGTGTTTTTGTCAATATTGTAGGTTTGGAGAGTCTTAATTTGTTTATGTTATATGTTATATGTTATTTGTTATCTGTTATTTGCTCTTAACCAATAAAACTAAAAAAATGTTAAAAGTTGGGGGATGGGCTATAACCTAATTAAAAAGTAAATGGTTACTCCTGGAGGTTTTCAGAAAAATCAGTTCATTCCCCCCTAATTTTTGGTCACACCACATTTTGCTCTCATTTGTCATGCCTCAATCCAGTACCAGGGCTTTGTATACTGGTAAATTTGTGTATATGCAGCTCTTGAGAATTTCATTGAAAAAGGGCAAGCTCTTGGGGACACTATACCCAGGAATTTGGGGGGGGGGTCTTAATTTCTATCTGGATTAAGTGTGTAAAGTGCCCTTCTCCATCAAATCAAATTGAGAGTGCAATCCTAAAAAGGAATACTCAAATACGCCACCTTAAATTCTATGGGGTTTAGCCTCAGGAAATGTGGAAAGAGAATTCCATAGGCATAGCTAAAGGCATTGTCTCTCCAAATTTTAATTTTACTACCCCAAATTAAATTTCCTTTCAGTCTTGAGGTTTTTAGCTTTGTAGACAATGAGGCACTGAAAATATTTCACATGTTTATATTTGCTGTATAGCTTCACCTGCTCCTGTTCTTTGGAAGCCTAAACCATTTTAAGTTTTAAGATAGTGCAATGCTAGAAATTTGGGGACTGACAGACAAATTTATTGGTAGGACAGTTTACCCAAAGGTGAGGAATACTGGTAGTTGCAGTCTGATAACATCTGAAGGTCCATAAAATTCATTCACCTGAACTAAAACCCTCTTCGGATTGCAGCCTTATAAACTTTCCGAGCTTGTCCGGCAGATGGCTAATAGAGCCGTCCTCGAGGCAAGGAAGAGGAGGGGCAGCCGCACGCTCGGCGCCCCTTCCTCCTCCCGAGGTTGGCCTCGGAGTCGCCGGCCCTCCGCACGGCCAGCGCTCTGAGGGCAACCTCCCACCGCAGCGTCCTGACACGCTGCAGCGGAAAAGTCAGTGAAAGTGCGCCGCAAGCTTTTCCGGTGCACTTTCACTGACTTGTGAAAGGAGCGCTATTTTAGCGCTCCTTTCAGGGGCGGCGAAGGTGCGCCACAGGATCGAGGCATGGGGATGCCTCGGTCCCACGGTGCACCTTCCCAGGGCGGCCCTGTGCCGCCAGTCTGCTTCCCCCCTTCTATATTATACTATACTATTTTGGATCCTTCTATACTATTTTTTTTAAACTGTAGGAGGAAGAAGGAGCAGACGTATTAATCAGGAAAGGGAAGAGGTGTGATTCAGGACTGGCAGACACAAAGAGACCATGCTTGCCTTCCCAAGGACTTTTAGAAGTGGCATGAGAGAAGCAGGTTAAGACATGGGTAGATCGGACAAGGCAAGAGTTAAGGTTATCTTTAAAGTAATGTGTGTGTGTGTGTGTTTGTGTACATTTTAATGTTTTGTATTGTTTTTAATATGTACTATTTTAAATTTTGTTAACCATTTTGGTTGCCTTCCTCTGGACAAAGTCCAGCTTGTCAACATCCTTTTTGAATTGTCATGCCCAGAACTGGGCATAGTATTCCAGAGTTGCAC
>JAIPUX010001880.1:7354208-7366983 GCA_020142125.1 Phrynosoma platyrhinos | reverse complement strand
ATTTTACCAACTTGCTTGCAAGAATGTCATGGGGAACCTTGTCAAAATATACAGTGTCATCATGTTTGGGGGACAAAAACTCAAGTGACACAGGAAGAAGTCACAGAAAGAGGCTGGGCATGGAGGCCACATGGCAAGAGCCTATAAAAACTGAAACCTCAGTGTGGGGATGTGGGTTGAAGTTGGTCGATGGTGAGTGTATATAGTGTTGATAAGATTTGTTTTCTGTACCTACAGCAACTAAAGAATAAAAGTCTGTTTCATCCGAAGCAGGGAGTAAACATTCCTGAGCAGAAGGATGGCTCCAAGGTGTTTTTCTCTCCGAAGAGAAGAAAGCTTCCGAGAACTTGTCTGCGCACTCAATTGGTTGACATTTATATCGTCCTGTTTTGTGAAGGTTTCCTCTCCTTCTTTTAGTTCTTCAATAAGAGTCTTTTCTCACATATCGACCATTACACATACAGTTACACATATATACTGACACATTACTAACAATTACACACATATCAATTATAAAAAATAAATTAATTGATTTTAAAAAATTGGATCACTTTCCATTTTGGATCACTTTCCACCCACTCAGTTATTTTGTCTCCATTTCAGTTCTGGTTTCAATATAACTCTAAATTTATTTTGCTTTCCCACACAGCTTTCCCCAACACTCACCAGTTTTATACATTCTTTAATCTTCTTTTTGACGATTCTCCTTCCCCCCCAAGTCTTTGTCAGCTCTCTGTCATTCTTTCTTCTTCTTTCCTTTTTTTTTTTGATCCTCGCATTTTTTCACTCTCTGATCTGTAGCTTCTTTTTGTATATCATGAGTATCACTACTGTTAGTAAATATTGAAAATTTTCAGTGTTCCAATTCACCAGATGGCTTTAAAAGTCATTTTCAATTTTAAAAAATTAAAGGTTGGAGGCAAGGCTTTCCCCCCTGTCGGTTAAACAACCAAGACTCTGGCTGCTCTGCAACGCTTCTTCTCCTCTTCACCAGTCACCTCTGCAACCAGTTCAAAGAAAAAGTTTCAGGTCTCAGATGAGCCCCACTAATTTCCACTCTTTCTGAAGTAGTAATTTCAAAGTTCTAACATTTAAGAACCCCTAAAATTGCAGTTTGGTGGCTGCAGGGGCAATGAGCTTTTCGTCCCCATAGTTGGTCATCTTGCCATCCCCACAAGAAGTCCTTGGGACTGTATTAAAGTGTGGAGGGCTCAACATTGGTAGGCAAGTTGTTATTACTTTTGCCTACTTTTTGTTATTTAAAATAAATGTTGTTATTAATTTTCCAGATACAAACAATGAGAGCCACTGAAGTATCCTTAAATATGAAGACTCTTACATGCACAATGTGAATTTAGAAGTGCCCTCTGTGTGATCAGTGTCACTTAATCCCAAGCAAATGTGCATAGGATAGACTTCAGGCAGCCTTTATTGAATGCTTACTCCCCCTTCCTTGTTGTTGGAATGTTTACTCCCCCTTCCTTGTTGTTGGATTGCAACATTGATCATCCCTTACCATTGGCTACTCTGGCTCAGGGCTGATAGGAGTTGTTAGTTAACATTTGGAGTGCCACATGTTCACCACTTTAAAAACTCATAGGCCCATATTTAGCTCAAAACTGCTGATAGCTGATCTGAGTCCTCAAGATGTAAGCTGCAAAATCAAATCAGCAATTTGTTTCCAAGAACATGATTAAAACAGAAGAAGCCTTTATATCCAATAAGTACTTTTGGGGAATGCTGAAAAGGCAAGCAAAAAAGAGTTCCTAGCCAACTCTGGACCCAGCAGCAAGAATACTAAAGCAGGGGCTAGAATTGATGGCCCTTCAGATGTTTTTAAACTAGAAGCCCCAGCATTCTTCACCATTGGCTAAGGCAACTGGGACTTGTAATCCAACAACATATGAAGACATGCAAGATTATCAGCCCTGATTCAAGGTATGCACCAAGTAGTCTCCAGTTCAAATCTTGCTTTGGTCTGAACACCAGGAAGCTATAGTCCAGATAACATCTCTCAATCTCACATGAGTTGATGATGTTGGTTTTCCAGAATGATTGCAGGGTTAGGGATCAGAGGTGGCTGTCCTGATGTTTTTGGACTCCAACAGTCATGATTCCTCACCATTGGCTATGCTGAATGGATATGATGGGAGGTGCAGTCCAACAATATCTGGAGGGCTGCAACTTGTAAGGATTATTGAGACAGATTTATGTGAACTACTATGCATACTCAAAAACTGCTATATAAATATTATACAGTATTTTTTGAAGATTCACCAAAGGTAATCTATTTTCTAGGCACAATCCAACATTTGCAATATAATAACTGTTGATTTATGAATTAAAAATAAGCTGAAGATTGCTTAGGTCATTACTCACCTAAACAGTAGGAGAAAAGCTTAAAGTTGATTGAAATAAAAATACTGAAATGCAGTGAGCAGAGTATCAGGCTTCATTGTTGAAGACTAGCATTCAAATTCTTACTCAACCCTGAAATGAACTAGGAAAACAGCTCAAGCCAGTCTTTAGCTTACATGCCTCACAGGGCTAGCATCACTTTGCTTTATCATGTCATTAACTACTTTTCCACCATAGCAACTGCTTTTAAATAGCAAGAAAGGAGCAAGAGCAGATGTGATAAAACATACTCAGTTCACTAACCATAACCAAGAATTTAATTATCTATTTTTTATATCTTGGGTTTAATCTCCTCACCTATTAAGGAATCTTTTTAAAAGCCCCACAATGTTATTTCATACCCTACTAAGACACCTAAACTAAAAAAAGGCATGAAGAAATTCATTATGTCATTGTGGAATTCTTGTTGAACTCCATGGCCATTAAGCTGTGAGGTTCCCCAGGGTATTATCTTGTCTCTCATACTGTACAATATGAAGGTGTTGTGAAAGGCCATTAGGGCTGTTGGAGTTGGCATCATCTGCTCTGCTGAAGACACTCAACTCTACTTCTCTTTGTTATCTGGGTTGACTGAGCTTGTGCAGGTCCCTGGACCAGTGCCTGGATGCTGTAATGGGCTGGTGAAGGCCAATAAACTGAAGCTGGTTATTTATAAAATGGAGAATTGGTGGTTCTCAAGTCTAGAAATGGGCTTAACCCTCTGCTATGGTGGGGGTTGCATTCCTTTGAAGAAGCAAGTGCATAGGTTGGGAGCACACAGGTCTAATCTACATTTCAGCATTAAGACAGTTTGACACTCTTTTAACTGCCCTGGCTCAATGCCATGGAATTCTAGGATTTGGAGTTTTGTGAGATATTTAGCCTTCTCTGTCAGAGACTTAGTGCCACAACAAAACTGTAAATCCCAGGCTAGCATAGGCTGACACATGATAGTTAAAGCAGTGCCAAACCTCATTATCTCTGCAGCTCTTACATCCATCTTTGTCAATAGAGGCTCAGGTACTCCCCAGCTTGGATTGCTTGGGGCCAGTTTTTACTGATGTGCCAGCTAGAGAGTTTCTTAGACAGGATACCTTAGCCACAGTAGTTCATGAACTGATAACTTACCAATTAGATTACTACAATTCACTCTATGTGGGATGACCCTTGAAGACTTTCAGCAGCTGCAGCTGACCAGAACACTGTATAGAAAACACATAGCATCCTTTTAAAAAGCAATTATACTGGTTATCAATGTGCTTCCAGACTGAATGCAAAGTGCTGGTTATAACATTTAAGATCCTAGATGGCTTAGGATCTTCATATGTGAAGGAGTTCCTTTCCCTATAAATACCTGCCTGAAGTCTAATATATGATGGAGACCCCCCACTACCTCACCACTTTATATCAGCAATCAGGGCAATACCCTGTGGGAGATGGCATTCTCTGCTATGGCACCACACAGATTACCCTCCTCTTAGAGACCTTGATTGACATCAGTACTGTTGTCATGCTGGTGCCAAGTAAAAACATTATTGCTTACTAAAGCTTTTTAAGGGAATGGCTGATTTCATCCAAATTTGTACACATGTGTGGTTTTAAATTGTGCCAAGTGTTTTGAACTTGTCCTCCTTAAAGTGTTAATTGGTTTAATATACTTTTCATTTTAAATTATGTTACTGTTTTAAACTGTTCAAATTGTATTTTATTGCATACCACCCTGAGATCTTTGGATATAGGGCAGGACATATTTCTTTATTTGCATTAATTGATTAACTGAGGAATTAATATCTTGTCCCTGGACTGTTCACCAAGCTGGCTTCCAGGTCACTTGGCCCTACTATTGTGACATACATTCTAGTTTTATTTCAATTGTAATATTATTTCCAAATTGTCATCAATAAATATAAATTACTATAATCAAATCGGATGCAAATATGCAGATATATGCACATACAAACATACACATACTCAAAACATCTTTTTGCCATCTTTTGGATAAAACTTCATTGGCTGTCCTAGCCTAAGTCCTCCAGCCTGACTTTCAAGAATGGTTTCCAAAGTACCCTTGTGCTTCCATTGGAAAAAATGCAAGCAATTAGGGGGCAGTTAACTAGCTGTGTGAATACTAGCCAGTGAACATAAGCTTAGTACTCATAAAGAACTCCAGTTACATGCCAGAAAGATTTTAGGCAAACCATTTACACAACAGACTATAGCATGAGCAGTGTGCCTTTCCCCATTGCTTGTGCACACAGACATCCACTATCTCATTGTGCAAACAGATGCCACCTTTTTAAAAAAATTATTGTGATCTCCTTTTCCACAACACTGAATGCAATGATCCAGCAGAACTATGCCCGTGGGACTTTCTACATTTCCAGCATCCATTTGGTTCTTGGTTGCTCAAAGATACAAAACAGAAAAACATTCTATACAAATCTAAAATTACTTAATGATTTAAAACTGTCAGTGAGAACAGCAGGTGGGAAAGAAAAGAGGTACCAATTTTTAAATTATCAATACAAGTTGTACTGGATTTGTGTAGGATTTGAAGAAAATGTCAGATTAGTCAATGTTAAGAATAACTATTGTACAATCAGAAAGGAGGAAACACCAATTTTTTAGAATGCTAACTTTAAACATCAAATCTGTAAGGATTTATGTTCATCCAAAAACGAGCTCTTTGCCCCATTTTCTCACTTTTCAGGGAGGTCCCATAGGGGCTTCTTTTCCAGGGTTTCTGTCTTCATAATGAAGGTGGACCCTTTTCACACTACACAAATATAGTGCTATGTTTCCTCTTTAATTGTCATGGCTGCATCTTATGGAATCCTGGGGTTTATAGTTTAGTGATAGACTAGATGAACTCATTGGTTCTTCATGCCCCTCTCTAAACTGCCAACCCCAGGATTCCAAAAGATGTTACCATGGTAGTTAAAGTGGAATCATAGCACCACAGTTATGTAATACAAAAGGGCCCTTATACTGGCCATGTTTGTATCTAATGCTAAGCTATGATTTAGAACTTATTATACTGTATTACTTTATTTGCACTCTTTTTTGCTCACCAGCCCTCAGGGGAAAAGCAACTTAGAGCTTTATTGCTTGAGGAAAAAAAAGTCAAAATGTAGTAGGAGAGTAGTGGCTTTCTCCATGCCTCTCCACATGCTGTTGTAGCACTTCTGTTCTCTTCCCAAGGGAGATAGTTGCCTTTTGTCATGCTGGAAAAATCTCTTCCTGAAAAGAATAGAAGAGCTACAACAGCATGTGAAGAGGCATGGAGAAAGTCACTACTCTCTCACGCCATTTCAACTTCCTTTTCTCCTGCAATAAGGATCTTACAAGACAAAAGTAAAGTGGATAAGCCTCTTTAGCAATACCCTCCAACCCCGTTTTTGTGTAAACAGTAGGAAATATGTGTAGAGCTTTGAAAAGTGAATGTTTGAGGATTACAGCTCTAGGAACCCCCAGATAGCATGACCACTGGCTATGTTGGCTATGAGATTTTCAGAGCTGTAGTCCAAGAACTATAACTTTTCAAAGCTTTGGATATGGGGAATATGCAAAAAAAATTATAATTGTTTGTAATATAATGGATGGCTGTATATTTAAAAATGAATGAAAAGTTTAAATAAGAAGGAATAAGATTTTGTAAATATCTAGAAGCATTTATAGGTCAAGAGAAGATGAAACAGATAAGGGGTTTTGACTTCAGTGCCTATTCCTAGAGTTCAAAAATAAGATATTTACCTTGTGTATCTGATTCAACTTTGAAGTCTTTTTTTATGTCTGTTGACAAAACATCTGACCTTCCACCTTCAACAAACATTTTGATGAAAAGTAGAGATCACAGAAAAGTAGAGATGGTTCTGGAGTCTGTCTTGCAGTTCACCACTAGAACGTTACACAGTGGATTATTATCCGTTTGTCGCTGAAAACCAGTCCCATGGAAAAATCATAGCTTTTACTTGCAGGACCTTGAGGAACAACTTATAGATAAATGTCTGACAAGCATGCTGAAACAGATTGCTCCTGAGTATTCAACTTGTTAAATTGCATAAGCATCAATTACTCACAGCAGCACAAGCCTCGTGATTTATCACTGCTGAAATGGCATCCTCCTTGAACTTCACTGAAACACATACATAACATAAGAAGGGGAGAAATGCTTTTGCAGTATATGATTTCTCTGCTATAATAGCACTTGCTGAATCAACTGCTCTACAATGATCAAAAGTATGTTCCCCCCTGTGGTGTTTTCACAGTAATGTCCTGAAGTTATATTACTTACAAAAATCTGCAGCTGGAAGTAGGGATATAAGCATTCAGCCACTTTGTCTTCACATGTAAGGGTGAATGTTTCCCACAGTTTTCTCCTCACTGTAAGAGGAACAAATATTTCTACATAGATCTGGCCAGATATTTGTACATCTCAAACTATTTCATGAAACTATTTTGCACAGAAATGCACAATATGCTTTTTTGCATCAAAATTGGGAATGTTTCGTGCAAAATACAGATTTTTCCTGTTAAAAAACCCCTCTATTCAGATAGCTAATATGTTTTCACACAGAAATTAAAATTCACCTGAAAATAAAATTTTCATACAAAAAATATTTTTCAAAAACCTACATGAGCAAAAATAGGGAAAGGCTTTTGTGTAGGAAAAACAGTTTGCACCATCACCCAAAACAAAACACATGGGAATCTGGAAACAGTAGGGAGGTTAATGAAAAAATACATTAAATACACAATATTTCTTCTAAAACAAACAAAAAACAACAAGATTTATTTCTATAAAGAAAATTTTCTCAATACATTTTGACATGTAAGAAAATAGAGGGGCAAAGGCTGGGACTGTCCAGAATTCTTGTCTCTGTATTAGAATTCCTGCCCAGGTTCCCCAAGTGTCAGGAAATCCATTTTTAGCCAGGAAACAAATAATGGTAAACATTTTTTTCAACCCTATGTGGAAGGCACCATCTTACAAGAGGTGTCCTCATGTAGAAGAAGAAATGCCTCATTGAAATTGATGGCTGTCTTTCAGTTTTAAGGCAGTAGTCCTTTGGACATATCATGAGATGCAATGACTCCATGGAAAAGACATAATACTGGGATATATAGAAGGTGGTAAGGAAAAAAAGGGGGATAGGATTATTCAAGGAAGCCATGACCTTGAAGGTCTCTTATTTATCACCATTAAGTCAAAGCTAACTTGATGACACATAACTTTTTTTAAGTTGTATTGATGCAGATATATTATTACATGCATATTTAATTCAAATCCATGTTCTCTTTTGTCTTTTGAATGATGCATTTTGTACCATTCAAGAATAGAATAACTTGACACTTTAAAAACATGACAGCTTGCTATTGATTATATTACTACTTTCATGCGTGGCATAGCCTGTTCTGGATTGAAATATTCTGACATTCTGTAAGACTGCAAAGTGAGATCATAACTGTGCACAGTGTTCCATGTACCTAACAATAGTCCCAAACTCATGGCTTGATAGGCTATAGAAATTATTATACTGAAATAGAAATGCATATGTCTCAGTATTTGCAGCCAGGTTTCCACCCTTTTAAAAGTACCAGGCACCCAAAGAAGCAACTTTTAGATTAGGAATTAGTTTCCACATATGAGTCATATGTGGGGATGTGGTGGCTCATGTGGTTAAGATGTTGACTCTGTTAATTGCAAGATTGGCAGGTTGGCAGTTCGAGGCCCAGGTGCTGCATGATGAATTGAGCTCCCATCACTAGTCCCAGCTTCTGCCAACCTAGTAGTTCGAAAGCATGCAAATGCAAATAAATAAATAGATACGACTTCACAGTGGGAAAGTAAACAGCATTCTGTGCAATCATGCTGGTCACATGATCAGAGAGTAGTCTCTGACAACGCTGAGTTTTTGGCTGAGTAATGAGGATGAGCACCGCCCCCTATGGTCAGACACGACTTGACAACCTTGTCAGTGGGGAATACCTTTACCTTTTATGAGTCATCATCTATACAAATGATGACCTAATGCCTTGATTATCTGTGGTTTCATTAGTATGGTTAGTTCTCTCCTTTTGATAAAGATTACCTCTGTTCTAAACCACTGTTGCATAGTTAGTTCTGTATTTATAGAAGAAACTTCAGCAAGATTTTTTTTTTAAAAGAAGAAACATCTCTACCCAGCGAAATTAAAATGTTAAGATTTTGTAATTTGCAAATTTGGCACTGAAATACCAATTGCTGGTCATCTCCTATGTCAGAAAGACTGACCAATATCAAGGGACATATTTCTAAGTGATTGACCATCCTACAGGTTCCTTTTTCTGCAATAATTTCTCCATTGGCTTTCACTGAATACATAGATAAGGTCTGGCCTTTCTCTTAAGCAGACTGAAGCAACTGTGTCAGGTGACAGATGGTGGTGCAGAAAGAGTGGCTGAAAAATATGGGAGGACAGTACTATCTGTGCCATGTGGCTTTTCTGCACCTCCTATGCCAACATACCATGTGGTGGAAGCCATTATCACATTTCAAATATTTAAATGTTGATGTGGTCCAATTCTACAGGTGGAATAGATAGTGTGTGGACTACCACCTTGTCCATTGGCTTAGATTGTAAAATATCTTGGGACAGTCCTTTGTACAATTCTCCTCCTAACAACAAGTCAGTAGGAAGACTAAGGACTTTAATGCACAGGCCCCATCCTCGCAGCATTGTGCAGGGAGGGAAAACAGACTGCTTGTAGAGAAGCCATCATCATGACTCTTCTTAATTGAATGACAGGTGACTTGCATGATTACCAGATCACTGATGAGTTTCCCCCATGAATGAAAAGGGATGGGTTGAGGATAGAGCAGCTACAGGTCAAAGGGGTCATTGTATGATATGTATCATCAAAGCTTCTTTTCTCCTGATGTAATCATGGTTTAAAAGCCACATGTACTAATGTGCTAATCATGTTCCATGCACAAGAAAAATACTTTAATGTGGATAAACTAGTTCAAAGCAGGAAATATTTGTGGACCAGGACTAGATCGAGGCATTTTGTTTTCTGGGGTAAAAGACAAGGTAGTACTTTCCATTTCATTGAAAGAAACAGGACAGCATTGTTTGCTGTAGCTGAAATCAGCGGGCTAGCTTAGGTGGGACAATGCATGAAAATCAATGGGTTCACATACAGCTGGTGTCCAACACCTTGCTACTGGTCCCTGCCCCAGAGTATCTTCTACCTGAAGTGGGCACCTCATTCTGCCACATAACAGCACTCACATTGCTGCCACATTAGAATAAACCCAGAACTCTGGACTGAGGGATGATGTGAGCAGTTGCTAACTATTGGCTTCCATGGTGCCATGAAATAAAATAGATACAGCACCTTGGATCCCTTCTTTAAAGTTTAGACTAACATTCAGGCTAAAATCCAGAGTGGATTCACCACACCATACCATCAGAGCCTTCAGCTGCCTGTCAATGATTCACTGACTGTGAGTAAAAACAACCACTTCAAGGTATCAGTTTAGAAATGAAATCACGTCTCATGAAAGTTAACTTTTTAGACTACAACGCCAAGAATCTCTAAGGAAGAAAAAGACAATGAGCATTTTAAAAAGAAATAATTATTTTGTATTGCTGATTTAGGTTGAAGGTGAGTCCTAGATTTGAACTCATTGATGGCAACTATTTGAACCTTCTCCATGCAACCAGAAACTCCTCTTAAAAGGAAAATAGAAATTTTCATCATTTTCTGGAGTTTGCTATTTTGCAGGCCAACTCACTTACTCACCCCATGACATAAGATTCAGATTAGCATAATTTCAGCCATTACATTCTTAAGTGCACATTTAAAATGTTTCAAGGATAGCCTCCTCCCACCATGGGTGGGAATCATGTGGCCTTCCAAATGCTATTGGACCACAAGTCCCATCAGCACTAGTCATCATAGTAAATTGTGAGGAACAGCAGCCCAACAACTGGAGGAATGCATGATTCCCACCTTGGCCTAAAAGTATAAAGTGTGGTTGCAACCAGCATATGCTTGCCAAAAACAAATGAATACACTTTTATCCTATAGGTAATATATTCATAGCACCATGATGAGCAGGGGTTCCTTGGCTTGCTTCTGTATAATGTGTGAAATAATTCTTATGTGCATCACAAAGCAAGCATGGGCAGGGAGCTGTGGGAGTGAACCTCCATGTTCAACTGCACTGCTTTTTTATACAAACATCCAGATGGAACTGGAAACCAGGGTAGGAAAGAGCAAGTTAAACAGATCATATTTAAGGGGATGTAACTTCTAGAGGATATTTTTTTAGAAGCAATGATGCATTTTCTATAATATGTTTCTTCCACAGTTATTCTTCGCCATAGTCCCAGAAGCCTAAAGATATCAGGATTATAAAAATTTACAGTGTAATGCAAGAACAAAGATAATAGTATAGACTTTGCTCAAAGCAAAGGATGATAAATGGCCATAGCAAAATACTTCTTTGTGACACAGTCTTTAAAAAAAAAAACTACAGAGATTAAAATTCTGCAAGAAACACAAGTGATTGTCAAAAGGGAAAGCTTAATGAACTCCCGCACTTGAGGCAGCCTTACGTGACATGAGTTTCCTTCCTTTTTTGAAAAGTACAAAGACTGAACTAAGTGAGAATAATAATGTTCTCTAACAACTAAATAAATGGGCATGCATGTTTATGGATGTGCAGAGAGATCAAAATAAATTTTCTCACACAATTAAACAAGATTTCTGTGAAATGGTGAATCACTCTAAATCTTGCTGCTAATCTCAACTAGAGTAGACCCACTGAATCAAATGCTGAATGGTGAGTCAATAGGTACATAAAGCCCACTGATCCACTGGGTTTTTTACTGGCTAGTTGGGACTAGCTGGGATTTAAGCTTACAGGTCCAAGTGTGGAAATAAGTGGGGTGAGAGGGAATCCAGGAAACAGACCCAGAATATGGATAAAAACAGCTGAATGAATAATATGGCAACCATAATCCAGGGGTGTGTGGGGGTAGGTGGGGGGGAGTGAAAACCTTGTAAGCAAATGCCGTGGTTGTCACCATTCTACAAGGCCTTACATCCAGTGCAGCCTCACCTGCAGCCACACACATATTTTTTTTTTTCAGATTTTGTGATGCTGCTGCTGTATCCAGGGCTTATGGTACCATTAGGCACATGAGCCATGACAGTGGTGCCCAATGGCACAATGCAGTGATATCTGGCATTTCCCATATTAACAAGGCAGTAAATCTGTTCATGGTTTTGGATGGCTTTACAGGAGCTGTCCAAGGTACTGAACCTGTTTTGAAGCTATCTTCACAGGATCTTAGACATCTTTAAAATCTGTAATAAACCACCAGTCAGCACTGGCATAATGTGCCCAAGAGTATACACTCACTGGGTTTCTCTGCTTCCCCTGGCTTCTAGCTTTATAGCATACTGATATTGTACAACTGCAATGCACATGCAAACACAATTGAACTGAGAAGATGGACACCCAGGTTTAGAACTCCCTCACACAATAAAGTGAATCTTTCCTCTCTTTCAGCATAGACCAACCTGAAATTTGGAAACCTGGAAAGGCATAGGAATTCCCTGAAATATCACCCAGTATCCTGAGAGCTGGCAGCCCTAGTTATAACTATGTATGTAACAGATGAACCAGTCTCAGAAATGTAGTTATCTGCTGATAAAGTGGAGAGGAGGAGAGCCATGTAAGCTGCCTTCCGTTCATTGAATGAAAAATGTAACAGATAAAGAACAAGAGATGTAAATATTTTCTTTCTTTAAACCAAACTGCTCTTGGAGTGCTTCAGTTTCCCTAGAATTCTCTCTCTTCATTCTTTTAAAGGAAAGACCTGGGCAATCTAACATTCTTTTCACAATGGACAGAATTTCATTTATATTTTATTGAGTAGTCATGGTTGGAAGGGGGTGGAGAGAGATACAAAAGCAGGAAGCTCTACATTTGGAAAAACATGTTTATGCCAAATGTAATATATTGTTACTTCTAACTGTGTTCTCTTTATTTCAGCCTGCAACTGTGCCGTAAGAGCTTCCTTTAGAACATCCATAATTTGACTTTTAAGAAAAGAGATTTTTCATCCAAGACTCCAATGTCCACAGTACAGTCATCCCTTGATGACCATGGATTCTGCATCCATTGATTCAACCATCTATGGCTTAAAAATAGTATTTAAAAAAAATCAAAATGCAAACTTTGATTTTGACAATTTATATAAGGGATACCATTTTACTATGCCACTGAATATAATGAGACTTGAGTACCACACCCAGTGAAGGGTCCACAATCTATTTTATTTCAAGTGAGGATATTCTTGCCCTCTCTAGGAAAATGGGT
>JAIPUX010001880.1:7314017-7326772 GCA_020142125.1 Phrynosoma platyrhinos | reverse complement strand
TTTGTCTTAGTTATTATTTCAAGAGATGGAAATAAAAATGTGAATATTTAGAACTTTAAGGCCTCCTGTCCCTTAAACTTCCTGTTGCCCCATCCTGGGGGTGGGCAAATGAAGGAGTTACCCCTGCCACACAAGTATTTTGCCCACAGAAATGATATTTTCCTTCTTTCCCTAAATTTCTAGCACCACAGAGAGTGAGACGTTGGTGATCAGAAATACCTAGAATTCTTACATTTCCTTTATTCAGATTTGCTTGATAACATTCGTAACTTCCCCTGCTCAGTTTCTTTGGGAACCTAAATTATTTTTTCTAATGCTCAACAGAAGTTTTAAGTCACTATGATGTTAGAAAATTGGGGACTGGATGAAAATTTCATTGGGCGTTATTCTTATTTGGGATGCAATACTCTTATTTTGCCAACCCACCCAAAATAGCTACACCCCTACAAATATATCTCTCATCTATGCTATATCACTACCAGCCAGCAGCTCAAAAGTTCCCATGTCTTGAGTAATCCCATCTTGGAACCTTCTTTCCTCAACTTCCACTACTCATTCAGATTCCTACTCCCAAGATTCCTGGCTCATTTGTTCTGTGGCAGAACTTTAACATCCCCTTCCCTGTATATCTTCACCTTCACAGACACAATAAGTGTAGCTATATACAGAGTTTGATAATGTTACTTTTTTGGACTACAACTTCCAGATTACTCACACACACGCACACACACTATGCAGCTGATGGAGTCTGAGTTTTTGTCTAAAAATAACATTTCTAATGTTAAATGGAATGGATTTTTCATTTCCAAAGGGGGAAATTTGTTTATTTATCTTATATAAAAGGAAAAAGTAAAAGTAGTCCCTTGACATGAATGTCTAGTCGTAACCAACTGGAGGGGATGGTGCTCATCTCTGTTACTAAGCCAAAGAGCCAGCATTGTCCAAGGACTGCTCTGGTGGTCAAGTGGCCAGCATGACTGCACTGAATGCTATCTACTTGCATTCGCATGCTTTCAAACTGCTAGGTTGGCAGAAGCCGAGACTGATGATAGGTGCTCACTCCATCACATGGCACTTAGGACTTCAACTGCCAACCTTTCAATCTTCTGATTGTCAAAGTTGGTGTCATAACCACTAAGCCACTGCATCCCTTATCTTATTTACTTGCATAAAATATTGATGTCCCACTTTATAGCTCTCAGAGATTCTCAAGGGTGGGATCCACACAGGCAGCTTTGGAGCCAGAATACTCTGGGCTCAGAGAATTCTGGCTCCAAAGCTGCCCTGACTTCCCCATTACCTCGAGTGTAAAAGGTGATTTATTTTAAACTGTTGTAAGGGGGGGGTACACCATGGAATCAGTGCTGAACTGGCCATACATCATGCAGACAGTTTGCACCAAAACCAGGGATTGGAGCCTGCATTGTCCAGGATGCTCACAGGGAAGACAGGGGAGAATGTTGTACTTGGCCCATGCTGACAACCCCAAGATGACTTACAGAAGGTTCCTAAAATGAAAGCCCACTAAAAACTAGTACAGGAATGTAGGCCAAGATCCAATGGGTACTCATCTTTTGCCATCCAGTACTCATCTTCCTTTAAAATAATGGTTTCCAATGATTGAATCAAGCCTTCAGTGTTTGTGTGCGTCATGGCTTCTTGTAATAAAATAGATGGAATCAGTTCGTCTTAGCAAAATATTCCTTCATTTAATAAAAAGTGAGACATAACTTTTCAGAAACAAAGTGGATAAAGGGAAAATTTTTCATTTTCTTTAGGAAAAGACCAGTGAGATAAAATTGACTGCTTATATCTTCCATCATACTGTTGATTGGTATTTTAAAAATTGTTCAGAAGGTTGCTTGGATAAATATCTGTAATAATCTATTTATAAAGATTTCTTTTAGTTTGTATTCCTTGCCATAAAACCAATGGAGATAATTTAAAATGAGAAAAATAGTTACTTGAAAGAAAAAATTGAGAAAAAGAAACTTTATAGTTATATATATAGCTTTACTTTCATATTATTTTAATAATGAGTCATTCTGTGAAGAAGCTGATGAGGCGTGGCATGAAGTAGGAAAAGTCAAAACATTTCCTTTCATTTTAAATTGAATAAATCATATACTAATTTTGATACGCCCTGTTTAGATAATACATAATTGGCTTTAATTTACTATTGGACATATTCTAAATAGAGTTGAAGTGATTTATGTACCGTAATGTATCTTTCACATGATGATGTCCTTGAAATAATACCTTTAAAGACATTTTATAATTTTCTGAAAAGAAAATCAGTTTCTAAAGCATTATTTAAATGTTTTCCTTCAGGGTTTTTGTATAGGGACTGGACAGCAAGGTTATCAGTTTCAAAGTGACAAAAGTCTGATTTTCATAGCTGCCTGGAAGAAGCAGCTGTGTGTGCATATGTTTGTCTGTCTGACTGCCTGTCTGTCTTGCAGTCATTAGCTTTTGGGACAAATAATGCTGCTTTATAAACCAGCAGTTTCTGTCTGAGCATGTGCCAGCTTTCTCATGCTCAGCTTATATATCTATAAATAAAAAGACATCAGAAAAATCAATACAAAACTCCAGCTAATAAACCTTTGGTCCTCCAGATGTTTTAGTTTCCAGCTTTTATCAGTTCCAACTAATATGGCCAATGATAAGAGACTGTGAGGGCTGTAGTCATAAGTATCTGAAGAGCCAAAATCTCCCCATCCCTCCTTTGGTGCATTCTGCTCACAATCACTCTGGAAAAACTGCCATTGTTTGTTGTAAACTCTGATCTTCTTGTCTTGTTAATGTGGCCCAGAGCTACCCTGGCCTTCCATTAGGCAAAATGAGGCAACCCCCTCAAGGGGCAGGTTTTAGGAAGCGGCAATAGTAGCTCTTTGGCCATTCACACTGAACTGTCCTAGCCATTTCTCTCTCTTGGAGATCCAAGCTGTGGTGCCATATGGCCTGTACATCCCACTAGCCTTTATGGTGGAAGCAGTGGTGTCATGTGGAGGATGCAAAGGATGTGGACTGCACCTAAGGGGGTGACACCATTGCTCCCCAAAGATCTGCCTTGTGCCAGAAAGGGGCTGTGATATTCACCAGTGTCCCTTTTAAAATGGTGAAGAGGGAGGAGAAAGGAGAGGCCCCATTTTTAAAAAATAAATTATTATTTCAGATTTTCTTTTAAAAAAACATCACTTTTTACCAAATTTTCATTTCAACCACATGAAACTATGGGCCTCAGCAGACGGAGGCCCTGGAGCCACCGCCGGACGGAGCGCCGCGGGGATGCAGCCTCCGCATCCCAGCGCTCCTGTGGCGGCTCTGGAAGGAGCGCTAAATCAGCGCTCCTTCCTCAAGACAGGGAAAGTGCGCCCTAAAAGCGGCAGGCGCACTTTCCCTGACTCAAACGCCACAGCGCATCCGGTCGTCGCGGCGTGAGGTCATCCCCGGAGCGCCGGCCGTGCGAAGGGCCAGCGACTCCGAGGGCGACCTCGGGAAGAGAAAGGGGCGCTGCTCGTGCAGCTGCCCCTCCTCTTCTGGGCCCGGAAGACGGCTCTATTAGCCATCTGCCAAGGCCCTATGTATATGTAAATGAATTTAGGCTATACATATGATATTGTAATTTAAAGGTATAATTTTAAGTTTGCTATTTGTTTATGTCACAACTATTATCCTTATATTGCGTGATATGCAGGAATTACAATTATTCAGAATACTCAACACCTTCTTTGCCTCAGTCTTTTCAGAAAAGGAAAAGGGTGCTCAACCTGAGGAAAATAGAGCAGAGGACACAATAGGGGAAATGCATCACAGAATAAGTAAAGAGGTAGTGCAGGGATACCTGGTTAATCTAAATAAATTTAAGTCTCCAGGACCAGATGAACTACATCCAAGGGTATTAAAAGAACTAGCAAATATTATCTCAGAGCCATTGGCAATAATCTTTGAGAACTCCTGGAAAACAGAAGTCCCAGGAGACTGGAGGAGGGCAAACATTGTCCACGTCTTCAAAAAGGGGGGGAAAGAGGGTCCCCAACAATTATCTCCCTGTTAGTCTGGCATCGATACCAAGAAAGATTCTAGAGCAGATTATTAAACAGAGAGTCTGTGAACATTTAGAAGGCAACACCATAATCTCAAAAAGTCAACATGGGTTTCAGAGAAAGAAGTCATGCCAGACTAATCTGATCTCTTTTTTTATAAAAATTACTAGCTTGTTAAATGAAGGGGATGTTGTAGATATAGCCTATCTTGATTTCAGTAAGGCCTTTGACAAGGTCCCCCATGATATTCTTGAAAATAGGCTAGACAATGCAACTGTTAGGTGGATTTGTAATTGGTTGACCAGCCAAACCCAAAGGGTGCCATGCTGAGGCATGGCATGAATGAATTTCAGTATCTTGGCAAAGACCTTGAGATATTCCGAAACAGAACACAGAAGCCAGTTGCTGCAGATGAATGGTTTATTTACACAGGATAGGAAACAAAAACTATTTACAGCAGATGTAGAGCTCTTGGATGAAAGCATAAACAGTCTTTCTCGTTCTCCAGCTCTCAGCAATACAGCAGTATAGGAACTTTCCAACAAACTCACAAGCATCAACCACTGACTGACTACAATGACCCACACATGCTCACACTGAGCTGTGCTTCTTATAGATTTGGCTCATGCAACATTGCCTAGGCATTGCATCATACTCATTTACACTTGTTGTCCGGGTGCTGTCCTAATACACATTAGTAGTCTGGCTCCTTCAAGGACATGATCAGCAGATGTCCTGGCCTTTGTCACACATACAACTAACATATGACTCTGCAGTTCTGCAGATATTATACTACAAAGGCTGCTCAACAATTTCTCCTTTTCATCTTGGAGAGAAGTGACCAGTGGGGTGCCACAGGGTTCTGTCCTGGGCCCAGTGCTATTCAATATCTTTATTAATGACTTGGATGACGTATTGGGGGCATAGTTATCAAATTTGCAGATGACACCAAATTAGGAGGAATAGCTAATACTCCAGAGGACAGGATGAAAATTCAAAATGACCTTAATAGATTAGAAAGCTGCTCCCAAACTAACAAAATGAATTCCAACAGTGAGAAGTGAAAGGTACTGCACTTAGGTAGAAAAAATGAAATGCATAGATATAGGATGGGGGACACCTAGCTTAACAAGACTACATGTGAAAGATATCTAGGAGTCTGAGTAGAGCACAAGTTGAACATAAGTCAACAGAGTGATGCAGCAGCTAAAAGGGCCAATCTGATTTTAGGCTGCATAAATAGAAGTATAGTGTCTAGATCAAGGGAAGTAATAGTGCTACTCTATTCTGCCTTGGTCAGGCCTCATCTGGAGTACTGTGTCCAGTTCTGGGTGCCACAGTTCAAAAAGGATGTTGACAAGTTGGAGCGTGTCCAGAGGAGGGCCACCAAAATGGTGAAGGGTCTGGAACTGGGTATGTTTAGCCTGGAGAAGAGATGGTTAAGAGGTGATATGATAGCCCTGTTTAAATATTTGAAGGGATTTCATGTTGAGAAGGGAGCAAGCTTGTTTTCTGCTGCTCCAGAGAACAGGACCCAGAGCAATGGATACAAGCTATAGGAAAAGAGATTCCACCTCAACATTAGGAGGCACTTCCTAACAGTAAGGGCTGTCCAACAGTGGAACACACTCCCACAGAGTGTGGTGGAATCTCCTTTTTTGGAGTTCTTTAAACAGAGGCTGGATGGCCACTCGTTGGGGTGCTTTGATTGTGAGTTCCTGCATGGCAGAGGATTGGACTGAGTGGCCCTTGTGGTCTTTTCCAACTCTGATTCTATGATTCTATGAATTAATACATACAAAAAAACATTACTACAAAAAACATTACTACGGATTTGTGAAGACCACGTGGCACCCTGGTTTGGAAAATGACACAGATGTGGCCACTGAAAGGAACTAGAGCAATGGTAACAGAGTTACTACAGTTCAAGTGGCAAGTGTATGAGTCAGTATTTGGAAACCTGTGAATAATTGGAGGTCTGATGGAACAGGCACAGTGCATGAGACCAGCCAGATATGCATCATGGGAGGTCTGATGCAACAGGCACTGGCGATGAAACCAACCAGATTTCATTAGTGCATGGCTGTCACATGTTCTTAAGACCACATATATATGGGAGAGTCAGATTTTCCATTGTTGGTTAGTTGTGGTTGTTGGTCTTGTTATTGCAGAGTATGCAGAATAAATCTTCTGGAAGCCTGCTCCTCTCCACTGGAAGAGAATCTCCAAGCCGCATGTCCTTGAAGCTGTTTCTTGCTGTGGAATGTAATAGCTGTGAGTATTCAAGATAGATGTCTGATACTCTATGTATCTTTGTAAATATTTGCAACAAGGATTAAAGCCCTCATTGAGTGATATCTCGCTGTCCAGTGATTAATTTCTCCAAGGTGAAAGCAGCAGCCTGTGTGTGGGAGGATTTTTCCTGTGCCATCTGGAGCAAGACTCTTCACAGAGACCATATTCTAGGGATTCCTAGTGCATCAACTCTGTGTGTATGCTAGATCCAGCTTGTCTGCATACCCCAATAAGATTATGTATGGTGTGGTATGGTATGAGGTCAATGTGGGGTGACACCGTGAGTTATCACACCAGGAGACACCAACCCTAGTGATGCCACTGAGTAGAAGATGCATCCTCTTGTCATGATGGAATAAGATCTAATTGCAATTTTTGCTGAAAATTGTATGTGGAATAGAAAGAGAGTACCATTTTATACTTTGCTTCAGCCAACAAACTATCTTATGCCAGACCAGCTCAGCCTACAAACCCCATATTGTTTCTCATATACTTGAGATGTCAGTGTGGGAATAAAAATAATAATAATGACAGACAGAAGGCAAGGAGCTCATTGCCAGAATGCTAATATAACTGCTGAGTGCCTTTTAAAAATCTGTTGTGTTTTGTCAATGTCTAATTCACTTAGCTGGGAAGATATTTGGAGAGGAACTGACACTTGGACAGAGAGCAGTTGGGTGAAGTTCAACTATGTGAAAAGAAATTTATAGCAGAAAACCAGTTTGTCCACATGAAGTCCCTGGACACATTGGGGGCCCTCTCATCCCAGTGACAACGTCTTTTCATCTCCTCTTACTTTTTTTTCCTGCACACTGATGAATTGGCTACAAGGCAGACTAGGTTTTGCCTCCAGCCTCTCCTCCTCTTCCCAGGGTCCCATCTTTACACTGGAGAGCAGGCCATCTTCCCCTCACACCTTGTACACTCATGCACATTCAAGAAGTCAGGAAGTGGTAACCTCTTAGCAAGTGGCTCTGATTGAGCAATGAAAGGGGGTCACGGGCTGCCTCTGGCTGATGTCTTGCAGAGAGCCTAATAGGATTAATTTGAAAGCTGCAGATGTGCCTCATCACTATCTCTTTGGCAAGGGGCACAAGGAGGGCTATGAGGCAATGCACCTGCAGCAATTAGCCCCTGCCAAAAACAGTTTTTAAAGATCTCCCTCCCCTATTGAAAAAAAATCAGATCAGTTAGTCCACCAGCTTGCCACTCTCCTTCAGCTTGTCACTCAATTTGATGCTCAGGTGCTGCTGGCAATTATTATTAGTAGTAATAGAAATAGAAGTAGAAGTAGCTATCTGAGAGCCAGCATGATGTAATTGTTGTCTGTCATGGTGTGATTATGATTCTGGGCAACCAGGTTTCAGAACCCTATTCAGCCATGGAAAACCACTGGGTGATCCTGTCTTAAAATCTTCATAAGTCAGAATGACTTGATGGCACATAACAACAACAAATAGCTATCTGCAGCTATCTCATTTCATCAACAAAGCATACACAAGGTTGGCTTGTCACTGTCATCTGGCCTCATGCTGGGACCAAGGCCCTAACTACACATTGTAGGATGTCTGTTTTGTTAGAATATGATTCATACTAAATTCCTACAAAATACAATGCAAGGGAAAATTTATAGTGGTGAAAGAGTGCCTGGGAGATGGGTGCTGACATGGTCACCCTGAAACAACTAGCTGCCTGAGACAAAGGATTTGATGGCACTTCTCTTCACTTCACAAACCAGAAATCCTCCTTCAAAAGTGTGTTTGCAGTGGGAGAAAATCCCCATCAGCACTACCTTCAAAGTAAATAATAGCACCAGAATTCTTCAGGAGATTAAAAAAAAAAAAGTGGTCACAGCTGACACTGGCAGAAAACTGGTATATCAACATATCCATAACCAATTAACTATATTCAGGGGTTCATTTGCTGAAAGATAGAAGTGGGCAGCTTCAGCATACAGATATTGATGGAATTTTTCTTGAGTTTCACTAGAAAACTCAGGAAAATAGGAGAGATTGGTTTAATCTCACCAGCAAAGTGAACACAACAGAAAATGCATGAGCAAGAAAAATCAAACTAGTCCACTTTTAATCTCCAGCCCCCATGTGTCTTTCAATAAAGAACTAAGACAAAAGTTCTTATAGTAATACAAAAAGGTAAATTTATTTACAAATTCATGTGCATATTCATACACAGGTAACTTCAACTTGCAACTTCATGTTGCAAAGAAAATGAGGTAGAAAAAGTAGTTTACATGCTTGCAGATAAAGTTTCTTATCAGTGTGCTAGAAAGTCATGCTGCCCTGGTCAGGAAACAAAAGGAGGAACATAATGGTGATTCCTCCAGAGACAAAGAAGAAGTGTGCTCTCTTTTAGGAGGAGGAAATTGAAGGGGTCATAAAGCAGTAAAGATCATAGACATTTTCCTAGAAGGATCTGCATGCTTAAGTTGCAAAATCCCCAGCAGATATCACAGCATTTCAGTCTAATGAAATATCCCTCCCAGTAGTTGGATGCAGATGAGGAAAGTAAACAGGAGAAGAGGTCAACTTTGCAGGACCCAATAGGATATTTGGTGGGGAGAACCATTTGTCATCCAGTGCAACCTTCTGAATGTGACATAAGAAACAAATCACTGAGATCACTTCCATCAAATAAAGTAAAAACATAAAGTAAACTTTAATGATAGGGTTCATTGGACTTGGAGCATTAAGACAGCATGCACATTATCTCACACAAGTGTTTTCACTCTCAGTTGCTAGTGACATCATAGCATTCACTGGAATTATTATGAGATGGTTCATCATGAAAGGGTTATGATCCCATGACACTGTACAAAGCAGTTACATAACAAAGGTGTTACATCAAGACAAGAATGCAACACTGCAAACCACAACCCCCATAAATCCCCATCAATGCAAATTGACAACAAGAAAAAACCTTCCCAGTTTAGGCTGAACATGCCTCAGATTCACCCAATGTATTTTGGTTATAGAACAAATTTGCAAAACAAGATCTTACACAGTAAACCCACATTTTTTAAAAAAGTAGCATTAGTGTTACTAGGTAGAAGGATGCACTGTGTGTGTTTCTGTATGGATATGTTTTTAAAACACATCCATGTAAAGCCTGTCTTGGAGAGTTAAGCATATGCCAACTATATCCTGCCTCTAGCAAGACCAGTGATTTCAACATAAAACCTCTAAATTGAAAAGCTATGACATATCACATATCACAAAGAGATGTGTGTGTGTGTGTGTGTGTGAGAGAGAGAGAGAGAGAGAGATGACTTGGGTTTGTCCATGGATATTAATACTGTTCCAAGGTCTTGCTGAATTCATCTTCTACCTGCTGTGCTTTATTTCAGACTCTATCTCTGCTAGACACACCATGCAACAAAAGAAATGGTAAAGTTTTTCTTGGGAAAATGTTTTCCACCACCTAATAATAATAATAATAATTTATTTTTACCCCGCCTTTAACTCTTCAAAATGTCTAGCCTTTGACATCTGTCATAACATTGATGGTGCATTCACCTTTGAGAGACTGCCTCATGCCACATACTGTGTCAGATGAGAGCAGAAGGAGACTGTGGGAAGATGAATATTACAATATCACCATTGATTTTTCAAAGCCTGCCCCACAGACCTCTGCATTTCAAGAACAACACAGTTGTTGAAACTCTGATTCCTTCTCAAAACCCACCTTTTCCACAAAATCTTTGAAGGATCCCCTTAGACTACATCCCCTGCTAAAGTGAAGTTTGAATGCATGTCACTGTTCTTGTTCCCAGGCATTTTTAATTTCACCTCCTTCTCTCACTGTCAGAGGAGATTAGGTCTTCTACCCCAAAGGTGGGTCCTCATAACACATACAACATTCAGCCTAATTTCCTTCAGCCTAATTTCCAAAGCCCTTTGCAAGTCATCACTTCATAGCTCTGGGAAGAGCCAGGCCTGCTGGGCAGGAAGGAAAGGAGAAATAAATGTCAAGAACAGATAGTAAAGGGTTTTGGTGTCCTCCCATTTTTACCTGTGGTTTCATCCACTATCAACATGCAGTCCCCAATGGACTACCCCAAAGGGATGCAGCTCTTAACTGTAAAATGGTTATTCACTCTTGCTTTGTCTGCAGTCAAGCCCAAGCAAAGCCGGTCTTGAAAAGTTATGCATATTCCAGCTATATCCTGCCTCCAGCAAGATCTAAACAATGGTAGATTGCCTTTGGCTGGACTATATGACTTGTTCATACTACAAAATGAGAGTGCTATCATTCCACTTTAATGGCCATGGCTCCATCCTATGGAATCTTTGTAATTCGGTAAGGCACTAGACCTCTCTGGTAGAGAAGTCTAAGTACCTGTCCCTAAACTGCAGTTCCCAGGATTCAATAGGATGGAGCCATGACCATTAAAGTGGAATCATAGTACTATTTCTGTGTAGTATGAAACATCCTTTAGAAGCAATTCCACTGCTCTGTCTGTCATGGGAATGTTAGGGGTCCGAAGGCTTTCCACTACCATCTGACATTTTGGTATACTGTGGCTAGCCCAAGGTGACAGTGCTGCAAAAGTGTGTGTTTGTGTGCTCACACATGCTTGTATATATGCACATATACAACCCAATCTGGATGGATTATAAAGGAATATACTGTCTTGTTTCATGAGCAGCAGAAACAGGTGACCATAAGAGCTAGTAACAGCTACTTAGGTTAGTTGTATGTGGGGATTTTTTTAATCATTAGATAAATGTCTCAAAGATCAGACTCTCAATAGCCATTAAGAGATCCAGGATGGCATAATGCATAGTGCTAAACTGGGACTTGGGAACTCCAGCTTCTGGTCCTTACAGGGTTAACATTATCCATCCATTCATAACAAACAAATATCCCACCTTTCTCCCAACATGGGGCCCAAGGCATCTTACAAGAAATTTTAAAACAAGATTGAACTGAATTTTTTTTTAAAAAAAAAAAAGTCAAAACACAATTAAGGAAGCCATCATATTAATGTGGCATTCATTTTAAAAGCATTAAAGCATTTAAAAGCATTACAGTAAATATAAAAATATAGCACTTATTCCTCCTCCTCCCACAAAAAAAGACCCTTCTGTACAATAATTTAATCATCAGTACCTGTTTAAACAAAAAGGTTCTTACCTGCTGGTAAAAGGAGAAAGGAAGAATTCTATAGCCTGAGAGCTGAGAAAACCTTTTCCTGTGTCTTTACCAGGCAGGGCTGGAAGGGTGGTGGGACTGGAAGAAATCCCTCCCCTGAGGAACTTAAGATAGGCTGCATCTACGCTTGGGAAATAATGCAATTTGACACCACTTTAACTGCCATGGCTCCATAACATGGGATTTGGGGATTCGTGGTTTTGTGATATATTTACTCTTCTCTATCACAGAGCTCTAGTGCCACAACAAACTACAAAGAGCAGAATTCCATAACACTGAACCATGGCAGTTAAAGCAGTGTCAAAGTGTATTATTGTATATACTTATGAATAAGCCTAGAAATTTTAGTCAAAAAAATTGAACCAAAAAACTTATCCACAGGTCAATGTAAGTACTGTACTTTAACTCTTATAAAAAAGGGAACCATCCCCTGGTGACAGGCAAGAGTGTAATCTGTCCTGGAAGAACTGACCACCCTCTACCTTCTCATGCATCCAGCCTTTAGGGTGAGCACAAACAGTTATGTCTGCAGAAATTTTAATAATAATAATAATAATAATAATAATAATAATAATAATAATAATAATAATAATAATTTATATCCCGTCCCTCTGCTGCCCCTCTGTAAGTTCTTTGGCATCATTTTCCTTTGCTTCTTCCTTTACATCTTTTGTTACATACTCCCAAGTTTTACTTATCCACAGGTCATAGCAAAATCCATAATTTTGGTCTTAAGCCTGCCCTCGACTTATATGTGAGGTTGACTTCTAGTTGAGTATATATGGTAATTGTGCAGTGTGGCAGCAGCCTCAGACAGTTTCATATAGGAGATACAATCTTTCAAATAGTCTGATCCTGCTGGTCATGGACTTTACAATATGATGATCTTAGGCCGATTGTCTCTTTCAGCCTTACCTGCCTCATCACAGGGCTGTTGTGAGAATACATGTCCGGAAAAGCAGCAAGATGCTGATAGCAATCCACAACAAGCAAATCTCAAAAAAACAAAAAAACAAAACAAAACAAAACTTACAAATAAAGATAGAGTCCAATAACAAAGGTCCCTGGGATCAAGCCAAGGGTCAAACCAAGAGCTTAGTCAAACAGTCCAGGAAGGTCAAGGGTTCCAGAGAAACAGGATAATCTTGATCCAAGCCAAGAAGACAACTGGAAGGTCAGGAAGCAATGTGTTTTCACCAGCAAACTCAGATAACTTCTGACAAAAGCTTTGGCATCCTT
>JAIPUX010001880.1:7274699-7297342 GCA_020142125.1 Phrynosoma platyrhinos | reverse complement strand
TCTGTTGGTTCACAATGGTACACAAACTTTGTTTAATGTGCAAAATTATTTAAAAATATTGTGTATATGAGGGGTATCGTAAAGTTTTAATTATTACCTTTAGAAACATTTGACAGAGTTTTTGATTTGTAGCTGTTAACTTATCTCTACAAAGTCACCATCCAGATTTACACATTTTCCCCAGCATCTCTTGACCCTCCAAATACCGTTATTGTAGAAGTCTGCAGATTGCGCCTTAAACCATGCTTCCACTTCATGAATGACATCATCTGTGTTGTCAAATCAGCAACTCCGCAATGGATTTTTCATTTTTGGGAAAAGAAAAAAGTCACTTGATGATGATGACACTGACAAAATTTTATCAATATATCATAATAACCTCCGGGTGATAATTATTACTTTCCAATACCCTCTCATGCTATCAAAAGACAGATGGTCTTGATGGTTGAAACGTTAAAGACAAATTAACAGAAATATCTAACAGCAGTGATATCAGAGAACCTCTTTGTACTAACACAGTCTACATGGTTGCAAAATGCTAGAAAAAAAAGAGGGGGACCTTATACCCGATTCACTTTGTCCATTAGCTTCACAGGAGTCTCTCCAGCGGCAGTCTTCTACACTTTTACCTGGGAGCAGATCTCACTGGACTAAACTTGTTGCTTTTTAAAACTATATATTTATTAATTTTAACACAAATGATCTAATTAAAACCCAAACCATAAATATTAAAAAATATTTAAAAAGTCAAAAAAGAGGCAAATAAAGAAAAATCTATGTACATATACAGAGCATCTGCGCCATCTGCAGGTTCGCCATTTGCTGACTCAAGGTCACACGGATGGCGAGCCCCAGTAAAATGAATGGAGTGTGCGCCTATTCAAACAAATGGGACTTGAGGTGTGTGTGTGTGTCCAGAACTGATCCCTTGCATATAGGAAGGGCAGACTGTATAACGTAAATTACCAATAAAACTAATACATAATACTGCAGCCACTCACTCATAGACCACAAGGTTGCGAGTTCTATACTAGCCAGGGCTCAAACTAGACTCAGGCCTGCATCCTTCTGAGGTCGCTAAAATGAATACCCAACTGTTGGGGGGCAATGAGCTTACAGTTGTAAACCGCTTAGACACCCCATAGCGCGGTATGAAGTGGTATATAAATGAAGCTGCTTTGCTTAATACTGTTCACTAAGCAATAACTAATACATAAAAGGGCTCTTATTCCTTAATCCAGACTGTAATAAAAGAAAAAGAAAAAAGCAAACAAGATGTATTATTCTACCATAACAGCTCCAACTAAATAATCCTACTACTAAATTACTAGTTGTTTTAACCACAAATTATTGCATCATTAGATTTCTTATTGCACAAAAGGTCCATAAATTATTTCTAATCTTTCAACTAACTAAATAAAAATCTTCAATTGGCTTGTACTTTAAAAACCCACATCAGTTTGGTAACTTGGGATAACTTGGCAACCTTAACAATCCATTCTTCTATCATTAGTGCTTCAGTCCATTTCCATGCTTGGACAAATAGTGTTCTTGCTGCTGTTATCATGTATCAGAGAAGTTGTCCATATTTACTCTCCAGTCCTTTGTCCTTAATACCAGCAAAAACACTGCTCAACATTGCAAATCTACCTTTCTTTTCGTTTTATTTTTAAAATTAATATGTCAATCTTAAATCAATTACCTTTTGCTTTCTTACAAGTCCCTCACATATAGAAAAAAGAGCCCTCTTATCTTGATATCCCCAGCATTGATTTGAAACATTCTTAATAGGCATCACTTCTCAGTAGCTATGCAACGGTTTGCACTCTCTTGCTATTGTTAGAAAGGAGCAGAAAGGATCTCTGGGCCAGACAAGGAATTACTTACTATGTGCTTAATTGTGATCTCAAGCAACATTATTTCAAATTTTCTCAGTACTTCCAGTAAATTGCAGTAATCATGAGCCTAAATGACTGTCAAAAGCAATGTACTAGTGGAATTCTGTTGGTTTTTCCAATTGTGCAGGTGGTGGCGCATTGATCTTGTCCCCAGGCACGCTGCCAAACATACACCCAATACAAAAATTGGAAAAATGGACTGGATTCTCTTATGTGCATGCTTTGGAACTAGATCTTTGGAAAAGAAACATTTTTATGCTAGCCACTTAGAATGGGATTGTCCAATACTGTATTAGCCATGATACAAACCCAACATTTTAAAATTAATCTGCTATTCTGTATACATATGGGAACCCTCATATGAGGGTTAATAAGACAGAAAATTAAAATTTCCTCAAAGGATCTAAAATCACTGGTTAAAATGGTGTATACAGACAGACTGTGCAACTACTTTCCTTTAGTTTTTCAAGAAAAAGCTGGGAGGCACCTGTCAGAGAAAAATATCAGTGACAGCATATCCTAGACCAGGGGAAGGCAACCTTTTTAAGACCTGTGCTGGTCTCCTGTAGCCCAGGTCTCGGCTGGGCCGAGGGGGGGGGAATGGTGGCACGCGTGCGCACGCGCCCTCCACCGCCACGTGCGACCCCCTGTGCGCACTGCCACTGCAGCCGCCGCCACGGCGCATGTCGCGGCCACCATTTTGGAAATCAAAATGGTGGCCGCGACGCGTTTGCGCATGCGCAAGAGTGAAAACAGGAGGAAGGAATATCAACAATTTAAGATATGCAGATAACACCATAATATTAGCAGAAAACCTCACAGACCTCGAACACCTACTAAGGAAGATCAAAGAAGAAAGTGCAAAGGCAGGCTTAATGCTGAACATAAAGAAAACAAAAAGAATGACCAATGAAGAAATAATAATAGTAAAAGAATTCACATACCTGGGATCAAACATTGATAGAAATGGGGACTGCAGTCAGGAAATCAGAAGATTAAGGGTGGCTATGAAAGATCTAGAAAAGATTCTAAAATGCAAAGATACACAACTAAACATCAAAATGAGAATCGTACAAGCCATTGTATTCTCTATTATCATGTATGGATATGAGAACTGGACAGTCAAGAAAGGACAGGATGAAAATCAACTCCTTTGAGATGTGATGCTGGAGAAGAGTGCTGAGGATCCCATGGACAGCCAAAAGGACAAACAAGTGAGTCCTAGAGCAGATCAAACTGGAAACTACCCTGGAAGGGAAGATGACCAAACTGAGGCTGTCTTACTTTGGACACATAATGGCAAGGGAGGACTCAGTGGAAAAGGCAATAATGCTGGGGAAGGTGGAGGGAAGTAGGAAGAGAGGAAGGCCACATGCTTGATGGATGGAATCTATTATTAAGGAGGTCATGGGTATTAAGGGGTTGCAGGAATTAAGTGGAGGACAAGAGGGTCTTGGAGATGTCTCATCCATAGGGTCACCATGAGTTGAGATTGACCTGAGGGCAGTTAATAACAACAAACTGCTTATTAAAGGTAAAGGTAGTCCCTTGACATGAATATCTAGTCATAACCAACAGTTGGGGGCGGTGCTCATCTCCGTTACTAAGCCGAAGAGCCAGCATTATTCAAGGACTGCTCTGGTGGTCATGTGGCCAGTATGACTGCACCAAATGCCGTTACCTTCCCACCAAAGTGGTACCTATTTAACTACTTGCATTTGCATGCTTTCGAACTGCTAATGCTATGCAATTCAGCTAGTGTTTCTAATAGTATGAAGATTACTTTTTCAAAAAGTTTATGGCTTTTTTAGGTTCTTGCCTTATCGATTCTTATTTGGGTAGCTTTATTATTTTTAATGAAAAGGGAAATGTCCAAAATCAAGGTACACACAAGATGGCAGGTAGATCCTATCATAAATTTAATTGCACTCCAACTACTGAGATTGCCAGTTGGAACAGATGGACTAATACTCTGCATGCTACCAGTCCTGCCACTTCGAGCTTTTATTTTGAGATGCTACAGCAATAGCAAGCAACAAGGCTGTACCCCTTGAAGTTGATGGTATTGCAACTTCTAACATCTCTGCTTACTAGTTATGATGGCTGGGTTAAGTGGACACTGCAGTCTAACAACTGGTGGACCAGAGTTGCACTCTTGTGCTAAAGGCTGAATCTTCAATCATATTTATGTCAACCAACTGCTCTGTCTAGGAACTATGGTGCCATCGTCAACATCCACATGGGAGAGCATTTTGTACACTGAAGCTGCAATAGTAAAAGATTGTCAAAAAGACTTGTACATTTTCCCCTCTGGGAGCACAAAAGTTCACTCCCCATCTCACCCAAATCATCCCTTTTTTATTATCCCTAAATGACTTACTACATTAATGATGCACTGTCCAAATGTTAGGCTGTTACGACACTGAGCTTTCGCCTTCTAGAAATTTGGGATAGCAAGCATGTGCATTTTCTAAGTAAATGAGAGTTGAATTACTGAAGCTATTTGCTTTTGTTCTCCTATTTAAAATAATAAAGGGTCCCTCATAACTGCTGAAGGTGGCACTTCTCAGCAATGTTCCAGTTAAGTGGATTTGCTGGAAGTGCTTATAACTTGCCTTTCCAACATTGCACAGATGTCAGCAAATTTTTCAGAAATAATCATGTTGTGTATCAGAGAAGAAAGAATAGTGTCTGTGAAGACTTCTTGGTGTCCAAGTGGAACTTCTCTAAGCAGCACCTAAAATATAATTCAATGCAAAAAATTTCACTGCTCAAGGAAAAAATAATTTCCACTTCCATATATTTTGACAGCCATTACGTTACATAATTGTGTGAGATGTGAGCTTGGAAGATCAACATGTGAATTTTGTCTCTGCTTAACTCACCAATTATTTCTGAACACTATCATTCTCAGGCCCACTCCCCTTGTACATAAGGAGACAATTGTACCATTATAAGCATTACTAAAAAGCACTTTATCTAACTGTAGAAAATGCGGAGCTGACATTACCAAGCATGAAAGGTACTAAGTACATTATTCTGAGAGTGGCATGGAAAATGTTAATGTGATTTGAGAAAGTTATCTTGCTACAGAAAATTACTGAAGTTACTGTGGTAGTGTGTCTTATGGAAGCAAAGTAGTTGTTGTTCAGTTAACCAATTATAGTAGCCTCTAGTAGCAATGACATTTTGTTCACTGAACTGTTTTATCGACCACTTGCACCTTTGCCACTGGGATGTCAATAGAAAAAAATTCTGGTACTTGATTCACAGTCTGGCTACATTGTTTATATGAGTATTTGTGTTGGTTGATGCCAAGTAATTTAAAGGCAATATATTTAGTCCTCACATATAGCATAACTAATGGGGAATTGTAGCTATGGTCTGGACATGGCTTGAACTCGTTACATTATCTGTGCTGAAACTAGAGATGTGAAGGTCAGCACAAAAAGAATTTAAGGGAAGAACAGTTTTTCCTATCCCCCCCCGCCCCCGGAGAAAATGGAAAAACAGATTGTGAATTATTTTCTTTTAAAATATGAGTAACATGCTAAAGGCAAGTGCTCATACATTTATTGCCCCAAAAGCATTTCTATGCAAGAGAGAGACTGTTATATGATTATGTACAGTATCGGATCATTGTAATTCCTGGTTTTAGTTTCATTTTTACTTCATTTTATGGGAATGAGTGTATTATTTCTGCTTGACACTGTCAACTAGTAGACAAAATAATTTTCTGTTTTGCTAATGTTGATGTTATGATTGTATTGTTTTTATTTATCTGATACTTAGAGTGACAAAAACAGTTTTTTTAAAAAAAATACCTTGGCTTAACAGTCCATTATCTTCCAGCTCCATGTGCAGTGAAATACATGTTTTTAAAAAGTTCAGTGTGTAATTATATTCTGAATAAAATGTAGTTTTAGTAAATGAAACACAATAATTTTATGCCGGTTGTATATAATGAATTTTATGTTCCTAAAGTAACAAATGATTTTTAATCTATAAATAATAATTGATATTACATTTTTTAGTATTTAAGTATATAAAAATCATTTTTTGCTAGGAAGAAAAAAAATGGAAAAGGATCCCCCCCGCCCATGGCTTCAAAATTTCCAGAAAACTTTACATCTTCAGCTTGGACTCAAGGGATACATATTTTCAAACTGATGTTAAAGGTGAAATTCAAACTTGAGTGTGGTTGTTGTACCTTCAGAGAAATATCAGAATTAATAGAAGTTCTCCATGGTTATGCAAAATAAGTGCGCGTTTTCAATAAAAAGCTCCTTAATTCTCAGATCCAAAGATTTACTTAGAAATGTAACTGAAAGTGAAGTACCTAGGAACTGACACAGCTGTAAATATTCCATGAAATTATTGAAGATGGGCTTAATGCAAAAAATAAAAGGTCACTTTAACTGGATTTCAGATTTTCAGTTGCAGTAGTTTCCACAGCTTACATATTTCTTTTTTAAAAAATAAAAATAAAAAAATGAATATATATGACATTTCTCAATCAGAGCTAGTCGCCCATATTATTCAAGTTGTCCATAATGAGTCAGTGCTGTACTGTCATGGTCTTACTTCCAGGAGAGTATGTTTGCTGCCCTGTTAATATAATTGGGCTCAAAACTGCACTCTCCCAATGATGTTAGTACTTATAAGAGGAATGCAATGGGTGAAGTGGCCCAGTATTTAATCCTGAGTGTCCTAGTGTAAGATCTTCTTTTACCAAGTGCTAACAAATTACATGAAGTAGGGCAAAACCGAGTTCTATCAAAAGAGGGCTGAAGTCATAATTATAATGTGTACTGTGACTAGTAAATATGCGAACATTTAAAATAACTATTACTGCCTCTTTGAGAAAGGTTTGATACATAGGAGTTAGCAGCTGATATTTAGTTCCTTCTGCTAGAGGAACATATTATTTTATGACAGGGGTAGGCAACCTGTCCCCTTTAAGGGCGGAGGTACTTCAGCTCCCAGAATCCCAGGAGCTATTGACCAACATGGGACTATTGGCCAACATGGCTGAGGCTTCTGGGAGCTGAAGTCCTTCGGCCCTTAAAGGGAACAGGTTGCCTACCCCCGTTTTATGACCATCAACCCAAGCAGTGATCCCTGCCAAAATTGGTACATACTCCTCCATTTTCCTTTCCAGCTTTCCAATGTCTGTGCAACCTGATGGAAGACTGTTCTTAAATATTATAGGGTTAACTGTAGATCCCTCATATGGAGACACCACATCACTTACATCCCCACAAGGCCCTTGCTGCCTTTACCAGGAAGATTAATTAAAGAGATAATTACTGTGCATAGAATGGTATCTCCATTTTACTGTAGAATAGAACAAAATTAAGGTGATAGCCACACTTTTTGTTGTCTTGTTTTGCAATATCAAGAAACTATGCTCATTACATATGTTATGTATTGAAAGTAGCAATTTTTATTCGAGTTAAAATTACTGTATTTACAAAAACCAAAAGACATACTTCATGAAACTGGTACAAACTATTATTCCTGCCGTTGGCTTTTGCTCCAAAGATCACAGCTGAGAAATACTGTATAAAATAAAAATAGGATTGGATTCAGAAAAGTACTCTACTATTCTAGTCTCCAATTGCGCTTATTTACATATATTTACAGTGGAAAAAAGTTACTTTAAAACTTTAAATCTGACAGTTGGCCTCAAGTACCCATTCAAATGCAGTGTTTGATGAGAGTTTAACAAGACTGCAGGCTGAAGGTCTCCAGACCCTCCCCACATAAAAACCAACCAGTCTGCATGTTTCAGTGCTTGTTAATTAAAAACTATGTCAACACAAGAGTTTAATCAATTCTCATTCAGACCATTGCCAGTGTAACAGAGAAGTATTATTCCTTCCTAATCCCCCATCATTGCATCAAATTTTAATCATCCCTTGTCATTGTGCATAAAAATAGAAAAAGCCTAACTTAAATCTACGTGAAGTCCAGCTAAAAATGGAAGCCATTGCTCTACACTGTTAAAACTAAAATGCCAAAAAATATATCCAGGAAATCTTGTATCTCAAAAATAATTTACAAGTACAGTTTTATTAAGTTTATCTACCTTTCCATATGGAAGGTTTTCCATCCAAGGGCAAACATAGCCTCAGCATCTTTCTCAGTTACACTGGTAGATTATTGGATGTGTGGAAATTCTTTTCAGGTGATGAGAAAAAAGAAAAGAAAAGAAGTAGGACCAATATAGATTTTGCGTCTAATCATTTACTTCCTTACTGAATTCCCAGCAATCTGCATTATCAAAAATAGGAAGACATAGAAGGCAGCCACTGTATGTAAAAAAAAAATACAGCTGGCACTGATACAAAAGCACAAGTCTTTAACTTTATACAAGGAGATATAACACAAGATCCAAAAAGCAGGTTAGATTTTCTGTTATTTCTCTCACCCCTCATAATACACAGAACTAATATTTTTATGGCTTCAAGTTTTACAAATTCAATGAAGTAACATGATGCAACTACCTACACAGGAAATATGAAAAGTGTGTGTTACACAAATGTTCCAAGAAGTTTTGTGAATATTCAAGACCAGCTTAATAAAAATTATGAACAATTCTGTTAGTTGAAACAATGAGTGCAAGAGAAGTCACTAATGCTCAAAACCTCCAAAGAAAGAAAGAAAAGAAAGGTATTTGCAGGGATTTTTGTTCCAATAAAGTCTCAACACAATCCTTTGCTGTGAACCAGACCCACACAGAACAAAATCTTAACTATATTCAGCTATTTAAGGCTTTGTATTGTATGCATTTACCTGCGCAATATTAAAGAAGAAATAGAAAGATTACGTCAACTGGAAACATTAATCCCCATTGGTGTTTTAGCTCCACATTTATTTCTTGAAACAAAATTGATAGCATTTAAATGTTTTTGCTTATTATGAAATGTAAACTACCCTGGCATTGAACTTTGTTTCATATTCTCCTTTAAACAGGGCATGTTTTACAGTTACTGCATTTTTAAAAAAATATAGATACAGCCATTAGCTGGGAGGAGTTTTTTTTTTTTCCTGCATGCCTCTCTTAAGAGCTGAAGTGTTGTGGTCAATCAGTTTACAGTACATAGGCCACAACAATTTTAAAAACTGAGAAGTAGTTTCCAACAACCCAATTTTCAATCAAAACAGTATAAAAAATAAACTATCCAAGCCTCAACCTCTTTGGATTCCAACACATTTTAAATATAGACAGTAGTTAAAATCACAAAAAAGTATTTAAAAATTTTCTATTTTTATGATTTGGAATAATCTCTTTAAAAAGCAAGAGCAAATTAAACTCAAATCAGAGCAATGGTGCTGCCCAGAGCATCTTTATTAGAAGATTTGATACTTCAGTAGCTAAAGCTGCCTTTGCACCTGGCTGGCATGAAAAACAGTGGCTCAACAGTAAAACAGCAGTTGCACTACCAGCAGCAAGTTCATCCCCCTTAAAGTTGTCACAAACAAAGCCAGAAAAATAAAGATGGAGAGTAACCCCTGCCAAACGTATTTAAATACTGCTCTGCATTATTATAAACACCATAAATTCTTGATTAACTTTCCTCAGATGTTTTTCCTCTCATTTTTGATAGTTGCAGATTGATGTGGTAACTGTCTTTCGTAAAATGCTGAGTGTATGGTTAAGAGACCAGGTAGTCTTAAAAATCCAAATACGAATGAGACTGATAAATGCTCTTGGTGCATCCTCAACAACTTCTTTCACAACTTCTTCCTTTATCTAAAGAGTAGAGCTCCAGCATTCAAGTGCCAGCTGCAGAACTTGAGTATCTAGCAGTGTTCCAAGTATTCAATCACTCTAGAGATAGATTTCTGGCCTGTTGTTCCGACAGCACACTGTGTGGGTGACAAGAAAAACAGAAAAAAATTACCAAATAAGAAGGGGAGGGGGGGTTGCCCTGACCTAAGAATTATAAGACTACAGAATCTATAATACTGATTGCACTTGAAGCATTGATCCCAGTTGACGCATTTCCCAGTTATAAAAAAAGAGGGCCCCTCCATATTTGAAAAACATTTTTCCATGCACAAATAAGAAATCAATATCTTATAACACTCAACCTTATAAAATGCTATATATATACATACATATATATAAATTTGCCACAACTTCAACTGCTACAGGTGCTTAAAAATCAGCTAGCAGAGTTTGGTGCAGGCCAATCACGGTCTTTGCTTGTACACGTAACAACAGATACAATTCTGGTAGAGGCATATAGACAAGTGCGATATCAGTCTTATCCTGTTCACTGGTGACTGCATGAACTGTGGAGGGTGAGAGGAGGGTATGGAGGCCGCTGTCAGCTCATGAAAAGAGGTGGCAATAATGGGGAGCTATCATGCTAGTGTTTCTCCCAGCCTAGACTGTAATATCAAAGCAGAAAGAATGTATACTAGAGTACACTGGTGATTTTCACCAGGAACATGGAGGGTTCCTGAACTTTAAAAACAAACAAACAAACAAACAAACAAACAAACAAACAAACAAACAAACAGCACCAAAAATGTATGTTTTAACCCAGGTTTCTTTTAATTGCTTAGTTGTGCTTTAACTTTTGCATCCTGTGGATTTTTAACCATTTTTAAATCATTCTAAGCCATTCTGAGTCCCAATCTGGGGAAAAGGTGGGACAGAAATATAATAACAATAACAAGCCCCCCTTCTGCAATTAAGTTGCTGAAAAAAAGGTTGGAGGAAAGGTGAGTGGATTTTTTTACGTGAAACTGTGAGCATGATCCTGGCAGAAATGATGTGGCTGAAGATATGCTCAGAATCATCCTGTTGCTTAATTCCAAGTGTATGTCCAACTCTAGAACCACTAGTTTTGACTGATGGATCTCTGGTGTTCTCGAGGGAAAGAGCAGGAGAACCTACAATCCTGAAGTCTGTTCACAACATGCCACATGACAACATGACACTATACTAATTACTGCCAGAAAGAACACCTAACTGTCAGTAGCTCTTGAACACCAGATTTGAAGAGTTGCATGCTCAGATGTCTACTAATGGCTAACAGACTTGAGGTAGCTATATCCACCATGAAAAAAAGGAGCAGCTGAAAGGAGTTTGCCTCCCTTCTCCTTGTCAGAAAGAACATGTTGCAAATAAGAGATTAGTGCAAAATTTGCTTTTCCCCCTTCCTTTCTTCCAGCCCTTTTGCTTTTTGTATTGTCTTTTTCAGGTGACTGCATCATTTATTGCTGATTACTGTAAGCAAATGTGGGGTAAAAATAACAACAACAATAGGAGGAAGAAAGAGGAAGAAGAAATCATCTCAAATGTTTTGAAGAGAAACTCTCCTAAAGCTGGTCAGAGAAAGTTACAATACAGTACTTGATATATTACTTACAGTAAGGTTCATAAAACTAAGAAACTTTTTGAGCATTTCTGTCATGATTGAGAAATCCCCTTCTGGTAAGTATGTCCTCACAGTAGTCACATTGATCTGAGGGGGAAAAAAGACTTGAATTAGGAAGTTTTTAAAATTACTGCTTTGTAAACATGACAATAGAGTCAGTACCTGTTCACACACTTACATCCTATTCTACCCACATTACTCCACACAATCCTCAGTACAAGTAAGATTCTTTTTTTAAAAAAAGTTTTTATTAAGAATTTTAAAAGTAGATTAAAAAATTAAAAGAAAAAATGAAAAAGTAAAGGAAAAAAAAGAGGGAGAAAAATTAGTTTTCTTCTTCCTTTTAGTGGTAATATATATATATATATATATATATATATATATATAGTTAATCATACCTCTCTGAAGTTTACAGCTATTCTCTCTAAGTATCAAAACCAAAAACTACCAATTCATTTCCCTTCTTTTTTTGGATAAAGTCCATAAAAGATTTCAGATCTTTAAAAAATATCACTAATATCACTAATCAGATGGCTAATCAGATCAAACAACTGGCCCATTTCTACTAATTTTATCAGGTTCCACTACCATTCCTTCATAGTGAGCAGTGTTGAATTTTCTCATCTTTTTGCATGTTAACAATATTGCTGCTGTAATCATACACTAGAGCAGCAGTTCTCAACATGTGCTCTGAGGAGCCCTTAGGGCTCCATGTGCACTTCCCAGGTGCTCTGCAGCCACTCCAGGAAAATGAAAGAAATAAAAATTGAATGAAATTGAAGAATAAGAAACAAAAAGTGACACTACTCCTAAACATCATTAACACAGGGTAGGCCTCTTAGGGGCTCCACCATAGAAACTGATTCTAAAAAGGGCTCCACGAGTCAAAAATGTTGGGAACCCCTGCACTAGAGTAATCTTCCATGACTCTTTTCCAACTGTCCACTCATCATTCCAAGAGGGAAAAGTTCCGGTATTAATTAACTTTTAATTTTGAAAATCCTCTAGAGTCTACATCAATATATGCCTTTAAACCCCCCCCAAAAAACATATCCAACATCCCTTCATAACATACATCTTAACTCCCTTTATACATTCTAAGTAATTTATCTAACACCTTGTAACAATAATACATCACTAGCAATCCATTTTATCAAAATCCTACTTAAAATCGTAACAAAATACAAATTGCATTGACTACTTATTTTCCCATTGATCCATCTGTATGTTATAATCAAAATTCTTAACTTATTTTACCATACACCTTTTAACTTGCTCTTCACTTTATATTTACTCATCCCTTTTCCCTGGCTTACAAACCTGAACACATCCCCTTGCCTTTGCCTGAATAGTACATCAATTGTCAAAACAGATGTTGTCTGAAATAGAAACCTATTCTGGGCAAAACATTATTTTCATCACAGAAATTTCTGCCTGACAGTAACAAATTTAGTCTCTTCCATCCTAACTTATCCTTCTCAATTTCACTCCATAAATTATTTTGTGGCAACATACAATCTGCATTCCTTTTGATAACATCCCAATAACTACTTTCTTCTCAATTTTCAATGAAATTCCATTCATCATCTCAACTTAATCTCCTATATTATTGTTTTCCATTAACACACAGTCTGCCACAATAGACCAGAAACTTTCAATAATGCCAAATTTCCCAGTGCTTTCCATCTTGTTTATAATTTCAGTTTCCAAAATTTTCACTTTTATCATTACAGCCAGCCCTCTGTATCCAGATTCTTTATCCACGGATTCAACCATCCAGTTTGAAAATTATATATATATGGTATACTCTGTGATCATGTGGCCAGCATGACTGCACAGAATGATGTTTACCTTCCCACTGAACTGGTACCTATTTATCTACTTGCATTTGCATGTTTTCCAACTGCTAGAATGTATATATAAATTTATAAATATAAATATAAATTTATATATAAATTCCAAAAGGCAAACCTTGATTTTGCCATTTTATATAACGGACACCATTGCATATAATGAGACCTGAGCATCCATGGATTCTGGTAACCACAGGGGGTCCTGGAACCAAACCCCAGTGGATAGCAAGGTGATTTAGATTTGTAACTTCAACCAATTGCTTTAGTGAGCTTTAAAATTTTGAATTCATTCTTCATTTCTCCTTTCAACCCTTCTTTCAGTGTTGCCTTATCATCATTATCATCATTCTCAAAGATCTGATCTCTTCCAACAATTTCTGTAAGATTTCTGGCAAAGGGCATCCAATGACTACAGAGTTAAAAACAAAAAAGAAAACTCTCAGGGATTTTTTTCTTTTGCCTTTATAAAGTTAAGAATTTAGTCCCAATGCAGTCTTCTGTAATTTCAAACACACTATCTAGTTGTTGTTTTTTTACCTTATTTCTCATAGCATAAACAATCCACATTCCCACGATGGTCTGTCCATTTTGCTTAGCAAAATTCAAAATTCTCAAGAGACAATCATCAACAAAAATAAAAGTAAGAAATCGTGTTATCTTCTAGATTTGCTATCCCCTTTATCTGTTTAAAACATTGTTTTGATGAACCCCTGGTGGCACAGTGGTTAATTGTCAGTACTGAGCCATAACATTGTGAGTTCGATCCCAGGGCTCCAAGGTTGACTCTGCCTTCCATCTTTTCAAAGGTCAGTAAAATAAGTACCCAGCTTGTTGGGGGCAATTGTCTTACAGATTGTAAACCACTCAGAGAGTGCTGAGTTCACTATTAAGTAGTATAGAAATGTAAATTCTATTGTTATTGTTGCGCCACATCCTGTTAAGCTTTGCACTTTTCAATCAAAAATCTTGCAAATAACCTTTAATTTCTTAGATGTTTAATTTCTTAGAAGAAGGTAACTCACTGAGGCCTTTAATTTCACCATCAACTGAAAGAACACTCCTCATTTGTAAACTAAGCAGTTAAAAGGTATTAAGGAAGTGAGGATTTTCATAAGTTGTGCCCATTAAAGGCTTGTTCAGGTGGCTGAGCTTGGTGTTAATCTTGCTGCTCAACTCACTTCAGCCCCTACAAATTCTGTGGTATTCTTGCAAGGAACAGTGTTTCAGAGCACACATGGTAATTTTATGCCCTCTCTTTGTCTGGAGAGAGATTTATCAGCTAGAACTGTGACTGGTTTATTTTGTTGCTTAAGCTTTCCTTGTCATGGAGTGTATGCTGGGACATCAACCTGCTATTAGTCCTCACCCAGAAGCCAGTACAAGTAAGATTCTAAAAACCAGCTTGCACACCAATGCCTTAACCAGTGTGAACGGTGCTGGCACAGCCTCACGCACCACTCCTTTGTGCCCATCTATGTTAGGCCTGAGACACAGCAGTACTTATTGGAATACAAAGGGATTTTATAGCGAGGCAGAGAAGGGGACTCCCCCCCTCTCCCTCCAGAACACCTGGCCTCTCGGAGAGCCTTCTTAAGGACGCTGCCAGCCCGACCATCTTGGCTACAGCGAGGCAGAGAAGGGGACTCGGTGGTGGGTGTGTCTGCACTCCCCCCTCCCCCTCCGGAACACCTGGCCTGACGTTTTGGAGGCTGCAGAGGTCTGCCTTTTTACTTGCAGCCCCCAATGAAAATGGCCCATGATGTACTCTGATTTGCCATCCACACGGCGAGCAGTGGCGTCCTGGGGCTGCGGAGGACTGCTTTTCCTACCTTGCAGCCCTCGGAGGACCGCAATGATATTGAAATCATGTATTTTTAAATTGTATATTTTTAATCACTGTTATTTAATTTGTTTAGTATGTTTGGGGGGAGGATGAGGGAAGGAGGGATGGGATTTGATTCTGATTTATTGCTTTGATGCTTTGAATTGTTATACGCCGTCCCGATTGCCTAGCAGAGGGGCGGGATATAAATAAAAATTATTATTATTATTATTATTATTATTATTATTATTATTATTATTATTATTATTACAGCACCTTTGAGACTAAGGGGGGGGATCCAGACGGCCAGCCCAGGGCCACCCTGGGAAGCATGCGGCTCTTTGGCGCCCCTTCTAGCACAGCACATTTAAAGGCTGCGCTGGAAGGATGTCCTGACGCCGCACGCCGTGCGTAACGGCATGCGACATCAGGAAGTCTTTGAGGAGAGGGTTGAGGCAGCTGGTGTGCGGCTACCCATCCCCATCCCCACCTCCAAGACGGCCCAAAGGGCCCATTGTAGAGGCCCTAAATGTGCAAAAAAGTTGTTACATAAGCTTTCATAGACTTAGGTCTACTTCCTCCGAGAGGCCCAGCGCCGCCGCGGGGGCCCCCCCAGGAGGCTTCCCTCGGCAACGCCAGGCCTCCGAAAGGCCCAGTGCCACCGCGCCCCAAGGAGGTTTCCCTCAGCAGCACCGAGCCTCCGAAAGGCCCAGCGCCGCCGATTCCAAAATGGATTCTAAAATGGCGCCCCAGAATCTGGAGGACCCCCGCGGTCACAAAAGGTGGTGGCAGCGCAGCGGCGGAACTGGGCAGGGGCTGGTCCGAAGGCCTCTGCGGGCCTCACCCGACCCCTGCCTTAGTACAATGGGTCCTTGATATCTGCTAGGATTTGGTTCCAGGACCCCCCATGGATAGCAAAATCTTGGGTACCCAAGTCTCAACAAATACAATGGTGTAGTGGCATGGTGTCTCTTATATAACATAAACTAGCAAACCGGCGGCCGCCATTTTGGCAAACAAAATGGCGGCCGTGACTCGTTTGCGCATGCGCAGTACTCGGTGCATGCGCAAACGAGTCGCAGCTGCCATTTTGTTTGCCAAAATGGTGGCCGTGGCTCATTCACGCATGTGCAGGAGTACTGCGCATGTGCAAACAAGTCACAGACGCCATTTTGGAAAACAAAATGGCAGGTGTGATGCGCGTGGCAGTGGTAGGGGCCAGCCAGCTGGTCTCGGCAGGCCGGGTGCAGCCCATGGCCCGAAGGATGCCGACCCCTGCTTTAGAGGATTGAATCCATGGATCCTGCAAGGACCAACTTTGCACACAATATTGTACTTAAACTGCAATTTATAGTTCTACAAAAGGAATAAAAAAGCCAACATTTATGAAAATAATGTATCATGAAGCCCTTCTATCCAATATGTCGTAACATTGTTTTTAAATTGCAAACTGTTAGCTCTAAAGACATACTTTATGGCTTCTAATAAAAGCCTATTTTATTCAGTATTATGGTTCTATTGAATAGGCATGCTATTATTATCTCCTTACTGGACTCTCCTGGCAGAGGCATCCCAGAAGTAATGCTGTGTATGAGGCTACAATGCAATCTTCCATGTGTTTCCCAGCATGCTGAAGAGCTGCAAGCAAACAGAATTTTAATAAATTACATTTCATCTCCTTGTTTCTGGCTATCATCATTACTGAGCAAAATTTAGTGTATTTCCTGCATACTTACAAAAGAATTATTCTCATATACACACACCTGCTAGTAAATTAGAGAAAATCCAGCATAAGTGACCTTCAATTTTTCTAACCCACTAGCCTGGCAATCAAATTGTTGTAGAATGCTAATTTTGCCCAAAGCACTAGCATTAACCCATCTCTCCAATGAAAATATTGTCAAGTATAACAGACATGAGCAGCCCTCACAGATGTAGGGCAGTAAAATAATTTGTATTTCCTAAATACTTACAAAAGAATTATTTGCATACACACACCTGTTAGTAAATTAGAATAAAATCCAGCATAAGTGACCTTCAATTTTTCTAACCCACTAGTAAAATAATTTGGAAATGGGCAAAAATCACAAGGAAGTCAAAGAAAGGTATGTTTCTAGGGGGAAAATTCATTTTTTAAAAAAAGCAAAGACAAGGTTAATTCTGAAAAATAATGTTCAAGAAAACAAAATTTTGACACAAGATTTGAGCAAAGAGTACAAAGACAAGAAGAAATTATTATGTAAATATGAAATGGCAAGATTAAATTTCATTTTAGTTAATACAACTATGTATTATGATGAAGAAGCAGCTACAAGGAGCAGGTGCCTTTAATTCATAAAGGGAACTTAGGAGCTGTACAGACCAGCACTAAACACCGGTTTGGGGGCGGTGTGGGGGTACGGCATTTGGACGACGTATGCCCCGATGCCAGCACCAAGCCGGCGTCACGCTGCTTGCCTGACTGCACAGCGAGTGGCGTTACAGTGCTCCTTTAGTGCAGAGTTCACATACGGCACACCAAAAAGTGTGGAAAAGTGCTGCCATGGCAGCAAGGGTGCCTTTTTTCCAGGCCAAAAAAGAAATGGAATTTTTGGCCAGGAAAAATGCCAGATTGGGACTGTGGTGTGCGGTTACTGCAGCGCTGATCTGGTGCTCAAAGAGGCGATGCAGAGCCAGTCCTTCAGGGTGGTCTGCTTCACCCCTTATTTTTGAGGACAAAAATAAACTAGAACCAGTAACTTGTGAAGAAACGAAGTACTCTGAGCTTTCTTGAACACAAGTGTTTAGGTTCTAAGAGGCACCAAGTCTAAGAGCCCACTGAATGCCAGCAAACCAGAGTTGTTCCCCACCCCTGCCCCACAACTGCTTGCCGCTGTGCCTGTGACAATTCCCTTTCAGAACATGCAACTTCTGTTTTCACAATCATTCCTAGATGGCTTGCTGAGCAAGCAGCAGAAATGTCAAAGGTGCCAAGTTATGGTCTGATGTGGAAGCTGCTTAACTTCTGGCCTAAACTAGGAGCTCACAATTTTGTGAGAGGAAAGAGAATTCTAGAGCTCTTCCTCAAGCATGTATTTTCTTGACTGCCATCAGCCCTACTCTCTGTTCCTTCCTGAGGGATACACACCCACCTTTATTCAGATCCAGCTCTTCCTCATCTTCTTCTTTCTTTTCCTTTTCCTCTGCATTCTCTGGCTTTTCTGTCGAGACCCACTGGATTTCTCCACTTGTCTCTTGCCACTCCCCACTCTTGTCATGTTGTGCTGTTGGTGCTTCTTTAATCAGCTCATCTGTTTGGCTCTCTGCCAACTGGGCTGCTCGTTCACGCTCAAGGAACAACTGAGAGGGAATATTTCACTGATACTGAATCATGAGCCCAAATTATATGCACTTCTTAACTGACACTAGGGAACATCTCATTTGCACTATGCATCTTCCTGTGTTTCTGTAACCATACCCCTTCTATTGAACATTTGATAAAAGTATTTCAGGATTACATCATAACAATCAATTCAGCTCCAAGGTACAAAACTTATGCAAAAACATTCAATAGTGCATAAGATGCATCTTATATCTTATTCAACAGATTCCAATTCATATCACATGCAGCACCAAACAATGGTAAACGTTATAGAAGTGCAACAACACTGAGATTCCCACATGTTGGGTCAAAAACCCAATGAAAGATTAGAATATCCAAGCCCCTATCCTCTGCAATTTTACCTTATCAAATACTATAAGCAATAGTAAGTAAAAAGAATTTTCATGTTCAGACACAAAAGCAAAGCTCTTCTTATGGTCTTCCAGTATTTTTTTTTCCAAAAAATTATCACAAAAACTGGGCCATTTGTACAATGATGCAATCTGACAAGCTCCAGCAACCACATCTGTCATGCTGTACCACAGTTTAGCACAACATGAAAAAGTATGAATGGAGTGCATTGAGTCTTGGGCTCATCTGCTTACTCCTCCTCTTTCCACAAAAGCTGGCTTGTTTGAAACTAACCATAATGTATCTTAATTGTTGGTATAGATGCCACAGTAAGTATATTATTACTCATCATAACTATTAAGCTAAGGGTGCAGTTCATTGCTGCTTGTTTGCTGTTACACAAATCAGTGGCTCAGCACAACATGTTAGAGGTTGACAAAAGTCCAGTCTTGAGACAAAATGTGGATCTCAACATTTTGGGGGTAACCCCCTCCTAAGACTTCCATCTTCTAGCAAAAAAAGGCAAACTGCATGTGTATCCCTCAAGGCTATTCCCTCAGCCAAGGCAAGGACTTGCATGCTGACTTGAGCTGTTGCAAGCATACAGCAATAGCAGCAACAGCATGTACATTTCTATATCACTTCATAGTGAACTAGTACTCTCTAAGCCAGGGGTAGGCAACCTTTCCGCTTTAAGGGCTGAGGGACTTCAGCTCCCAGAAGCCTCAGCCATGTTGGCCAATAGTTCCATGTTGGCCAATAGCTCCTAGGATTCTGGGAGCTGAAGTCCCTCGGCCCTTAAAGGGGAAAGGTTGCCTACCCCTGCTCTAAGCAGTTTACAAACTGTAAGCTTATTCTCCCCAACAAGCTGGCCACTCATTTTAACACCCTACGGAAGGATGAAACACTGACTGGACCTTGGAGCTCTCCTCAAGGGTCAAACTCGTAACCTTGTGGTTGCAGCACAGGCATTTAACCACTGCGCCACCAAAGCTCCCTATATATCCATCAGTGACCAATGTCCACGGTGTTAATTACATGGATATGAAAGGGGATGGAAGCAGGAAACAATAGTTATGTATACTAGATCTTGTAATCTTAGCCTGAACAAGAAGAAGGGCCCTCCCTCCATCCACCATCATTGAGGGAGAGAAGGCAGGCCAGCTCCATTGGGCCTAGCCACAGTAAGAAGAAGGGTTCTCCCTCCAGTCCATCTGCCTTGGTCCAGGCTAGAGGAAGAGAACATCTGCTGGACTTATTCCCCTTCTCCACCACCATTCCCCTCTCCTTTTGTGTCTTGTCTTTTTAGATTGTAAGCCTGAGGGCAGGGAAATGTCTAATTAATCCATTTGTAAGCTGCTCTGATAGCCTTTCGGCTGAAGAGTGGGGTATAAATAAATAAATAAATAAATAAATAAATAATAATAATAATAATAATAATAATAATAATAATAATAATAATAATAATAATAATACTGCTTGCATTTTCTTTGAGGGACAGCCTTCTGCTAAATGCCTTAATTGTTGCTATGCTGCACATCTATTGGATTAAAACACGATTTACCTGTACTAAAGCTTGAACAGCAGCCATCTGTCCAGATGTATTTAAGCTATCGTCAGCTTCTCCCAAACAGAAGGAATCAAAGGAACACGATGTTTCCATATTCACAAGACAATGTCTATTTCTTGCACTGTACTCTACCAAATTGATCAGGAGGCCCAAACCCTGCAGAAAAACAAATGGTTTCAGAGTAATAGGCTGTTATCTCTAATATGAATTAGCTCAAAGATATGGCCTTTTTTTTTTTTTTTTTTTTTTTAGTAAGAGCGAGTAGCTGTAAGCTGTGTTCATTTTTGCTTACAGAACTTACACTGTGCTTTATAACTCAAATGGACTCATGTGTCAAATAATACACATCAACACCTCAATTCATGTAAGAGGCTACTTGATAAAATGAGATTAATTTAACCCTCTTGTGCTACAATGGAACATTTTAGTCTTCCAGATGACATTTTGTCGTGAAATCCACACACAACTAAACCTGTAATAGAAGCATTCTATGACATCTGGAATGTCTCCAAATCTTAAGTGATCACCATGTAGGAAATTTTCGCGCCTCCATCCTATATATGGCCTGGACAGAAACTGTCCCCCAAAAAGTCTATTTTTGCCATTAAACTCCTATCTTGTTCTGATCAGTGTAAAATATTGGGACAAAAATGCCCTATGCCCTTTTCCTACAAATCACAATGTTGTAAAAACACATATGATATGGTTGTCAGGTGTTTCAGCACACTGGTGGACTTTGAAAATTCTTCCTGAGGTGGGGACACCAAATACCTCACAATATAAGAAGTGTTTGTTTTATTTTTAAATTCATTCTCTCTCTCTCTCTCTTTAAAAAATCCTCTTATTTCATCTTCTGTTTTCTGATTTTAGATATTTGAACACACTAGATTATGGCTTTTCAAAGACATTCCTTTAACCCAGTGCTTCTCCATTATTTTCTGTCATGCCCCCCCCCCCAGGAAAGAACAAAACATTTCACGCCCCCCCCACGCGACTGTAAATAGTCACATGGGTGGGTTTGACCAATCAGGATAGAGCACGTCGGGCTGCTACTGGGGCTGCGCTGGGACAATCTCCCTCTCTCCAGCCGTAACGGGCCCCCCTTTACGGAGCCTTGCGCCCCCCCTGGGGGGCCCGCCCCACTATTTAAGAACTGCTGCTTTAACCCAAGGTTCTTTTTTAGAATAATCTGTAATACAATTCGCACTAGGGTAAGAAGAAAGCCCACCCTTCCAACTTAAAAAAAAAAAAATTATCCTAGAACACATATACTGAAATTACAAACAAATGAACAAAAGAACTTTCTGGAATCTTTGCTAGTGTTTCATCAGAGAATTCTACAAGTTTTCCTTGACTTTCACTTTAGCAAAATTCTATGATAGAACTTTCTTTTCCAAACTGTTTCTAAGAAACACTACACAGATGCTGATTACGAATAGCCATCAGTACAAGATGTGTTTTTTCAACTACGAAGGAACATCTCTGATCCCTCCTCTTTTTTCTTTTCTATCTATCTATCTATCTATCTATCTATCTATCTATCTATCTATCTATCTATCTATCTATCTATCTATCTTTTTAGGCTGATGCTCTTACCAGTACAGTCCTATACACACAAACTCAGAAATAAGATTCAGTGAGCTCAGTGGAACATATTCTTAAGTAACTATACAGTAAGAATATTTTATTCTGGTAATCATTTTATAGTTGATGCTTTGATATGCTTTAGTCTGCAACTACTGATGTAGAAATATAGAAATCTACCCATTATTCAGGCAGAGTTCTTTCTGGACACTCATCAAGGCTGAACCTGAGCCTTTCTGGATGTAAAACATGTGCTCTACAACACTGAGCTACAGCTTCTCAATCAATGTAAATCATAATGGTTAGGACACCCCAATGATCTGTCACTTTTGGGGCTACAAACTGGGGCACTTTGTTTTAGCCTTGAATATATACCATGTCTTGACCTACTTAACATACAGCAGCATTGATTACTATGCCTCTGTCTAGGGAGAGTGTTCCACAAACAAGGCTGTGCCATACAGAATGCTCCTTTCCCTGGCCACTATCTGTTTAGCTTTTGGAAGACATCCAAAAAGGGACCCTGATACAAAGCTGGGTAGATTAATATGGGAGAACATTGTCTTTCAAGCCCTCAGGTCACTAGCTCATGAAGGCTTTCAAGTTAAAACCAGAACCATGGCACTTGTGCTCAGAAATCCAGTGAGCCAATGAAAAGCCTTTAACACTGGAATAATACATGCAAACTCCAGTATCTCAGTTGTCTTATTAATCAACTAATTTTCCAAAATTCTTTTTCAATGTGACATAGCATTTCAGTGTGAGATAATAATAATAATAATAATAATAATAATAATAATAATAAT
>JAIPUX010001880.1:7252341-7274599 GCA_020142125.1 Phrynosoma platyrhinos | reverse complement strand
TTGACTGGAAAAAATGGGGGGTCGTCTTATACGCCGGAAAATACGGTGTTATTGTTTTCTAGACTTTATAAAGGACTGTTATTACATACCAGAACCCGAATGTCAAATCTCTGTTCTTGAGGTAGGAACTTTGGAACCTGAAGCACACAATTCAGAGCTGTGCTGATAAGGCCATCTTGCTCACCAGTTTTAGTGCTACCCCACTCTGCAAAAATACAGAAAAACTAATCAGATATTTTAAGATACAGTATCTGCAACATTTTTAAAAGATGGGGCTCAATGGTATTTATCACATTATAGACTGAGACGCGGGCCTGAATCCTATTGGTAATTCCAATTAGGATAGATGCATTGAATCAGTTGTTGAATGCTGAGTCAATGTGCATGTAAATCCCATTAATTCTACGTGTTTATTTTAACCGAGACATCAGAATTCAGGCTTTTTATCAGTTTTCTTCTTTGGAGCCAGCACTTTAATCCTTCATGGAAGAAACTGAATTTTGATTTTGTCAAAAATGTTGCAACTAGAAACAAGTCAGTAGGCAGATAAAACAATGTATTTGCCATTTCTTTTCTACATCTCATTCTTCAAGTGACATTTACCAGATTAATCCAAAACTTCTCTAATGATTAACAACAGAATCACGTTAAAATGAAGTAACACAATTAATCTGTGTCCTATTTTTCATTGCTTTACTTTGGATGCCACTCTGCATTGCAGCTTTTTGTAATATGGGCATCATTAGTGTCTTCAGTAGTCAAATCAGAATAATCTGAAATTTCAAGTTTATAGGATCATTTTGCTGAACCTATGATGACCTTATCCACTTTATTACCAACCATATGATAAGCATCAACACAGAAATACTTTCCTCCCCAATTATCCTGGGGAACTATTTGTTTGGACAATTGACCATTGGATTTTATGTTTCACTGTGTAAATATTGCTATAAGGAAGAGACACTTACCATTATCATTTGTCAAATTGAGTAAGACGCCAATGATAGCTCTCATACAGTCTTCCACTGCCTTACCCACATGGTTTGTTACATTCTGGTGTGGCAGAGGCTTACTGTCTGGAAGACAGATGGTGTCTTCAGCACGGTTGTATCTCTGGATCAGCTCCTCACAATGCTGCAATGCTCTGAAGTAAAAAATGCCAGGAACACAAAACACAAATCATCTCCATATCACAATGAGCATGTTTTTCAACTGAGAAACACAGTGCCTGTTCTGAACTGCAAGCTTAATTTTTATGATATCAACTATGCTAAGAAAAAGCAATGGTTATTAAGTGTCACAGCCCACAAGAACAGCATAACCTCCAATATTATCTTCAAAAAAGTAATTTCACATGACTTTTAGTGGATTTGCAGATGGGTAAATAGACAGATCTGAGAGACTATGGGAGCTTTAGATCTTTCTCATGAACAAAATATCCTATCCAGATGCTACTTGAATATATCCAAACAGATGTGAACCTTCACAAAACATAGTTTACATATTAAGTTTTCTCCCATAGCCACACAATCTAGAGAGTTATACAGAAAGCGTGCCTCATTCTATGTGGCTCATATAATTAAACCTGACAGCTATGATCCAAACAGAAGCCTATGTACACCATGTTGCTTTCAAAAAATGTCCATCACCAGAAGCCAGCAGAAATTTCAAAACAGTGGGGAGGGTTTTTCCTCCCAGTATTTTCACTCACAGCTAAGACATCAGAAATAATTAATCAAATCAGCTACCAAATGTACACATACATTGTGGGACTGCAGTAAGGTAGCTAATCCAATGTATATACAATGGAATATGCTTATCAGAAACAACTGATAGATCTTTATAATATAAGCAGAACTATTAGCAGAATAGTTACTGCAAACAGATATACTATCAAATTATTACCAGGTGGAAGCAAAAAGAGGCACCACTAGCTTGTCTTCCATGTGGATATATTAAGTTGCAATGCATACACTTTGATAGAAGGCAGAGTAGACAATTTCAAGATAAAAATACCTGTTATACCAAGTGCTATTACAACTATTAAATGACTCTAAAAACATTCTGAAAAGTACACCACGCTTTATTAAAATAAAACATTACTTAGAACTTACTTTGCTGATGAAACTATGAGCTGTGAATCCTTATATGCTATCAAGTAACTTTGATTTTCTGGATTATGAACTGTTACCTAAATTAAAACAAAAAACAAAAAAGGTACACCCAAATGTCAGAATTCCATTTTTTCAGGTATGGGATTACACTCCTACCATCTTTTTGGATAGCTGCATCTTGGGACTTTGCCAGCCTGTACCCAGGATAACCAGATGTTATAACCCCAGAGGACAAGGCACTGCAAAAAAATATAAACCATTCAAAAAAATTGTAGACCATTACCAAATATAAACTAAAAAACACTAATATAAATGTAAATTCATGATTCTTAGGCATGCTCAAAATGGAGGATATTTTGAAATTCCTTCTGGACAGAAGGCTGAAATATAGGACTTATTTTGGAAAAGGGGGACGCCTGGTCACCCAGTCTGTACCATGATGCACTTAATATTTTCACTGTATGCTGTATTTTCAACTGTATGCTGAAAGAAAACTAGGGAAGGTATGGTGATCTGTCAATTTGAGCAGGAGGGAGATAGACAGGCATCCAAGAGTTATAGGTTTTAAAGATCCCCTGCAGAGCCTTCTCATGCGTGCACTTGCACAGAAACCACAAAGACAAAGAAAATACTAGTTGCAGCTATAAAATATTACTGACCCTAAATTGCTTACGTTACGTTAATTATTCTCTTTATCAATGTCATCTATGGAGATATAACAACAAGTTGCTTACCTGTAAATATGGTTACAGGAAGCGGAGGAGGAGGAGGAAGAGGAAGAGGTGGCGGCGGTGGATACCAGCCACTCGCCCGCCCCCCGCCTGCTGCTGGTGAGAGCTGGGAGGGAGGGAGAGAGGGAGGAAGGACAGGTGGATGAGTCCCATTGTCCCCAATGGTGGTGTGGCCACATGGCCACACCTCCATTGGGGACAATGCAGACTTGAACATCTGCGGACTTTGGTATCTGTGGAACAGATCCCCCATGGATACCAAGGGCCAACTGTACTACTTTCAGCAAGAAAGAAATATCAGGTCGCAGCACCACCTTGTCACAATGAAATATAGGGAAAAGCCCATCCGAATGTAGTGCTGTAAGCTCACACATGTGCCTCATCGAGGTGATGGCCACCAAAATGCCACCTATAGAGTAAGTAACCGTTCATCCTCAGACACCATTAGTTCAAAAAACGTTTACAGATCAGCTGGGAGAGAATCAAAGACAACGATTAAAGTGGAGTAGGAGATGTCAACAGTGCATAAAGGTGAGCCAGTCCTTGAGGAATTTCTTGACAACTGGGTCAGAAAACAATGTGACTGATGTTGGCATCAGTGGCTGATGCACTACTATTTATGGCAGCCAAGTACACCTTAAGGAGGTGGATGCAAGTCCTTGCCCTCAAAGATGTAGAAGAAAATGTAAGACAATTGAGACATGAGCAGGGGAAAAGGTTCTGACCTAGATATTATGAAGGAGCAGAACTGTTTCCATTTGTATTTATATGAACACTTCATAGAGTCTTTTCTTGCAGCAGACAAAACTGTAAGAAGTCTAAGTGTAAAATTCTCCAAGCTGTTAGATAAGCATGTTAAGTAAGGTCTGGGTGGAATACCTGATCTTAAGAATACAAGAGTAGCACTGCCTATTGTGGGAATCATGTACTGGCCCTGGGAAAGATGTAAACTATGGTTGTCTTGGTCAGTATGGTGCGATGAGGATTGTGCTGTCCCTGCCTCTGGCCAAATTCACCACAACCTTTGCTATCAGTGGGAAAGGAGGAAAAACATACATCATTGGGCCCAATCACTTGTGAAGGAATGTATCTCCTAAACATCCATGACTTCTCCCTACTCTGAAGCAGACTGACATTTTGCATTGGCTGACGAAGTGAACAGATCCAGCAGAGGTCTGTCCCATTTGGATGGCACTAGGCGAAAGCCCTCATCTGAAGGAGTCCATTCCAGCTGAAGAATCTGAGCCCAGCTGAGCAAATCTGCCAGCACATTTTCTGTTCCTGTAAGATGAACTACAACAGAGTGAACTTGCTGTCTAATATACCATTTCCACAGGACCATGGCAAGTTTGACCAACACTGCCAAATGTTTACCCCCTTGTTTGTTTATATAACAATGGTGTTATTGTGTGTCATGACCGGTACTATCTTGCCTTGAATTTTCTTTCTTTTTTCTTTTGAATGCCCAGAAGACTTTGATAACAGACAACAACTGTAGCATGATGATATATAGGTTTGACTCTCAAAGTGATCACTGCTCTTGAACCATCATGCCTTTGCAATGTGCGCCTCAGCTGGTTATGAAAGCATCTACAGTCACAATGCAGGATGGGTACGGCATCTGGAATACATTCCACAGAGTAAGTTGAATGAGTCCTCGACAAAAAATCACCACTGCCATACACCCCTCGGGGCAGCTGACAATCTAAGAGGAGCACATTATACTGACAGAGATCTTTCCCTATCACAAATTTGAGAACTTGTGATGTTATGATGTGAAAATAGGCATTTATTTATAGGCGTATCGACACAAACAAATCCCGTTGGTGGAGAAATGGTAGGATGGAATGGAATGTCACCTTCTTGAACTTTCAGGGTGTGGTATAACAACTGAAACCTCTTCAGAACCATGAAGTACCTGGAGAATCCACCTCCCATTAGTGGGATCTTCTCCACTAATCCTTTTGAAGCAAGGCAGCAATCTCTTCCAGTAGTGGTCTTGACAAAGGAGTACAACGAATTACACCAATGGGTGGAATACTTGAGAACTCTACCGCATAGCCTTTATGGTTGATGTACGAACCCAGGATTCTATGGTGATATTCCATAAGGTAAGTAGTATAGCCTGGGTGCCCAAGATGGAAGTAGGCCAAGGCTGGGTCAAATTAAGACTGGCTGAGGTGTCATCCTGAACAACAAATGAAAAATGCAACTTTAAAGAAGGTGATAATTTTGTCTCATGTTAAGAGCTGATAATTTTGCTGTTTGAAAGGGTGCTTCTGAAAACCAGAGAAGTATTGTGAAGAAGGACAAGATGATCTCAGCAGTGACTTGGACCTAGGGAAAAGATCACAATGAAGACTGATGATGCCACAAACAACTGAAAGAATGCTAACATTTGAGCAGCCTTTGAATGGCATATGACTCATTTTCTTGGCTTTACAGAGATGGTGCAGCGACATGTCATTCTTTGCATTAAACAAGCCCTTGCCATAAAAGAAAAGGTCTTCCCCTCTGTAACAAATATCATCAGATAGGTCTGTGCAGCAAAGCCACGTGCAGCAATGAAGAGCCACACACCCCAACATGACCTTTGCTGTGCATTCCCATATTTGTCAAGTCAAATGGATTTGTTGTCTAGCCAAGGTCTGCGCCTCCTGATAGAATGATAATGCTGTGCTTCTCTACTCTTCAGGGAGGTTGGAAATAAATGCCATCATTTTATCCCACAGAAACTTCTGGTAGGCAGATATGCAGTCTTGCATGTTGCCCACCTTAACAGTCAGGAATGTAGAGGAGAAATACCCGGTCCCAAAAACATCAAGCCATTTCCCTTCTTTATATACCAATGTGGAGTGTCTTTTCCTACTAGATTTGGTCTGGGAAGCTGCCACAACTATTGCACTGGGTGATGCACCTTCAGGCTGCCTCCTGTATAGGTTCTCTAGCCTTTTTGAAGCTGATGATAGAGACTTTACTCAGGATTGCCTCATGACTTCATTTATCACTGGAAGAAGTGGCACTAGAGCAGGAGCTGAAGTAAGTCAACAAGACAGGGTCATTCGCTGGAGCAGGTGGAGCCTTGACTTTAATACTGAACATCTTCACTACCCTCAGAACCAGTTTAACATCCTCAGGTGGTGATGGTCCAGTATCCTCCACTTCTCCCAGTGGTGAAGAACAGTGAAGTGATGAAATCCAGGGATGAAGTGTCAAAAACCTAACCTTCAGATTTTTTCATGGAAATCTGTTACTGTGTTAATGAAGGAACCTTGTGATCACTGTCGCCAAGAGAACTGAGGAAGTAGAAAGTCATTGGTATTGATGCCAACTGAGGCAGCCACAGAGCAAGGGGACCAGGAAGCACATTTCATGTTGGTGAAGACACAGCTGTTGTGAGAACCATGGATACCAGGAGCTATACGACAATGATAGAGAAGGAGAAGGCCTAGAAAGTGTAGCTGTTGTCAGAGATGGTAGCGACAGAGGCTGATGAGAAGGCAGTGCAGGCTGAAGAAAGATGAAGGTGCTGAGATCGATTACGGTACCAATGGTGAAAACAGAAGTAGTGTGGGAATTCTCTTTGATGATATTGATCCCTATAATATGGGAAATAGGAACATTAGAAGGCAGGTCACTTTCTCCAAAGATCTCAAGTTGGTATCTACCGACGTAGAACACTGAAGTGTACGGTGAATCTTTTCTATATGGACAGTCTTGCAGTGAAGACAAACATGACTGTTCCAGCACAAAGGGTGATCTCTCCCATCACGGCAATGGCAGTAATGGTGGAAAATCATGGTATATACATTGGTTTCAACTGGCACATTTTGCTCAGCAGAAGTCTCCATATGAAGGCACAGAAGCATAGTTGGGAGCTGTAGATAGTTAGGATGGAGGGAGCAGGATGAGATGGCACAGTTATCTTGGAAGTAGGAGTTATCAAAGCCAGTACCATTGAGGTACCCAATGGGACCATCAGTGCTGTGTGACTTAGACCACTTCTTTTCCTTTACTTTGGAAGTATTCCCACCATCTTGAGATTCTGAGAGGCAATCAAGGGAGACTGCCCTCTCTTGGTTAGATTTCAAATGGGTTTTCTTGCTAAGCTTCTCCCAATGCAACAATGCTAATTCTAGTGTTTGCAGAGGAGCTTCTAGTTTCAGATCAGATAATGTCAAAGCAGGCTCCATAGATGAAACTTGGGACACTGGTATCAAGATGATAGTCAATACCAGATGAAGTCAATTTTTGCTTCTTAGGTTTAGAGATCGAAAATGATGTAGAGAGAAGCAGCTTGTTGGACACCGCTTTGTCAACCATTTGCAGAGACTTCTCCCGACAATGAATCTTGAGACATTGTGCCCAGTTCTTAAGGGCTTGAGAAGTAAAATCTCTACAGATAATACAGTACTCTACAACATGCCCATCCCTCAAACAAAACAGGCACCTAGAATGAGTATTAGAAAGTTAAACTTTCCAGCTGCAAATAGAGCACAACTTAAAAAGAGAAGAAGATAGGTAAACATAAAATAGCAAGAAGAAGAAGAAGAAGAAGAAAGGGGGGGGCAGAGAAGGCTCTGAAGTAAAGTGAAAGATTTTTATTCTTTTTTTAAGGTGGAAGACAGAGATAAAAATTATAAGAATAGGAAAACAGACATGAAAGTCAGAAGTTGAAGAAAATGAAAGAGAAGAATAAGAGAAATAGTGAGGGTAACTACTCAGCAGGAGAATGCCCAAAGTGAAGCTACCAGTGGACAGAAAGAAACTGAAGGGACAGTAGCTTGGCGAATTAGGACATGCATGGTAGGTAGGAGGGCAGGGTACTGCCACCAAGATACTCAACTCTAGAACTTTCCAAATGGAGTTTCTGCAGAGGCCATAATGAAGAAGCTGCCTTTTTACAGCAGTATCCAGGATACCTTATAATAATCCAAGAATGAAACAACAAAAAATACTTGCAAATTAAACACAACACACAGAAACTCCACTGAGCACAGAAGAACATCTGATCAGTTTTACTTAAGTATAGTAGAGCTCTAAGTTTGTGTGTGTTGTATGTTCCTTAGTATCCTTGCTCTAAAAAGCTTCCTTAATTTCAAGAGGGCCATACGTACCCAAGCAAGCCCTATTGCAAACTTCCGCAATATTGTGCCCTCTAACATTACATTAGACTACAGCACTCATCAGCCCTAACTAGAATGAGGAAGATTGTACAGGAAGACTGTACAGATCCAACTGAAAAGGCAGTGCAGTCTTGTTAACCTTAGGACACACCCAAAAGAGGCTGAGCAGCATGGGCTGAAATAACTGTGCAGTCCCAGAAAGTGTCTTAAGAGAAAGTGGTGGTGTTTTTAAGCTAGTTCATTTTGGGCTTCAGGCCAAAAGCAGTAAGCAATGTCACAGAACGATTCAGCAACTGCTCTGCTAGTTTCCTTCACATGAAATGCTTAAACCCACTCAAGGTTATGTGGCTGCAGCACAGGATGAGAAAGGAACTGAGGTTATTTCACTAGCTTTGATGACAAACCAGCAACCTTTGGCTCCGCCTCTCCCCCATCATTACCTAGTAACAGCCATTCAATTAAGCTACCTGAATTATTTCCACCATAGTAACTATATGCCAAGTTGCTCTTTCCCTCCTTCAGCCCATTCTTTTGCTTGCACTGTGCATTTTAGATTGTAGACTTGAGGTCAGGAACTGTCCTATTATTAATCTAATAAAGCCATTCCAGGATGCCATTTTTGGATGAAGTATTAGATTTAAAGCCTTTATATAAATAAATATGCAAGTTCTTTGATAGCCAAAAAATGCAGTTACAGGACTCTTACTTTTCTCTCCCAAAGATGAAAATGTAGTACTGAAAAAGTGATCCAATTAGGTTTTCCTCGCCACAATTCTATCTACAGTAAACAATAGCTTCCAAAGGCTTTAAAGCCATTTGGAACACAAGACAACTCAACTAGAACCTCATTTAGTTTAGAAAACCTTCTCTGGCTATGTCCCATCAAAATTAAGCAAGACCTAACTGAAAAACAAGGCAGTAGTCAATTAACAGAGATCATGCAGAAATTGTAAGAAGCTATACTTAAGTGGCCTGTGAACTTTACTTTCTTCATCCCTGCTATTGACCCCATCACAAAATCTACTGAACCCCTCAAAACGTCTACTGTCTTCAGACTGATTATTATACTTACGCTTTCTAAAACCCGTAAACATCTTTCTGCTCCCCATAACGAAGCAACCAATTTCTCTTCATTTTCATCACTGCTTAAGTGATCCACACATTCTTTAACTAAGAAATAAAGAAAGAACATACGCTGTTAATGAAGTGTTAAGACCAGAAGTCTAGTGATGAATTTTAGATACAGGACCTTGTTATAATACTCTAAGCTGCAGTCCAAAGAGTCTAAAAATGCAAGCAGTTGTGTTTATTTATATCAACACACTGATTTCAGCAATTTTCATCGATACCAAAAGCAAGTCTTTTGTAAAGCTAATAGGTCTTAGTTATCTGTTTAAGCCTAAGCCACCTCAAAATACTTTGCAGTGTATTGTAGCTGAACCTCCCAACTACTATGAGGATTGCAGCTACACTTAGATAGAACAAGAAAACCTAATGGGGATGGCAAAGAATAATAGTCTCTACTAATCTAAATTCTACTAGTATGACTCATCTATGCATAGGAGGCCTGGGCTATTAATAAATACATATGATTTGAAATGGAGTTACCATTTGCTGTTATTATAAAACAAATCCTAATCCTAACTCCTGTTGAGTCTATAGGAACACCTCAACTGAGCTTCACAATACAAAAGTTTTATTTGCTTAAAACATAGATACACAAATGAAATGCAATTTAGTATTCACTTGAATTAGTTTATAGGTAAATTAAATTAGTTTGGCAAATAAAAGTGTCAAAAGTGAAATTTCTGAACCATAATTTTGTGCAAATGGGTACACCAATTCTATAGTTCCACTATGGCAGCAGTGTTTTAGAGGTAGTTTACGTGTTGTCCCTATACCACAGCTATAATAAATGTAGTTTTACTTATTTTATAACAGTCCCTGAAATATGTTGGGCTTATTAAGAAATAAAAGTTTTTGGACCACCACATAGCATGTGGGACTTTGTCACCTTTCATTCTTCCGCTACGAGCAGCTGCTACATCAACACGATACAGTTAACATCCTTACAAGTCAATTATTGTCTATTGGTAGAGTCAAAAACACAGTACCACTATCAGAAACAAGGGCTAACAATGCACCAAGGGGTAACAATACTCCCTAAGCACTTTCCTCACACTTGTGGCAAATGAAAGCCAAACTGTAAACCAATCTATAGAATCAATGCCATGACCAAAACATAATGAAAGAAAACAAAACCACAAGTGTCCAGGAACACACTCCTTTTCATACATTATGTACATGGATGACCCCCCCCCCCAAAAAGCTCATAATAGATCCATCATAGATCTCCCAGAGACCAATAGGTAACAACCACCTGGAGCCCCAAAGGTAGGCTTTAAAACCAATGGGAGATGAAACACAGGGAGATGAAGACAGCCGTCAGAAAACTTGCTCAGTTGACAGGTAAACCAGAATTACGCAGGATATATAACACAGCATTTACATAGTCTACTGCTTCTCCTCACAAAAGACTAATCTCATTACATACCAATTTCCCATTTAGTAATCCCTTCAAACTCACTGAAGCTCTCACAAGTATTGTATATACCAAGTGTAAGTATGTATTGTCAAAAAGAGTGTGCTGATGCATTTTGTTCTACTGGCATTGATTCTTTTGCTTTGCTTTTGTTCACAGGCCATCACTGATTTTTGCCCAACAGCATTTAACACCCCATACCAATGGGCTACTTTTGCAAGACCAAATACCATCAGGTCTCTGCTATGGTATGAGGAAACCTCATATAGATTCAAAATACAATTCTGACACCTACAACTAAGTTATTAGCTTATGACGCAAGTATAGCCACAGTCTATTATTTTACTAAGTATTCTCTTTTGTAAGAGTAGACCAAGGTTGTATCATTACAATCACATATAATATTCATGATTATCAAAAACCAAAATCAGCTACAGATGAAAAATATGATAAACACATTTAGTATTGTCCTACTGGTATCTGCATGCATTATAACAGCCTTTTCATTCTATCACACTACTAACATACAAGCCACTGTCTAAGTATAAAATCTATGTACTTTGATTCATTTCAAGAAAAGATGTATACCTTTATCTACAATATGATCAAGACCACCAAGAAGTCGTAGCTCCTCTTTAAACCAGTCTCCTGCCCGTTTTGAAGTAAGAGAGAGCAAAGTTTCCATTGCAAGATGACCAGTCTAGAATGCACATACAGACAAATTTAGTTTGCACATGAGAAAAACATTCTATCATTTCCTTTTTTCCATTAATGCTGTAACTTGAATCTCAATTACAATTTTGTATTGCAGCTTTAAAAGTGCAGGTCATGTAGCTATGAAATGCAGTGCTATGCTGAAAAGTAATACTGAACCATTTTGTAATGGTTCAATATTACTTAGTCCTCTGGCAGGAATTTGCTGCAGCCTCAAAAATCTAGGCATTCAGATACCTCCCAGAGGTCTTTTTCTGTTGTCTCTCCCAAATTGTAGAATGGCCTGCCGGACGAGATCCGCCAATTAACATCTTTAGACAGCTTTAAAAAAGCTGTCAAGACGGATCTCTTCCAGCAGGCCTTTCCAGGATAGAATATCCTGGCCTCAGGCACCTCCTTTCCTCAAAGCAGCCCCATCTGCCTCCCGAAAACCACTTATTATACTGCCGCTGTCCTTTCTTGTTTTATTGTATTTTCTGAGTGTTGTTTTAATTTTGTCTATTTTTAACTTGTAATAGATTTAATAACTTTTTAAGGGGTGGGTGGGATAGAATTTGCTTTTACTCTTGTATTGCATTTTTACTGTGAGCCGCCCCGATTGATTTCAAAGGGGCGGGGTATAAATAATAATAATAATAATAATAATAATAATAATAATAATAATAATAATAATAATAATAATAATAATAATAATTAAGGCATAAATCAGAGTTATGGTATGACTGCTGTTCACACCCCAAATTGAACCAATATGACACTGCTCAAGACTGTGGGGATTCTCAAAATTTAAGCTGGTAGGATTACCAGACGTCACACAGAAGTTGTACCTCTGAATAACATCACAAACATGGAGCAACAATGTAGGAAACATATGACAGTAAACAATAAATCCTGTCCTCTGCCAAAAAGTACCCTGAAATGAGTATGGGAGATTATGCTATTTGCTCAGTGAAAAAAGTAAGTGTTAGACTGTTTCACAGATATCAGTCTGATGGATCTGAGAAGATCATCAGGCTAAAGTATCAACCTTTATCATGAGGTCTGGGGACAACCCTAAGGTTGCAGAGGGGGGGGAAATCTTTCAAAAATATTTCCCAAGGAGATCCCCCCCCCAAAAAAATAGGATTATATAAGCATAATGGGCACAGAACACTGAATGTCTGGGTTGAGAGATCCAGAGAACTGAGGTAGGCAGGATGGATCGTGGTATCATGGAATAGAGCAGAGCTGCTTTACTAAACAAGAGCATTTCACTGTGCAACCTTCTATCAAGTTTCAACTGTGCCTACTACCAGCATGCTTTTACTACTCTCAGGTCAGTATTGGACATTGCCATTAATCCTAGTAGGGTTGTACTGTACACATAAATGAAAATATTGTTATTAAGCAGCTGTTTTGAAACTCAGTCTATCGTTAATTTTAGATATTATAAAACAGCAGAAAAACTGATTAGTGCTTACTTATAGAATCAATATAATTCAAGATTTCAGTGACTTAACTAAACTGATCTCCCTGTTCTGCATTTACTGTCAATCAAATAAAGAAAATGAAGTGAAAACCGCAATTTTAATTATGTTAGATTCTCAGTTTTGTCTTTCTTAGTCAGTTCCAGTACAGATATTAGATACAGCAAAATGCCATGACTCCAATAAGAAAAAGTAATGGAAAGTACCAATGTTTTGTCTGAGGAAAGTGCTTCTCCCGCAAAGTCCTACCCATCTATGGGGGTTTGGTTCCCCTGCCCCCAAATGAGAAAAAATGTGCATGCTCAAGCCCCATTATAGTCTATGGGTGGCAATGTGTGTGGGGAACACCACTGACAATAATGGGACAGGGCAATATATGGAGGTTTGAGTCTGCAGATGGCTAGCCAACTGGGTACAGCGGGCCCACTGTACTTACAAGGCATATTTTAAAAAGTTTATAAGTTTCACATTTGAAAAAGCAACAATTCCCATGCAATTTCACATTATAGAAAATTAGGCAAAAATCACACAACGCACCGTTATATTTTCTAGATCAAGGTGTTTGTTGTGAACGGTTTCACAGAGTCTTCTGATTTTTTCCTTAATTTTGTTCATGTCCTTTTCATTGAACAACTTGGATGAAGAATCTTGCTCTAGTTCCAGAAGCCGAATCATCAGATCTAAACTGGCTCTATCTAGATCCATGTTCAAACGATCTCTGCTCAAGATATACATTAAAGCTGCTGTACAAAGTGATAAGTTCTTTAACCGAGAAGGGAAAAAAAGTAATAAATTTATGTGAAAAATAGAAATCCAGTAAGACTTAAAATTACATTTAGATATTTAGAACAGATTTTGTATGTGTCATGGGAAATGTCTTTAAATAACCTGCATTTGTTTGAGCATTTGTTCAAAAATTTTCTATACACAACAATCTGTAGACAAGAGCTTACACAATTTCAGTTTTGATCCATGGCTCCTGCCTTCTGTAGACCCTGCTGCTAGGGATGATTTATGGAAGCAACTTGATGGGGGGAATGAGATACATGAGTTCATAACCTGAACATAAGCTGTACAGCAGTAACCAGCCTAAATTTTCAGAAATCACTCCATGTTCAAAAGAATGACACTAACTTTTTTCACTTAGTGAAGAACTTAGATGTTGTTTTAATCATTTTAATCTCTACCATTTTTATACAATATTGGAAATAGTTTATGTTGCATATTTAACATTGTTTTGTGATAATAACTGTGGAAATTTTGAGGAAAGTTATATCATATTTCTCATTTTTCTTTTTTTATAAATTATAATAATAAAACACTGCTAATGTGTTAGCTTAAAATGTGTTGCCAGTGAGCTATGTGAAATAACAACTGATTTTTTTAGAAAAATAAAGTAACACTAATGCAGTAGCTTTCATTAAAAATAAAAAAAGCTCACAGATTTTCTGGTCTTTGAAAAAGGATGTTTCAATGTATCAAGCCATCCCACCAAAAAAATAATTTAAAAAGGCCAGTTATGGGAATTTTCACATTTCAAGATGGGAATGTGTGGGTGGGAAACACAGTTTTGTGCAAAAATTAAAATATTTTGAGTAAAAAACTGCAAAATACAACATTTTTGCACAAATAGGATTTTCACAAAAAGTTCCACAATGTGAGAACTCATAGAAGGATGGACAAAAATGCTTGTAATCTCAATCAGCAGGGAGGGGAAAAAATTAAATTCTTTATTTTTGTGAGAATGAAATAAGTGAACATTTGCATCCCTACTTTTGATGCAAGTAGTACAGTAGCTTTTAAAATAGCATTCCCAAGCTCTGGTTTTCTCTGAGCTGTGACACAGGTCACAACTATAACTTCCTCTTAAGCATGTTTAACAGACAGGTTACCAGATTGGAAATATTTACCATGAAGATGCATTCTGAGTTTTTGACAGGAGGAATCCATACAACCTAATTTTCTCCCATCACTGCCTGGAGACAAGCAGAAAGAACACGAAGTCCTGCAATAGCTAATGAAAAACAGTTGGCTCCTCCCTGCTCAGCCATCTTCCTCCTCTCAATAATGCAGAATGAACCTTCATGATAAGTGCCCAAATGTGCTATTCTCTGGATTGTTAAGAAGAAGAATCTGTACAACCTTGGACTTACCCAACCCTTAACATGAAAATAAAAAGTTGGGCGGGAGATAGTGACTGCATCTTGGTGATCTTCTAGAGTACCCTTTTGCCAAAAGTAGCATCTGCAAACTTGAACTTGTCAATTTTGTAGTAGTGAATTAAAAGAATACTGCAGATGGCAGCTGATGGGAGCATTGGGGGGGGGGGGGGGGGGACACAGAAGTGACAGCTGCCCTGGTCAAGTGTGCCATCACAATGGTGGGGCAGTTTAACCAAGTCATATGCCATCAGGCTTCATGTGCCTATTATTCAACGAGGCACCTTGCATCACAGTGAGGCTGAATTGTAGGACATAAATAAGCATCCCAGTGAGGCTGAATTGTAGGACACAAATAAAGAGTCAAAACATCAGAATGCCCTAGTCCTACATAAATATATTTTCAGTGCTTTAAACACATCAAGGCTGTGCCACAGCTCTTCTTGTAGATATGATGGATTAGGATAGAAAGAAGGAACAGAGTTCTTGAGACATGTGAAAGGTGGAGAGCACTTTTGGTCTAAAGAAAGGGTCTAGACCAGGGGTAGGCAACCTTTCCCCTTTAAGGTCCGAGGGACTTCAGCTCCCAGAAGCCTCAGCCATGTTGGCCAATAGTCCCATGTTGGCCAATAGCTCCTGGGATTCTGGGAGCTGAAGTCCCTCGGTCCTTAAAAGGGAAAGGTTGCCTACTTCTGGTCTAGACGTAGAGAAACACAGGGGTCATGCAAACTGGAGGCTCGTTGGCCTCCAATCAGCACAGGATTGCGATGACCACATGAGCCCAGTCCCAATCCAACCTGCTGCCGTGTGCTCTAATCCAGCCACCGACAGGAGTGGCTTTTTGCTGCTCCTTTTTCTGCGGGCCCTTCTGGATTTGAGCACACTTGGTGCACTCCCTGTATGGCTTCCAACTGCTTTCGGGACATGTATCATCAGCATGTCCTTACCCCCAAGTGGGCAGAAGTAACCTTTTCCTGCCCGTCTGTTTTGGGTCATAGTCTTTGTTTAAAAAATAAACAAACAGGTGTTTCTTAACAGAAAGGGCCACAAGCTCTAATACATAGAAAGCAAACATGATGGTCACCAAAAGAGCTTACTTTCAGAGAGAGAAGCTTCCAGGGAACTCTGTACAGCAGCTCAAATGATAGTTTAGCTGCTTCAGAATTAGCGGAGGTTCCATAATGGAAAATGGTGACTGATGGAAGAAGAAATGTTAGTTGCCTCCTTGAGGGTGAGAAGAGTGGAACCTCATGGGAATTTGGGAAATTTTGAAGATAGATTAGCTGCCTACCTCTTTAACATATTAGGTCTGAAACCTAGGTCAAGCCCTTTCTGTAGGCCAGGAGGTGTGAAACAGAAAGAAGCCTGATTACAATTTAGGCAGGAGAAGCCAAAGGCACAAGACAAACAAGCACTAAGAGAAAAAACAGGAGTGACAGAAAAAAAGTTCTGCTCTGGGCACAGGCAGGAAGAACTGGTCTCTAAGATGGCTGAGCAGAGAGTATCCAACTCAGTTTTCTCATTAACTACTGTGAAACATCATGCCTTTTTCTGCCTGTATCTGGGCAGCAATGAGAGAAACCCCAGTGGTGTGGATTCTTCCTGTTACCAACCCAGAAAACACACTCTACTGAATTTGGTGTGACTTAAAAAAGAGAGGATGCCATCTCAAAAAGAGTGCAGTGCTTTGATAATTTGTAGACATCGAGTCAGGAGTGCACAATTCAACAATGGTAACTAGAAAGCAATATGGCCATAGCTTTATATGCATTCATTTTGCTACCCAAATAGAGAACAGGGGAAGCAGGCTCCAGCTCTATCAGTGGAGAAGGTCTGAAAAGGAGCTGTAGTGTAACTGCATGTGGCTGGATGTGATTACAGAGCTCTCCCTGATAAGGCAGGACTATCAAATGTGTGGAACTCTGTGTGCTTGCTTGCATGTGGTTACAACTCCTTTCCAGACCTTTGCAGGAAAAAAAAGGATAGGCCAGGAGTGAAGGGCACGGCTGGAGCATATGTCCCTGTCTCCCTTTATTTGTGAAGATAAATTAACACTATGATAAGGAGAAACGGTTTTCTTACCACTCTTACTTAGCCTTTTAAAAGACCCCACTTGTTAACTTCTTTTCTCTCTTAGAGCCATCTTTTCTGAATCTTCCTATCAATGCATTTTTTCTTTCTACTCCTGAGAACACACATCTCTGTGCATCTCCAAATGCATAACATATGCTTCAATTTTGTGTTTCTCCGTCTTTATGATTTATTCAATTATGCCCTGCCAAACCCCCACATTGGGACTCAATGCAATTCATGAAAAAATACAAATAAATGTTAAATAAATTAAAACAGAAATTATAAAAACAAATTACAAGTAGTAGTAGTAGTAGTTGTTTTTGTTTTTAAAAAGCAGCACCTGTCTGATTAAAACCCTCTTTCATGGCAGGTCAGCATAAATGCCCTAGTATACAATATCTAACTAAAACAGTGTTTGCCGGCTGCTAGAAGAGCAAGGACAAGGGTCTGCCACACTGTTTCTCAATTACTATCTATTCTCTCTCTCTGTCTCTCTCTGTCTCCATCCCAAGAACTTTTTTTCACTGTGCAACATCAGTAGTGGCTTTAATTCTGCCAGTAAAACACATGCAGGCACAGGTGGCACAGGCAGCATTGTGAACTGAAACAAGCAAGAGAAACTGGTTCCATCTCCACCTCACTACTCTGACTCATGAAAAGAAGCCATTCAATGAAGGCATTCTTCCTTCCTCGCACTTACAATGAGTTCTGGAGCATTCGGCATATCAATACAAAGTATGAGAGAGTTCTGCAAAAGTTAGCATTGTTAAATCCACCAGGGGGCTAGAATCAAACAGACTGTTGTACAAATCAACAATCAAGGGCATGTAAAATCCATTGTTTTTTGCATTCTCAAGCTAGTACTAGTACTGGAAATGTAGAAGTCAGAATAAGACGGTATTTATATTCACTGTCTACCAATTCTGCCAATTTTTATCTAGATAAGTGGACAGTCTTATTATCCAGTAAATCTGTTTATGACCAGCAGGTAGAAACAACAGGTAACAATGTACAAATGTAATTCCAAATCTTTGCAGAAGTCACATATATTCTTCCAAGGTGGCACACAATGACAAAAGAACTAGTTTTATTTATTTAGGAATATTTTTGTTTGTTTTACTTTTAAAATTTTCCAAGTATGTGTATGTGATGCCAAAGAAAGAAAACATCAAGAAGCAATATTTGATAACAATTTTCATTACACCAAGTATGGTATTGCCTCCATTGCATATTTGTCCTTATCACTCATAATCCCAAAGATACTGGCAAAAACGGTTTGTTCCAAGGAGAACTGAGATGATATCATTTTGAAATAAAAGCAAACCTGGTGATGCTGTGAGTCATCCAGTGTTTTGAACACCATAGCTACCATTCCATGTGCTCTCAAATGCATCCGGAAGCTGGGCATGGCACACTTTGTCGCCAGACTTATAACACTGAAGCAAACAAACAAACAAACAAACAAAAATTCTGATAAATCACAGCCTGTATCACAAACAGAAACATGTTAACACTAAATGGAGAGAGTAAGCTGGCTGTACACCACCCTCCCCAAACTGCTTACTTGTAGCTTTGGGGTCTGGCAAATTTACCAAACTTCCTTCCGTCTGATACTTGCATTTCTTTGCTAAGAGCCCCTTAACAACTGTGTCGTCTATTTCCTATTGTTTCCATTTCTTCATGCTTATTTCTGATGCCATCCCTGCCTATTTCGTTACGCTAACTTATCTTCTAGTTAACTGAGAAGAGAGAAAGCTTAGTCCCTGACATCATGGTTGGCAAGGCAGAAAACTTATAAATGAGGAGAGAGGGGTTGGAATCGACAGTAATAATGGTTTGGAATTTTGAGTATCCTGCCTGTCAAGGTTGTCACAAGGGATAAACCCAAGTGTGATGGACTGTTTCTTCAGTCTCCTAGAGAATGGATCACATAGCACCAGCCAACTTTGTCTCTGATCAAACTACAGTGACCCTTGGTATCCACTGGGGTTTGGTTCCAGGACCCCTTGTGGATACCAAAATCCATGGATACTCAACTCCTGTTAAATAGTGGCATAATAAAATAGTATCCCTTATATAAAATGACAAAATCAAGGTTTGGTTTTTGGAATTTATATATATATATATATATTAAATATTTTCAAGCCGTAAATGGTTGAATTTGTGGATAAAGAATGCATAGATATAGAGGGACAACTATACTTTCAAGACTGTACAAATGTCTACCAGGCAAACTCAGATGAGATGATCTGTTATCCTTTTCTCCTTCTCAAGGAAAATCTGAACAAATTTTGGTGATGGAAAAAAGAGAAAAATTATCATGCTGCAGAACTAGCTGGGCAAAGATATTCCCCATTCCCAGCATAATAAATAAAGCAAGAGACCTATAATATACAGAATAGTAATCAATGTTGACACACGTCATTCCTCTGTGTACATATCCTATCCTTTGTATGTCTACCTACTGATGAAATGCTGGTGGTGAACACTGGCCCTATATCCTTGCTGTCACGGAGCTTTTAAGACACAACTCTGCTGGAACAACAAGAGTGTGACTCTAAGCAAATGCGGCATACTAATTATGTGCTGAACCTGGATCACCAAGTCACTGTTAATGCCATCAATGAGTGATAAAATATATTGAGAAACAGTGAGCCTCACATTCTAACAGGACTGTTGTGAGAATAAAGTAGAGACGGCAGCCATGGCTGCTACTCTGAACTGGCGGAAAATGAGGAGAACATAAGCATAGAAAATAAAATAATAAATCTGATTTTTTTCACTGTCACAAATAACTTAAAGCTTTGTTTTTCACAGGACTGTGTACTGTATAACTTATCTTAGCTACTTTTGGGAATGAACTCTCAACAAGAGCCTTGCTACTTTAAGGTCTAGATCTGCATCTTATCCATCTTGCATTTCAACAAGAATAACCTGCAAGCTGTTCACAACTCACAAGCTCTTGTTACTGCAAGTACGATCAACATATCTGGGCTACAGGGCATATTGGGTGGGGGTAAGAAGAGGCATAACAAGTTCTACAGGTTCAAGAAGCAACAAGTAAGAGTAACTAACTAAATGTAGGGTGGGGGATGATGTATGACAGGATGAAAGAAGCTGCCCAAAATGAAAATGTTTCAAATTAAGACAACTAGCTACTTCAAGTGGCATCCTTTCCCCTTCTCTCTGCCATACTTCAACTATCTACTACTACATTAAGTGTATATTACCGTATATACTTAACTATAAGTATGCCTTGGGTATAAATCGAAGACAGGTTTTAGGACCAAAATTATTGATTTTGATATGACTTGTGAATAATTCAAGGGTAAATTTAGGGGCATGTATAAAGGATCTAAAGCTGTGGTCCCCAAACTATGTCCTTTAACAGATTTTGGACTTCAGCTTTCAGAATCCCAGACTATTTGACCAATATGACTGAAGATTCTGGGAGCTGAAGTCCAAAATCTCTTAAAGGGCACAGTTTGGAGATCATTGGTCTAAAAAATGAAGCCAAGGAAAACAATGTCAAAGAACTTACAAAATTCCAGTAGACACAACTGTTTGTGCTCACCCTAAAGGCTGGATAGATGAGAGAGTTTGGGGGGGGGGGGGGGAGGTCAGTGCTTCCAGGACAGATTAAACTCTTGCCTTTCATCAGGGGATGGTTGTTGTTGTTGTTGTTTAATAAGTGTTAAAAGTATAGTATTTGCATTGACCTATGGATAAGTTGAGTCAGGCTTTTTGGTTCAATTTTTTGACTAAAATTTCTAGACTTATACATGAGCATATGCAGTATATGTTTCACCAAAGCATTTTATTTATTGCACACTGCTTCTAGCACCCCGGTAGCTCAAGAAGCAATAGGTATTTAATTTTACAGCATTTTATCTACCCTGTTGTTGGGTATGTTGTATGCATACATACACACAAACCCAAAGATTATCTATGCATGCTACTTTGTCCTACAGCGTATATAGAACTAGCCAACAACTCTGACTGAAATGGCATCCCTTCCATCTGTGTAACCCTTGCACTTTCCTTCACAAAGGGATCAGATGTGGCTCTCTTCCCTTGGAAAGGGATTCAAGTATTTCCTTACAGAAGCAACCTATATCGTACTTATGTGTGGCGGTTTAGTATTTGGTGTCTTTCTGAAAAATACTCTGAACTCTGGCAGAACAGTTGTGGCCTTGTGTACTGGTGTGTATCTATGTTGAAATAGGTCAAATGATCAAAATGTTTCTGTAATCATTGCAATAGACATTTGTGATGGCAATGGTTTTATTAGAGACTGTTCATGTTGCTTGTTCTTTTCCATTATTATTTGTTTTCCAACAGTTCATGCAGGAGAATCTAAGGCCTGGCACAGCCATAACCATCTGCACATTCACAGGAGTTTGTTCCATATGAAGCCTGTTCCCTCTAATCTGCCACTCTCTGTCATCACCTCAAACTACACCATAAAACAATGACTGAAAGACTTCAGGGAAGAAGCATAAATTTCCTTAGTCTTAGTCATGTTATAGGGTGATCTGTTACTAGAACCAATCTAGCTTGTACTGACCATTCTAACAAAGAACTATCTGTAATCTTTTACAGTGTCTTTGCAAGATACCATCCATACAAATTAATTTAAATTTCAGTTTGCCTCAAGAAGCTGAAGTGGAGGTAGAATCCTATCAGTGTCATCAGCTACCTCATCCTCTGGTTACTTGGACTTTCATCCTTGCAAATAATCAAGACCAGGGGTAGGCAACCTTTCCCCTTTAAGGGCCGAGGGACTTCAGCTCCCAGAAGCCTCAGCCATGTTGGCCAATAGTCCCATGTTGGCCAATAGCTCCTGGGATTCTGGGAGCTGAAGTCCCTCGGCCCTTAAAGGGGAAAGGTTGCCTACCCCTGATCAAGACCATCAGTTACATACATGTTAACTGTCTTAGGATGCATGTTGTGACTCTCACAGAACTTCCTTTGTGCACCACAGATGATACAGCCCCTGTGCTATGTCTAGTGCCAGGCAAGTACTTATACTTCCTCCAGTCAGGTGATGGTAAGGAAATCAGTAGAAAGGGATTCCCATCTCTAGCAATCTTGCTTAGCAGCAATTGGATGAACTACATGATCCAACACTGTAGCCAAGTCAGTTCATTAACTATATGCAGCCTGGTCTCATAATCATCATGTTACAGGGTGATCTGTGAAAGATCAGATTTCTAGGAACAAGTATCAAACCTTCCTTCAGCCAAGGGAGTACAGTGGGACTTCATTATACGTGGACTTGCCATAGGCAGATTTGAGCATCCATGGTCAGCAAGCCCGCATTGTCCCCAATG
>JAIPUX010001880.1:7234280-7244335 GCA_020142125.1 Phrynosoma platyrhinos | reverse complement strand
TGAATACCCATTTGTGTGATTCGCAGAGACCACGAAGAAGAAAGATCAATTGAGGAATACAAGGGTTTTACCCTCAGAATGGCTCATTAGTGTGTGAAACATTGCATGGCAGTACCATGGAAGAAAGCCTTGATGGGCTAATGCATAATGCTTATGATGCATTTAGACCAAGAACGATTGTTGAATACATTATGCAAGTGAGGAAGCTAGCTGCCACATTTAAACAATTCAAAGTCTTATGGAAGACTTAAGATCAATACAGAGAACTGTATTAACTGTATTTCGCTTAGCCTGCAGATGAATAAACATCTAAGATGTATGCCTGGTGTTCATTGTATATCTAGGTACAGAACAGCAGTAAACAAACAAACAATGTACACAGGTCAAATGATGACATTTGCTTTGAAATCAGGATAAAGTTTAAATTTTATTTCTGGTCAAGTTCAGGATAGCTGTCATACTAAATACATAATCAAGGTCTTCTTGACTAGTTTGGTGTTGTTGTTATTTTATTTTGTTTAGTTTAATATCCAACTATACTAGCCCTAACTTTAGATTTTCCCAGATTTGTTCTCCACCTGAAGAATGATCTTAAATTGTTTTTAAGAAATTTTTGGGAAGAAGGATATGAAGACACTGTACTCACCGGAATACTTGGATTTTTCAACACTTGTGGTGCTGGAAGAGTCTCAGATTCTGGCTGATTCCAATGCCTAGCATTGTATACAGCCTTTGTTGGTGACTATAAAACAGAACAGTTGAATATTATTTAGACCATAAGGAGTTCATTCTTTGTTAATAAACTGTTTGCAAATCAAATGACTTTTCTCAATATCTTTATTTTATGTTCATCAAAACTTTTAATCTGAAGAACAGTAAAGTCATTTTCTTCTTATATTCAAATACAAGACAAAAGATATGACAAAAGTACTCCAACATAAAAAGCATGGTACAACTTTACATTGTGAAGTAGCTACCTCTAAAAAGCCAAACAAAGCAGGAGGAATTTCTTACAAGAACAGCAAATGTAGCCTGAGTAACTTCCATTCATGCAATGCAGATTTTCACTCTCCTCCCCTCCTTTGCATCCCCTGTCATTCCTCCAGGTCCCTAGACCAAACCTTTAAATAGTTGAAATGATTTAAATGATATCTACTCCTCTCAAATAAACGTAAGGAGCCAAAACCAAAGAGGTCTTAGATGTCAATATATACACACTGCCAGGCAACTGAACATGAAAGCTCTCCATACATGCTATGCTTTCTCTGCTTAGATTATCATAATCCTAGATTATCGTAACAGCAAAAATGGGAAGGGAAGCATCACAGTTCACTGACAGAGCTATAATGTAACGGTATGACTGTAATAGATACTCTGGATGCAGGAAGTGCCATATTCTTATCTAGTTAAGACTGTACTGCATCACTGCTGGTGGTCAGAGTAGATAATAATGACTACATGGATCATCAACAACTCAGTATAAGACAAGTCCAGACTCTCTTTCTTAAAAAAAAGCAACCTCCATGCCATACAAGACTAGGCATCAATAATAAAAGGGATTTCACACAAATCAAAATAACCAGTCGGTATTATAAATTCAAAACGTTTATCCAAGTTTAACTCAATATGCTTGTGATACATATTAAAATAAGACACAGCTATTATAGTGTATCCAACTTTTTAAAGAAAGAAACAAAGACAAAGTGGACTGGTTCAGATCACACAGAACACAACAAATATGCTTGTGGCACACCACATTCAGTTAATCTGAATAGTAACCAGAAGGGTTATGGCATTCTAAAAGCTCCTGAATGTTCACCCTTTTCTTACATTACCCTCACACATTGTTTCATGCAGACTTGATACATCAAACTCTACTCCATTTTCAGATCTGTTCCGTTCCACCCCTTCCACAAAAACAGAAAATCACCAATAGTCAAGTCCCATTGGCTTGAATGGTGGTGTGTGCCCATGGGCACGCACTCCATTTTGTCCCCTTCTGCTTGCCACCTGCGAACAGGTGAACAGGCGGACTCCAAGTTCGCAAAAACAGAGAAGCGACTGTACAAATGTTTCTTAATAGAACACTAATTAAATCATTAGAAGCTAATTTCAATGTAAATGCTTACCCTTTTTGGTCCACTAAATATTTTTCGTGTGTTTTCCTTAGATTTATCACCTTGAGAATTTGTGGATTTTTTATTGCTTTCAGGAACACTGGATGGATCTTCTGGAAAATCCAATAACTCTACAAGCACAAGGATAAGGTAAGAAATGAAACTGTACTTTATTTTCATGTTTCAAGATGGAAGTTTACTGAAAAGTTTAAACATACAATAAGAATTGGGTATTGCCTAGTTGGAAAAATAATTTTAAGGCAATTGTTTCCTTGCTTATCACAAACATGTACCTATTTTATCTGTTTGTAAATATACAGGATCCTCATTTTGACAGAAAATTATAGTAACTTTCTGACTACTCAATATTTTAAAGGGGGAGCAGGAAACCTAAGATGACATTTCTAGCTGAATATATAATTTTCCCCCTAAAAGAGTAAGAAAAATATGGACTTTAGGAACACAGGACAACTAATGAAAACTATAGAATCTCTCTCTTCCTCCAGAGGATGGAAAAGCCTCTATTGAAATAACTGCATTAAGTGAGCCACCACAAATCATCCTGCTGTGGAAGGAACAGTTTCAGATGTGCATTCTATGTTCCACAGCATATAACCGAGAAAAGACAATTTTAAGCTATGGTAATTAAAGCAATTGTATGGCTGAGTTTCTGATAGGGAAGGTTGAGTCACCCAATGGAACACATATAAAGATGACACTTATTTTATTGAGTCAAAGTGGACATTACTAATTTATTATCTCTTTCAAATGAAGGCCCCGGCCATTAAACCTAATGATCACAGGATCTTGGAACTGTAGTCAAAATACTAGAAGGCGCGAGCTGGCTCAAACTGACAGTAGCAAAAGGCATTTGATAGCCTGTACGGGTCTTCCTATAAACTTCAGCATGGCCATATACACACAAAAGGTTTAGGTCAGTTGGGACACATTAACAGAGACATATTACAGAATTTTATGATACTATTATATCATATAGAAACAGATGTCCACAAGGCTTACTAACCACGTCAGAGTTTGTCATTACAAATGGCATAGAAAAATGGTGCCCTGTCTATAAAATGGCAGTATCAAAGTTTCCTTTTTTATTGTTTTTTAAAGTATTTTCAAGCTGTGGATAGTTGAATCCGTGGAAGCAGAATCTGTAGGTATGGAAAGCTGGCTGGAATCTGGCTATTTATTTAAGAGAAAGTTAACATTTAAATGTTTACATTTTTAAAAAATTACAAGTTAATATTTTAAAATCTAATAGATAAAAAATCAATTTTTACTAGCTTGTTTTATTATTAACTGTAGGCTAAATCCAATTTTAGTCCCAAACAGAGCAGAATTACTGAAAATAGGACAAATGTGTCATCTTTTAGGAAAGCTTGTCTTGATTTTAATGGGTACACTCCAGGAGGAACTAAAATTGGATTTAATCCCATCCATCTTCTCTCATCCACAAGGATATTCCATTTTCATCTCCTAGAACAGGGGTCGGCAACCTACGGCCTGCCATTTCGTTCTGGAAAGCAAAATGGCAGCCGCGACTCACTCGCGCATGCACAGTACTCGGTGCATGCGCAAACGAGTTGCGGATGCCATTTTGGAAAACAAAATGGTGGCTGCGACTCACTCGCACATGTGCGAGTGAGCACGCGTGCGGCGCCATTCTCCCCCATCCCACCCTCGGCCCGCGGAAGACCTGGGGACTCCCAGACCAGCCCCAGGTAGGAAAAACTTGCCAACCCCTGCCCTAGAACTAATGACTCTTTTGGTCATTGGACATTTTATATCCTGCCAAGGAATGTAATTCCTGTTCAGGTCATATAATACACAGAAATCATGCAATACATGGTTTTAAAATAATCCTTGTGCATGACAAGACTGACTTCTCTGCCTTTCTTGGCCCAGTTCCACCTAAATTTATTCAACTTGTCTTGGAAGTTTAAGATTTTCTGTTCCCCTGACCAAAGTATTAACTTTGGTCAGGGGAACAGAAAATCTTAAACTTCCAAGATGCAAGAGTTGACATTCAGACTGAATAAAGTCATTTTCATTACACTAAAAAAATGAAATAAATGCTCATGTTTGATTTTTAGATAATATGTGAATCTGACAGAACTACCAATTCATTTCTCTAAGACAATAGGCATAGTATACCTGTGATGAGATTTAACTGAACTAATTTTACTTTTTAAAAAAATTATAAAAAATTAATATTTAATTAATATGTCCATTATTTTTTTAATTGGTTAAAATGAGACTGCTTTTTATCCACTCTGCCTCTGAATGGGCTAGAGCAGGGGTAGGCAACCTTTCCCCTTTAAGGGCCGAGGGACTTCAGCTCCCAGAAGCCTCAGCCATGTTGGCCAATAGTCCCATGTTGGCCAATAGCTCCTGGGATTCTGGGAGCTGAAGTCCCTCAGCCCTTAAAGGGGAAAGGTTGCCTACCCTGGGCTAGATTAATAGCGAAAGGTGGTTTCATATTACATTGGGCTTTGGAACAGGCAAAAGCACCTCTAATTATTTCTGCCTACTCTACAGATCAGCACATTTTCAGAAATTCCACCTTCCTTTCCAGAGTTGATAGAGGGGAGAAGTCTACCTAGAACTGAGTGAGTTGTACAAAAATACAAACAAACAATTTTAATTGTGTTTGAAAAAATGTACACTGGCCTGTAACAACCTACTACTTAATAAAAAAATGAGATAAAAATGGTAGGATCAGCTGTAATTAAGCTGCAACAACAAGAGGAAAATCAACTCACAGTGCACAGCTTAATGTAAAATGTCTGATGTACTGTAATCAAGCACTCTCGTTTCAGCCATTAAATCTGGTAAACCAAAATAATTATGACTGCAATCTGGAAGTGCTTAGCAAGCTTGATCGGTGATATCATTATTTAACATTTCAGACACAAAAACATACACAACTCAGGTTCTTAGTGTTCAAAGTTAATTTGATGTGCCTGCTTAAAAAAAAAAAAAAAACCTACACAATTTGCCTTGAATTTCTCATACACCACAGGTTTGGTTACACGATTTTATAGCAAAACTTTCACATCCAAAATCAGAACAAATCCTTACAAACCAATACCTTGCAAACTTTATACTAAGTAATTTCCCTCTAAATTTCCTTTTAATAACCCAAACTTCTTCAGATTAGAAGATGGGAAAAACATGCCTGCTTAAAAATTTAACCTGAAGACATCAGTGTTCAATCCTATTTGCATAGCTCTGATATCCGACTGGCTCCCATAAGCTTGTAGAGGGAATTGACAACCCTCCTGGAAAGTAGAGAGGACTCCTGTTTGTTGTATGGGAAGAGAGGTAATAATCCTTCAGATGGCAACCTGCCATGCTTGTTGGTGATTCTACAGAAGACTCCGATATTGGATGGAAGTATTTTCCAGAGTAGCAGGCCACTAAAGGCAGAGGTTTAAAACTACCCATATGACAACGGAAGTATCTTCTCTCAATCTGGATCATGGTCTTTTGTAAAGGACTGCTAATATATTGGTCCAATAAATCACATTAGTGTGAACAATACAAAGAGAGCATATAATTACATACAAAAACAGTCTCCCTTCCACAGACTTTACAGATCATCATTCCATGCCACAAGGCTACTCCTCTCCACAACAGATTCTGTGATAATTATTTGTGTGCTTGTTTCCTTCTAGCTGATATGTTTCTGTTGAAAGATGCCTGTAGTTACAGTGCAAAGTCAGCAAGAAAGAGTAGGCCACTTGGATTAACTGGGAAAGAAGAGTAGAGTAGTACTCTGAAAAATGTTTAAGCAAAGAATGTTTGTCCTGACAAAAAGGTTAGAGATTTCCTTCCTCAACAATTTAGTGGGAGAGGGAGGGGGTAGGGTGACCCCTTACTCCCATTCTTGCCATCAGACAGCCTTCTGACGCAATTAGAAAGGGTGCCACTTACACAAAATAACAAAAGTATCTGACCACCTGATTTACCAAATCAAATGGATCACCTGAATACTAAGTCAGCTGTGGGCCAGAACAGATGGCCCATAAAAGATGCCTTCAGAGTGCCACACATGCCACACATTCTCCCTGAAGCTGCCCAAATATGCTGCATGCCGCCAGAGTGGTTTGCAGCTAAAGCAAAGCAAAGCAGCTTCATTTATATACCGCTTCATATCGCGCTATGGGATGTCTAAGCAGTTTACAACTGTAAGCTCATTGCCCCCCAACAGTTGGATACTCATTTTAGCAACCTCGGAAGGATGCAGGCTTGAGTCTAGCCTGAGCCCTGGCTAGTATTGAACTCGCAACCTTGTGGTCTATGAGTGAGTGGCTGCAGTACAGGCATTTAACAACTGCACCACCAGCTGGCTTCAAACCGTGGCAGGGCAGGAAAAGCCAGCTTTTTGCCGGCCAAAAAAGGAGTGGATCTTTGTCGCTCCTTACGGCTGGCTTCAAGGCCGATTAGGGGCTGTGGCATGTGTTTGCTGTGGTCCCAATCCATCTTCAGGGCCATCTGTGTCCCTCCCCCCTGTGATACTGAACAAGTTACATTAGGCATCAAATTTTTATTTGCAAGTTTGCTCAAAACTGTACTATTTTAAGATACTAAGAGCCTTAAAATCCTCAGCTTTCACTACTTGGAGAATCAGGACTCCTTCCAATGATAAAGAGCACCTTCACAACTTTTTGAGCTAATTTTACATATTACTCCATATACTTTACAAAAGTGCTTGTAATATTTTGTCACAGCTCGGGGGGAGGGGCTAATTAACATTAAAGCATTATAATTTTTTAACATTTAACATTAACATTTTATGTTTGGGACCATCCTTTTGGAAAAGTAAGAATACAACTGATTGAGTGTGGGTTTTATAACCATTACAAGTTGTAATTCAAAAAGGAATTTAGTTAATATGCACCTCCCTCAATCACTTAATAAAAGTTCTACACACTAAGCATCTGATAATAAGGTAAAAAATAAACAGAATGCTACTGTGTCCAATTCTGGGCACAATTCAAAAATGATGTTGAGAAGCTGGAGCATGTCCAGAGGACAGCAACCAAAATGTGAAAGGTCTGGAAAACCATGCCTTATGAAGAAGACTTAGGGAGATGGGTACATTTAGCCTGAAGAAGAGAAGGTTAAGAGGTGATACGACAGCCCTATTTAAATATTTGAAGGGATGTCAGATGGAGCAAGCAGCAAGAAGCATCCTTTGGTCTCTCCAGCCACAATCGGCCCAGGACCGCAGTGATCACATGGCCTGCTCCAAAAGCTACCCACTGCCAGGAGCCAGATGATTTCCACTCCTTTTTTGATCTGGTCCAATTGACCAAATTGAAGCTTTGGAGTGGCTTCCAGCTGCATTGGGGGTATATGTCAGGTATACACCATGCCCCCTCCCAAGCAGCCAGAAGCCGCTTCTTTTGGCCCATGCATGGACTAATGGATGAAAACTACAGGAAAAAAGATTCCACTTCAACATTAGGAAGAACTTCCTAACAGTAAGAGCTGTTCAAGAGTGGAACACATTCCCTTGAAGTGTGGTGGAGCCTCCTTTGTAGGATTTCAAACAGAGGCTAGATAGCCATCTGTTGGGGGTGCTTTGATTGGAATTCTTGAATGGCAGGAGGTTGGACTGAATGGCCCTTGAGGTGTCTTCCACCTCTGGGGGAATTTAACTGGATACAGCAAAAGACCATTGGGCTGTGTCCATGCTGCAGAAATTGTCAAACTGGATAATTTCAGTTCCTGGAATTCCACAGCGTTGAGCCCTGGCAGTTAAAGTGGTGTCAAACTGGATTATTTTGCAGTGCTGATGCAGCCAAGGAAACTATTTTTAATACAACAGGTTGCTGCAGTGTTTATCATGGTGTAACAATGGTGTAACAAAAATGATGTAACAGAAATACCAGCAATGATTGGGTTATCCTTGGCTCTTTTCTGGCTATTTTTTGGAGAACTAATTAATTAAGAGACAGAAGACAGTGCTATGAAATGCCTAAATGGAATTGAGGTTCACCTCTGTAGTTTGTTCTTATCTCTGCTACTTATTCTCTGTAATTCTCTCCTACTCTGATTAAATCATGTTTATTTGGGTGAAACCATCCCACAATGATTAACTTGCTTACCCTGTCTGCCTTGCTATTCAAGTACAATCGGCCCTCCATATCCATTGATTCTGCATCCACAGATTTGACCATTTACAGCTTGAATAATGTATGTATGTATGTGAATGAATCCAAAAAGCAAAGTTATTTTGCAATTCTATGTAAGGGATATCATTTAACTATGCCACTGTATATAATGAAACCTGAGTACCCATGGATTCTGGTATCCATAGGGGATCCTAGAACCAAACCCAGGAAGATACCAAGGACCCACTGTATTTCATGCATTTTACTCCATGAATCTAGGCTCCCTCATGCTATTGAAAGACGTTCAACTTCTAGGTATTTGAACTGAAACATTCAAACATTAAGATTATGGCAACTGCTTCCAACTGCACAACCACATTGTCAAATTTTCATAATAATGCTTCACCATTAGCTATGCTAGCTAGTTGAGGACCAACACCACTTGGAAAGTCATAATCCCAACTCTTGATATATAGGTAAAAACAGATACATAACTGCTATACTGACAAGGATTATTCAATTTACAGAAACTAATTCCATTTTTTGTGTTACCTGCACCATGTTAACACTAGGAAGGAATACAAGGATGCTTTAAATTCTTTAAATTTGTTTTGTGCCTTGAGTCTGCAGGTCTGAAATTTTTTAATGTTTACTAGAATAATCTATAACATATTCAGAAACTATGCCCACTCAAAATTAACATTGTTACCCAGGAAACTCTAGAGCAGTGTTTCCCAAATTTCGGTCTTCTAGGTGTTTTGGTCTTCAACTCCCAGATAACCTAGCCAGCTTGGTCAACAATCAAGAATTCTGAGAGCTGAAATCCAAACCATCTGGAGAACCACAGTTTGGGAATCACTGCTCTAGAGACTCCATGTCAGCAGTGGGTATAGCCAGAGGCTGAAGTAGATATTGCTAACCCACTAACACACCCCATTTTCCAAACTACTCACTCACACATCAATCAATTCCATGCACACATACTTAAACACTCACAAACGCTTTCCACCACCATTGTCAAGAAATGCATGTAGATCAGCTTGGAACAAGAGTATTTTATCTGCTCAGAACTAGTGATCATTTCTCTGTCACTCAGCAGGGAAACTGAGGAGGATAAGATGGAAACTGGGTGAGAAACAGGATGGCTGGATGGAGACCTCCTGTTGACAGGAAGTTCCCTATCCTTCAAATATTAATTTCTTCATATTTACCATTAGAGACTTTTAAAGAAATTCAGTACCTTGATTTTTTCCCAGAAAGGCAGAGGCAGTTACTAAGTCTGAGGATTTGTTCTTTAGATTTCCAAGACACCCTGAGACACAGTACAATGCAATTACATGAAGGTTGTAGTATTTTAGTAACACTTTATAACCTAATCTTACCAACTTGGATGAGATTCAGGTCAATAAGCAGCAACTTAGTCAGTTTCCTGGTTTCAATTTAGCAGAAATTACATGAGGCTGCTGTGGAATTCAGTAACAGTTTTAAATATTGATAACATATTAAGCACCTGAACCACTTCATACCCCATGCACTCTTTCACCGTTATTAGATCTGTGATGTTTCATTTTCTCCTTCCCTTTTTCTAACATTTAGGTTTTATATACCAAACTACCAGGGACTTAATCTTGACTTATTCTTAATGAAAGGGGAAAGAGAAACTACCAAACAGGCCCACCCAGTTCCACAAGCAGAAAATAGAATTGACTTAGTATCTTGCGTCTATAGTAACTATCAAGTTTTAAGGATAATACAACTTCAAGAATACTTTAATACAGGGGTAGGCAACCTTTTTGAGCAGGGGGCC
>JAIPUX010001880.1:7184879-7197266 GCA_020142125.1 Phrynosoma platyrhinos | reverse complement strand
TTATATCCCAGCTTTTTCCCAAACGTGAGACTCAAGGCAGCTGTTCAGAGTTTAAGAGAGCTATCCAAAATGCTCAATCTATTTGGGATAACTCCCATAAAATTTGTACCCAGACCCAGAGTTTCTCACCCATCTGTCATGGAATTCTCTAGTCACTACTGATTGCAGTAGTAATGGAAATTTGTGGGCGGGGGAGGATAGGTGGGATTCATTATCACACAATTTGAAAGTAGTCCCCAGCAAAACAACCATGTGATGTTGGCTTTCCAGCTCCTGGGTTTCAATTGTTTATTGCTGTTCTCTTGGAAAATTTTCCTTTTGGACTACAGTGCCCAGAACCACCTGGGCAACATGGCTAGGGATTCTGGGAGTTGTAGTAAAAAGACTAGCTTTTCTAGGCTCTGGTTGCTTATGTACTAATAGGGCCAAGAATCTCTGCTGGGTCTTCAGATGAAAGGTTAAAAATGTGCATAAAGGAGCAAGCACATTTCTCAACAATACCCATTCAGTGGTACAAAATAAATGGGTTACAATCCATGTGAGAGTTGCAAGAGGATGAAAACTGAATCCACCAAATGCAATTGTAGGCTAGCATAGTATTAGTGGCTTACGTCCATGTCAATACAGCTTATGCTCATGTACATATGCCCAGGGTACAGAGGGCTATTTGCTCACTCATATGCTCCATCCAAAAGCCTCCAATTGCTCAACACCTGTCAGTCTCTGGGAGGGGCCCCTGCTGCTCTCACTTACCAGTAAGGAAGGGAGGGAGGTTATTCAGACTATGAAGATCCAGTTGCTTTGAGCTCCTGAAAAAAGCAAAAAGCAGATGCATTCCACTGGAGAATGCATCCTCATCCCCCCCCCCCCCCCCCCCCCCCCATCTAAGACCAGCTATTTCTTCATGGTCTGAATTACCCTCCCAGTTCCTCTCTTCCTCAATAAGTAACAGCAGCAGGAAGTTTGCCTGCAGCTTGACAGTAGGATTTAAGCCACAGACTGTAGCCCCCTGTCCCCAACCTATATACTTCATATTGCATTTTTCCATAAAATGTGGAAATGGCTATTCACCACCACTGGAAAATGCTACACTCTGAGGGCACACACCCTTATGGCATGGGTAAAATTTTGCCAACCTATCCCTCTGCTCTGAAACAGACATACACCTGATGCAGCATGTTCTGGTGCCCAGTGAGAGTGATATCACTAAGGATAGGATGCAGCAAAAACATGATGAATCTGATCAAAAGGGCTTTAAATTAAACCCTTGGAGGATAGAGATGATAGCTTAAGCATCTGTCCAAAAGCAAGCTCTAAACACAAGGATGTGAATTTTAGAGGAGAAGCTGGGGGGAGAGAATGGGAGCCACAGTAAAACTTGATGTCAAATAAAAGATGAAAACAAACAATGCTTTAGATGTCTATACATCAATGCATAGAGTTTGGGAAACAAGACGAGCATGAAATCTTAGTGCAGGAAGCTAAATATGACTTTATAGGTATAACAGAAATTTAATGGGATGACTCCCATGGCTAGAATATAATAATTGAAGGATATAATCTGTTCAAAAAGAAAAGGAGGGGGAGTAGCATTATATGTCAAAGACAAATTTACTTGTACAGAAATCCACATGAGTGATCAAACTGGATTTTTGGTTAAAAATAAACGGAAAAAAGAAAAATAACACTGTGGTAGGGGTTTACTAAAGGCCACCAAATCAAGACAAGGTGGTAGATGATGCTTTTCTGAAATGAATCTCAAAAATCTCCAAGCGTTAATCTAGTATGTGCTAGGACTGTGGTGGTGAATCTATGGCACACATGCCAGAGATGGCACGTGAAGCCATTTTTCAGGACATGTGGAGGGCAGGGAAGAGGAGGAACAGATGCAAACCTGTTTCTCCACTTCCTGGTCATCCCAGACTTTCAGCTGTCTCTGGGTAGGTAGCTGAAGGCCCAGGGGTAGGGGAAGAGGAGGAACAGGTGTATGCTGTTGTCCTGGAAAGCCGGAGGGCAGACTGATAGCCAAGGCAAGGAGAAGTCCCACACTATGGGCCTTTGCAGACTTCTAGAAATAGTGCAAATTGAATCCACTTTAACTGTTCTGGCTCAGTGCTAGGGAATCATAGGAACTGTATTTTTTTTTCTGAAACATTGAGCTTTCTCTGTCAGAGAGATCTGATGCCACATAAAACTACAGTTCCCATGATTCCCTAGCACTGAGTCAGGGCAGTTAAAGTGGACTCAATTTGCACTATTTCTGGCAGTCTGCAAAGGCCCAAAGTCCTAATTACCAATCCAAAAAGGGATTGGATTGGTAATTAGGACCAGCAAAGAGTCAAACACGGTCCGTAAGTTGAGGGTTTCAGAGAAGTCGACAGTAAAAGCAGTCTGGCGTCCAAGGATACAGAAGTCTGAGAGTAGTCAGTGGTCTGAAGGTCAAGGATACCGGGAGTCCAAGATTGTCAAGTCAAGGGTTCAAGGCAAAGAACAAGAAGAGCCAGGGACAGAGGCTTTTGCCAGGAAGCTCAGATATCCTCTGACACCGAGGCAAAGCTTCTCCACTTGCTTAAATCCCCTACTTGCCAGGGCTCACTTGGGGCTGATCACCTTGATGATCTCGATGTTTTTCATAAAGCATCCTCGAGAGTCGGAGGCCCACCCTTTCGGCTCTATGCTGGTTAAAGATAGGCACGGTCCCTGGATCCTCCTCCATGTCCAACGGCATGTCAATGGAAGACTTGGCTGTGGAGCCTCTTGAGAAGCCACAGGCTCTGCTGACAAAGCAGAACTGCTAGGGCTGAGCTGGGGCTCCTCCACTGCAGGCTCAGGACCCAGAGGAAGTTCTGACTCGTCCTCCTCAACTTCTGAGTCCTCATCCAGGCAGGGCATGACACCTGTTCCTCTTCTTCCCTCTTGCCCCAGGCCAGCTGTCTCTGAAGAGGCAGTTGAAGGCTTTGGAGTGGGGAGAAGTCCTGCCCCAAAATCCTACCCACGGAGGGCAGAACTCCCACTCCAGAAGTCCTGTACCCCTGGAAGTCCTGCCCCATGGTACCAGGTAACACCCAGTGCCGGAATGTATTTTAGTTTGGGAACTCAGTCCCTAAAGGTTTCACCATCACTGTGCTAGGAGACTAGCTCTGCTAAGCATAGGCTCTCCAATAACTTTCTGATGTAGATAATTTCCTCTTTGAATAGGTGGGGGAAGGAACAAAGGGATCAGCAATCTTGGACTTGATTCTAACCAATAGGGAGGAGTTGGTCACTGGAATCAAATCAGTCGGTACTGTAGGGGGGAGTAACCATGTAATGTTAAAATTTGTGATTGAATGACAGAGCAAAGAAAAGTATAGTCAAGCATGATTCTTGGATTTCAGGAAAGTTGATTTCATCAAGCTCAGGAAAATACTGGGGAGAATCCCACAGCTAGAGATGCTAAAGGAAAAAGACACCAGCATGGGTGGGATTTCATGAAGAAGGAACTGCAAAAAGCACAATCACAAATAATTCCATAGAAGAAGAAAAATGGAAAATGTGAAAAATCCAATGTGGCTGCACAGCAAACTCAAGGAGAAATTTAAAAGCAAAAAAGAGTGTGTGTATATATATTTATATATATATATAAATGGAAGGACGGATTAATCACCAAGGAAAAATACAGATCTGTAGCCCAAGCTTTCAGCAATAGAATGTACATTTCTATACTGCTTATCAGTGAACTAAGCACTCCCTAAGCAGTTTACAATGTGTAAGCTAATTGCCTCCAAGAAGCTGGGTCCTATGGAAGGATACAAGGCTGAGTGGACCTTGGAGCTCTGACTGGGATCAAACTTGGAACCTTGTAGCTGCAGTACAGGCATTTAACCACTGCACCACCAAGGCTCCCTTTCAGGAATAGTGTAAGGAAAGTTAAAACTCAAAATGAGCTGAGACTGGATAGGAAAGCAGGGAGCAACAAAAAGGAGTTTTTCAAATATGTTTGAAGCAAGAGAATGATGAAGGAAATGATGGCATTGCTGTTCAGTAAAGATGGTAAGATACTAACAGATTACAGTGAAAATGCATAACTGCTCAATACCTATTTTGTTTCAGTTTTTCCCCAGAAAGAAAACTGTATGCTTCCATGCATCAGGAGATACCTTGGCAAGGAATCTGGGTTACAAGTCAAGATTGTTAAAGTTTTAGTGAGGAATCACTTAGGCCTAAAATGGACAGGCCAAAAGGTACGGCTTCTGGCCACTTCAGGGGCATGGCATACAAATGATGAATGCTTCCAATGTGGCTGGAAGCCACTCGGAGGCTGCCTAAGGCGGTCTGAGGCCACTGGAAAAGAAGCAGCAAAAAATCTGCTCTTTGCCAAAATCCCATTTGGAACTGCAGGGGTGGTCTGCTTTCAAAATGGGCTATCTGGTTGCTGCAGCCCCTGGCCAATTGCGGGGTAATTGAAGCTGGAGTAGCCAGAGGCCACTTCAAGCTCCTGGTCTGTTTCACCCCTTAGGTAACCTAAATGATCAAATCTGCAGGGCCAGATGAACTGCATCCCAGAGTACTGAAGGAACTTGCTGACATACTCACAAAACAACTTGTCATCATTTTTAAAGAAATCTTGGAGAACAGGTGAGATGCCAGAGGACTGGAGTTGAGCAAATATTGTCCCTCTCTTCAAAAAAAGGCAAAAAATCCAGGGGACCACAGGCCACTCAGCCTGACCTCAATACCAGGAAAAATGTTAGAATGTATTGTAAAGGAATCTATCTGTAAGTATCTTGCAATGATCAATAGATGGATCAGATGGATGCATAATTAGTTGAAAAAAATACATGCTCAAAGAGTTGTCAGTATGGGTTTGTGTTATGAGCACTGGACATCTTCCAATTTTGGGTGTGCATGCTTTTCTGCTATCGCCCTAGATGGAACTGCAGATGAGCTGCCATGAACCCAAAAGTGGGCAAACCATGTATGCAAGGCATCCATTTACAGATCAAACAGCTAGTTTTAGGAATTGCTATCAGGAAACATTCATACCTTTTCAAAGAAGGAATACTAGGTAATTTATGGCCCAGGATGTTTTTATGCCTGGGCCAGGAAAGACCCATTCTCACCTTTGGATTTATCTATATCAAGAGATCTTTGCTATGTAGATTTGGCATGTTTTGAAGTATAGTAAACAGCCTTCACCTCAGGCTAGTTTTTGCTTATTTAAGGACCTTCAAATCCTTTGTTCAGTGTACTGGTTGAAATTCATGGTGACTCCACATCACTTTGAATCTTGACTTAGCTCCAGCTCACTATCGCTTCCCAGTCTCTTTCAAGCGGTCAAGTCCAACACATCATTGGATCATTTTGGAGCAGCCTTGGTCAGGTAATCATTAACGTTAGAAGGCCTCTTCTCTATTCCAATGCTAACTACTTTATTCCTAAGTTCTTATGAGAGTGTGTGAGTGACTGGTTGTTTTAGTGTGTGTGCTCCAAATAAATTTACAATTCACTTGAAGAAATGTTGCCTCTGTCAATTTACTATTGGTAACTCTCTACATATAAATTGGGATGTATCCTGGCTAATTAATTTAGCTAAATAAAATTCCCCCTGGTTCAAGGTCACATAATATTTGTCAAGAAGTAATCCTGCCAAACTAATCTTATATCTTTTCCTTTTTTTTTGATCCAATCACTAGTTTAGTAGATGGTGGGAATGCTATAGATGTCATTTATCTGGATTTCAGCCAAGCATTTGATAATGTCTCCCATGATACTTTGATTAGCAAACTGATTAAATGTGGAATAGATGGATATACCATCAGATGGATGCATAATTAGTTGAAAAAAATACATGCTCAAAGAGTTGTCATCACTGGCTGTGCTTCAAACTGGAAGGAGGTCTCAAGTGGTGTGCTGCAGGCTTTTGTTCTGAGGCTGACACTAATATTTTTTATCAATGATTTAAGGAAAGAATCCTTATCAGTTTGCAGAGGATACAAAACTGGTAGAGGTAGCTAACACATTGGAAGATAGGAACAGAATTTAAAAGGATAAGCTACAAAATAAGCTACTGAGCTGAAATTAATAAAGTGAGTTTAATAGAGACAAATGCAAAATTCTACATTTAGGCCAAAAAATCTCAATACAGAAGTATAAGATAGTGGACAAATGGCTCAGCAGTACTACATGTGAAAAGGACCTTGAGATTATTGTTGCACATAAAATGAATATGAGCCAGCAGTGTTATGCTGCAGTAAAAAAAAAAAAAGAGAGAGAGAGAGAGAGAGAATATATTTTATCCTGCATTAATAGAACCATAGTTTCCAAGCTGAGGGAACTAATAGTTCCACTATATCCTATGCTAGTCAAGCTTATCTGGAGTACTGAATTCAGTTCTGGGTGCCTCATTGTAAGACAGATATAATCAAATTGGAGTGAGTTCAGAGAAAGGCAATGAGGATGGTAAAAATATATGGAGAATAAAACATGTGAGGAGAGATTTAAGTCACTGGGCATGTTCAGCTTGGTGAAGAAAAGATGGAGGAGTGACATGATTGTACTATTTAAGTACCTCAAGAGCTGCTACAGCATGAAGGGTGGAGACTTGTTCTCTGCTGCCTTAGAGATTACAACTGGGTTTAATAGTTTTATGTTAGAGGAGAGCAGATTTTGATTGAATATTAGAAGGAACTTCTTGACAGTGAGAGTGGTTCAGCAATAATAATAATAATAATAATAATAATTTATTTGTACCCCGCCTTTTGCCATAGCAATCAAGGTGGCTTACAGCTGAAACAAATACAAACCCCAACAATAAACATAATACCCCCCCGTTAAAAATACATTAAATATAAATCTCAATTAAAACAATTTAAACAATAGACAATTAAAACCATAGGCACTCTGGGGTGAGCAAATAAAGAAAAGGAGGGTGTCTAATGAGGAGAGACCTAGTTTAGAAGTGATTTTATTCTGGGTAGTCCTGCCGAAAGAGATCTGTCTAAGTTGGTTATGTGACAGATCTCTTCCGGCAAGGTGTTCCAGAGTCTGGGAGCAGTAGCGGAAAATGTCCTCTGGGAGATTGCTGTCAATCTAATTCTTATTGGTTGAAGAAGCTTCCCCCCAGAGGACCTGAGGGCGCATGGTGGATTATATGGAAGAAGGCGATCCTCAAGGTAAGTTGGACCCAGGCCATGTAGAGCTTTAAAGGTCATCACCAACACCTTATACCAGGGGTAGGCAACCTAAGGCCTGGGGGCCAGATGCAGCCCCCCAAGGCCTTTGGACCAGCCCCAGGCCGGTCCTGCTGCCGCTGCCACCGCCGCTGCCGCCGCCACCGCCAGCCATGATAATATTGATTATTGTTGTTATTACTTGTTCTTGGGGTTTTCTTGGCAAAATCTCTACAGGGGTTTTGCCATGGCTTTTCTGGGGCTGAGAGAGTGTGCACGCATATTTTTTTAATTTTTAATTTTTTTTAAAAAAAATTATTTTTACTTTTATTTCTATTTTTATTTATTTATTTATTTATTTTTGGTGCTTTGGCCCCCCAATTGTCTGAGGGACAGCAACCCGGCCCCCGGCTCAAAAAGGTTGCCTACCCCTGCCTTATACTGTGCTCGGAAACCAATAGACAGCCAGTGGAGTGATCTTCCATCTTAAAATGGAACTAGCTGCCTAGAGAGATGTTGGAGTCTCCTTCTCTGGGGGGATTATTGCACTGTCTGTTTTCTCCTGATCTGGGCACAGGCTGATATGATGTTAAAATGGATGTTATCACACAGCTTCATGCCCAGATTGGAGGCATCACGTACAGTTCTTTTCCGTTCATTGCTACGATCGGGAGGAGTCTTGATCAGGTATGGGCTGCCTCCAATCTGGGTATGAAGCTGTGTGATAACATCCATTTTTATACTTTCCTGGATGTCTTGAAAAAGACACAATGGCCCACAGGTCCCCTAACAAGTCTATGATTCTATGATATTATTGCTTGAACTGCATGGGCATTCACTTTCCTCTCTCTCCCTCTAAGACATAATAATAGACACTTTACTGGCCATCATTCATAAAGTCTGCTGGGATATGTTTTTATAGAACAGAAAAGCAACTTCAGCTGAAACCACTTAGTCAACTCTCAACCTCCTGCACTGTGCTACACTGACACCTAATGGGAAACAGAGAGCATGGCAGTCATTTTGAGAAAATGTTGGGACACTTAACTCAGATTGCTGTCCTTTGGTTCATTAACAAAGAGATTGTGGTAATTCAAGTTGAAAATCATGTTAGATGCCTGAATTATAGTTAAGGCAAAGCTGCAAACTTATTATTCAAAAGAGGATTTGGGCTGTACCTTGAGAGCATTCTTATCATGGTCTTCAAAAGAAGCACATTTAAATTATAAATCAGGAAGCAGGTCTTTGGCAGATGTAAATGCACAGAACCAAAGACAGCGTTAAAAATTGGAGTTAAATGAAATGAAATTAAAATGTAATTGAATCAGAAATTAAACTACAGTAGGTGCAAACAATAAAGAGCTAAGTACATATTTTTATGATTCTGCCCAAGTGTGGGTGATGATCTGGTCCACCACAAATAATAATAATTGATTTAATTTCTTAAAAGAAGTTATTCTTGGGGATTATTAAGAAAATATAACATGGTAAAACATTTAGTAAAACAACAACAACCCTAAAACAAAACACCAAGACTAGGGACTATCACACGGGGGAAATCCCATGCAGAAACTACATTTGGTGTAGTTATCTCATCTAAGCAGGTATAGATGTGGTCAATAGCCAAATGGATTGTTCTCCAAATGCTTTTGTTTTCCTCTCTTATACCCTTTACCATGGGCTCTCCTGAGTGGAGATGATGGGAGTTGTGGTCCTCATTTCTTTAGGCTTGCTTGGGAATGCCACCACAAGCTCAATAATAGAAGAAAGATGTGGTATATTCACATTGAATATATAGCTTGATTACTGTGAAGAACCATAAGATCATTGGGGTTTTGTAGCCCTTCTGCTGGCCCAGATTACAACTACTCTACACTGTCATTGGGTTCATAGTTATGTGTGTCCAATTCATCACCCAAGGCCCATCCACACTGCAGAATTACAGTGGGATTATTCTGCTTTAACTGCCATGGCTGCATCATATAGTATCTTGGGATTGGCAATTTAAAGAAAGGAGCATTTAGAATTCTCAGCCAAAGTGCTCCAGGGTCTCACCAGACTACAGACCCCAGAATTCCTTGGGATGGAGCCATGGCAATTAAAGTGGAATAATAGTGCTATAATTGTGTAGGGTGAATGGGTCCTTGATGCCCAGTCCTTTTGTGATTAACCTCTTTCAACCAGCTAGGCTGCTTCTCAGATGGCAGACCCATGCCCAGGGCTATACCTGAAGACTTACCAGCCTGCCATTGCATGCACTGCACTGCCGTAGCCTTCGAAAGCTCAGGGTTGCCTCCCCTCTAGAAGGCAGTGGCAGGGTACAACTCTATGGAAGACTAAACACATAAGAAAAACAAATACTATATAACAAATAGTTACATTCTCTCCATTTCACAGGGCAAAGTTCCCAGAGAATCCCTACAACACGGGTGGGTAGATAAATTGTGGTTCTCTAAATGATATTTCTCGGGTGATGAAGGATTATGGGAGTTGCAGTCCAGCAATATCTGGAGGACCACAGGTTATCCACTTTTGCATCATAGATCTTATTATTATTCTAAATTAGAGGGCTACAGACTGTGGTTGCTTTGGTAATATCTGTTTATATATAAATAGATTTGATAAGGTTGAGGAAGGAAAGACACACATACAGAAAGTCCAGGGTACTTCCAGACAGCTTGAATAGAAAGGCATTGTACACCTATTCTATTTTCCTTCCTTAATATTGGGGTGGGGGGGAGGAAGAGAAGAAAAAAATTATAGAAAAAATAGCAAGGAAGAACAGACGTATGACAAAGAGAAGGCAGTGCCATCTGGCTCTTATAAAATTCCATGTTTGAAGCAGGGTGAGTTCAAAATAAAAAACCTAATGTGAAAAGTTTCTATATTTTGCACCACAACTCTCAGAATCACTCAAACAACATGGAGATTCTAGTCAATCAATCTTTTATTGATTAGCCCTTTGGCCATTTCCCTAACACTCAAAAGAGAGTAGAGCAGACTAAAAATTCAGTAAAAATTACAAGCATATTAAAAATATAGTAGAGTACATATGAATGTAAATAAAATACCATATAAATACAGTACAGTATGAATACAATACAATCAATACAATATCAGAAAAAAGGAATAACATCAACATCAGATTTCTTCATCACCCCTACGGTTTACACCAGGGGTCGGTAACCTACAGCCCGTGGGCCGCACCCGGCCCACAGACCCCTGCCAACTGGCCCCCTTCACCCACCGCTGGCACTGCCGTGTGTGTCACAGCCATCATTTTGTTTTCCAAAATGGTGGCTGCAACTCATTTGCGCATGTGCAGTACTCCTGTGCATGCGCAAACAAGTTGCGGCTGCCATTTTGGCAAACAAAATGGCAGCCGCGACACATGTGGAGGCAGTGGCGGTGACAGTGTGTGCGGTGGTGGCGGTGGCGGTGGCGGTGGTGGTGGTGGTGGCAGCGGCAGCGTGCACGGCGGTGACAGTGGCGGCGGCAGCGTTCCCCCCCTGGCCCACCGGAAGACCTGGGGACCAGCGACCAGCCGCAGGTAAGGTAACTTTGCTGACCCCTGGTTTACACCAATCATCCCCTCATATCTTGACAAGATTCTAGTCCAAAAAGTCTCTTTCCAAGCTCTGATCAGGAGACATCTCTCATCACTAAGGTAGTAACAGTTTCTCCCAAAGTAAACAGCATGGCCTGGATTCCTCAAACCATTTCCATTTCCCATGCTGAGATTGCCTCTGCCAACTGATTTTCTCTCCCCTCCCCATTAATATGTTTGGAATGCTTAATCTCAGATTGCTACCCTACAGGTAGATTGCCCAGTAATGAAACATCTCGAGCAATCTGTAATCAACAAAAGACTAATATCTTTTATATAGGTTGGGAGAGCGAGGAGGAGTTTAGCTCCTCTGATATGATCACAATCCAGTCTTACAATCTACGGGGGAGGGGGTACCGTAAAGTTTTAATTATCACCTTAAAAAAAATCTTGACAGAAAGTTTGTTTTGATTTGTAGCTGTTAACTTTTCTTTATGTAGTCACCATCCAGATTTACACATTTTCCCCAGTGTTTCTTGACCCTCCAAATACCGTTATTGTAGAAGTCTGCAGATTGTGCCTTAAACCACGCTTCCACTTCATGAATGATGTCATCTGTGTTGTCAAATCAGTGACCCTGCAACAGATTTTTCATTTCTGGGAAAAGAAAAAGTCACTTGGTGATGATGACACTGACAAATTTTCATCAATATACCATAATAACTTCCAGATGATAATTATTACTTTACAATACCTCCCGTTCTTCTGCATCTTACACTTTAGTCACTTCTGGCACAACCTGTAACAAAATTAAAGGACACAATGAGCTGCCTTTCTCAACGTCATGCACTTAGGGACCAGTGATGACACTGACAAAATTTCATCAATATACCATAATAACCTCCAGGTGATAATTATTACTTTATGATACCCCCTCATACCAGGCTCATGGGATACTGTATCTGATCTGTTAAGGTCCTGCCATGAAATGCTATTGTTGATTTCCCCTTATGTTAGATCTTGTTATGCTAGATATTGGATTTAAGATTATTGTTATTTTTATTATGGTTATGTTCAAGTAGTGTAATGAAATTAATGTAATGTAATACCATAAATGGTCTCTGTCAAAGGACACTTTCTCATGGTTACTGGTTACCAACAGGTGGGGGTTGCCTCACATTGATATCTTGATATCTTCTATAATGTGAAGTGTCTTCATTTCTGTTCCAGAGTGGGGAAAGGGTGAGGGTCTCTTGGGGATGCTTTTCTACTAAGATAGTCCAGCTATCTGATGTCTTTCTTTTCTCCCTTTTGTTACTCATAAACTGGTACTCAAACTCACCAGAGACAGATCCGATGCCATTCTGATTGCACCTTACTGGCTCAGACAAGCATAGTTCGCCCTGTGTCAGGACCTGATTTGTTAAGGTCCTGCCATGAAATGTTATTGCTCACTTTCCCTTTCTGCATCAAAGAGGCCTGTGACCTCATTGGAATGGAGACATATTGGATTGCAAAAGCAGGGTCCCTGTTGAGCTGCAAATGGATTTAAATTTCCTGGACTTTGTGAATCTCCCTATAGCCACAGGACCAGAAGGAGGAGAAGCCTGCCTGCAGAAGATATCCTCTCCACTATATACCATCTTAACTAAACAGCATGTAGGCATCTAACATCTCAAATTGTTTTTT
>JAIPUX010001880.1:7173299-7184779 GCA_020142125.1 Phrynosoma platyrhinos | reverse complement strand
GAATTTGCTAAATGGCCAACACAGCTACCCCTGAATGTTTCCCTTTCAATGTTATGTTAGGTCTTGTTATGCTACATATTGGGTTTAAAATTATTGCGGTTTTCGATTATGTTTATGTTCAAGTATATTATACTGATATTCATGCAATGAAATGTAGGGATATGTATTAGTGTAAGATGGACATGTCGTACTTGTAGATGGTGGGGAAAGGAAAAAATGCTTGGCTGGATAATGTGCAGATGTGTGTGGGCTAGTGCCAAGGTCAGTCTTACAGGAAAAAATGGCAGGAGTCTGAGAAAAGGGGGCACGAATGGGTGTGAAATGTTTTGAGGAATGGGCAAATGGAAGGAAAACCCACAAAAATACTGAGAGGCATATCACTTTCTATATGCTTTTAACAGGTGTTTGTGGTAGTTTTGTTTGCAGAAATCAAGCTGTTAACATTGTTTTGATTGGTGAATAAATGTTTTGCTGCTATCTCACAGAAGACTGGTTTACTGGGTAACATACTTCACTGATGTTGACCATCTGGAGGGCTCCACATCCATCAAGAATTCTCATATTGCAGTGATTCCAAGAAGGAAGAGGAAGGATATAGAAGTGGAGTTGCCTATAGGATCTATTTAAGATGAGAAGATACCTTCTGAAGCACTGGGGATTAGTGATTCCTATGATGATGGCTAACAACTCTGCTTTGGGTTTAAGTGCAAACTTTAAAGGAGCTATCCATGGTTTTGGGTATAGGATTCAGCACTTGCAGTGGCACCTTCAAATTTTGGACTAAAATCTGGAGTAACCACTAACATGGACCCACCAGTGCTTGAGAATTTGGAGAGACAAATTGTTTTCTTGCACCGTAACTCCCTAGCTTACCATCCTAAAGGAAACCCAATATTGGAAGCATGCTGAAGTTCAAGTTGGCATCTCTCCCTGTTCTGTGATGTACTTCTCCAAAATGCACAGCACGTGTGAGAATGCTTTCTCATACATTTTTGTATGTTTAATTTTGAATCTCCCTGCAGCATCTGACAATGTCAGCGTCTGGCAATACCAGGATAAAACAGCCACTTTCAAATACTGCAAAATTGAGTCTTTTAGTTGCGACCCTCCCTGCCAGTAACATAATAGGAAACCTACATATTTTGAGAAGTCATATGCAGTATAATTCCACACCTGTTTATCCCAAAGTGTGACTCTGACTGGGTTTCACAGAGCCTACTCTATCTTAATTGTGTTTGCAGTGTAACTGAAATTTTCAAATGTGTCTTAGGAGCACAAGTCAGAAGAAAATAGCAGCATGATGTCCTGTTTCATTCACAGTTTTCTCCACAACAATCACAACGTCCTGTTACCTTTAGCAACAAGTTATTCTAAGCATTAAACTATCCGATTCCACACGCAGGCATGTCGTGTTATATTGTTTCATGGAAGGAGAAATAAAAAAGAAGCAAAAGTGAATAGGAGACCTCTAAATATTTGCAGCTAAATGACTGCAGACATCAAACCTTTTGTACATAATGGCAAGAATGGAAACCATGGGTGTGACCGCAGTGGCACAGGGCTTAATTCTAAGAAAACTGCAGACACAAGCACACTGTTCCAAGATGTGTTTTCTTGCTTGCTTGCTTGCTTTATTTCATATCTTGCCAACATGGTATCCCAAGGCAACTTACAACAAGGTTAAAATAAGACAGAGCTAAAACCCTGATGATTAAAAAGTAAAAACAAAATTAAAGCTATCATATTAAATGCCATTAATTTTACAAAGCATGAAATAATTTAGGAACATAATAAAACAGACAAAAATACAGCATATACACTCCATAAGAAAAGACTCTTCCATAACCAATTAATGATGCCTGTTTAAGTAAAAAGCTCTTTATCTACTAAGAAAAGAAGAGTAGTGAGATGGTCATCTTAGCCTCCTGTGAAAGGAAATTCCAAAACCTGGAAGCAACCATGAAGAAGGCCTTCTCCTACGTCCTCACCGGTGGAGTCTGTGATGGTGCTGGGATTAAGAGAAAGCCCTCCCCTGAGAATTTAAAGCTGTTGGTAGGTTTATATAGGGAGATAGGGTCTTTCAGATAGTCTGGACCTCACTTGTAATGTCTATCTTAGTAATGTGCATTGTTTTTGTTCCTGACTGTTCCTGATAGTTCATAATGGTTGACAATAGTAGCACCATGCCAGGCTTAAGATATGCTGTGGCTCTAAACCAGGACAATTGTGCAGCTTGCCAGGTATTGTTGAACTGTAACTACCAACATTCATCCCATTTGATTATACCAGTTAGGGCTACATAATTGTTCCTCCTGCCCCACACTACACCAAGACATTGCTATCCCAAATTTCTTTTAAACTTTGAGGCCCCTCATAATCTGAAAGTCTAAACTTTACCTTGCTTAATTTGTGCATAAATCAAGTACAATACAGAATTTGTTGTTGTATGCCTTGGAGTCATTTCTGACTTATGGCAACCCTAAGGCAAACCTATCAAGGGGTTTTCTTGGCAAGATTTGTTCACAGGGGAGTTGTGTTGAAGTATGACTCTGGAGATCAGAATTCGAATCACCACTGGGCCATGGAAACCCACTGAGTGACCTTGGGCAAGTCACACTTTCAGCTTCATAGGAAGGACTATACAGAATACAAACACAAAAATATGAAAATGGCTTAAAAAAAGGATGTATCTCAGGTAAATCACACCTGGGCCCTGTCTGCCTTCTCCCATCCTCTTAACAGGGAGAGAAGACCAGACAATCCATGGCCCAAACCCCAAGTCTCATGGAAACAGGCTGGACTACATCCAGCCCATTCAGTGCCAAACCCAGTGTATAAATATCTTGAAATGCATTTTAAAAACTCCTTGTTTGTGCCAGATCTTCCCAGAAGATCTGGAGCCCTCTGTTCTCATGCTGGGTGGCTGTCTGAAATGTGATCTGCTATGCCACCTGGGAGAGCTGCCATGGCAGTGGGTCACTTGCTCTGAGGTCAGAATGAGATGCCTAGCCATGTAATAAAGGCTGAGCACCTTGTTCTAACCTCAGGGGTGAGTGACTTGCCACCACTGCTGTGGCGCCAAGCAGTGTAGTGGAAACCATATGCAAACAGCTACCTGGCATCAGAATGGAGGGCCTGAGATTATGGAGGGAGGTCAGAACAGCTCTGGGGCCAGTACAGATGGGACCCTGATATCAGAAGAGGCTGGGAGAAAAGTGCCTGAAGTGAGAGAGTAAAAGAAATAGGGTGGCTATGTGTTCTTTGTTACAGAGGGCAGTCCTCTGCTTGACAAGCTGCCCAGCCTCAGTCTAATTTAAAGATTTAAAACACTTAAATGGGGAGAACAGAAGCCTTGGAGTTACTCACCAAGGGTTCCTTCATCTTCACAACAACACGGTTAAGTAGATTAGCTAAGAGATGGCCAAGATTATTCTGGGAATGTAATGGCTAAGCAAGGTCTTGAACTCAGTTTTTCCTCTAGTCCAGCATACTAACCACTATATGTCACATTGATGTGCCCTTTTGTGTAATTCACTGTATACCTACATTTTAAAAACTCTTCCTTCCAAGAGGTCTTTGTTCAAGGCAATCGTTTCAAAAAGTAAAATAAAAATAAAAAATAAATAGCAACTAGAATGAGCAATAAAGACAATTACAACGCAATAATGTAATTTAGCACACAAAGGCAGTCAGTGCATGAATTAGTATTTTGCTTAATTAGCCATAATAGAAAATCCCAAGATTCTCTGTTGGCCCTGTCAGTTAATATTAACTACTGACTTCAGAAAACAGTATAATAATGGAATAGAAGCTAAATCCTGCAGCGACAACAGCAGCACTTGACAAAGAATGTAAATATCTCTCTGCTACTGGGGAAGGTTTGAGCACCATCCCTAGTTCACATCTCTGCAGGGGTAGGTGGAATACTCTAAAGTGAGTAAGAGAAATGGCATACAACACTCATTATTTTCATGACCACCTTGCTGATAGCAGCTAAAGTGGCAGGAAAGAGGAGCTTATAAAGAAATGCACAAGCACTGATCCAGCCCAGCCCTACCATTAGGTGGAGTGGAGTGGAGTGGCTGCCATTAGGTGGAGAAGGAGATACCAGGTGGGGAAAAGGTGTGGGGAGCAGGAGCAGCAAAAGCAACTCCTTGTAGATTGTTCCCCTCTTTTGGAGGAGTCCTTTCCTATCCCTGCTACAGCCTGAGTTTCTTTAGAAGAAAGACAGTGGGAATCAGTGACATTGGGCCTCTGAGTCCCATCAGAAATAGCCAGCATCACTAGTAGTCAGGTATGAGGGGAGCTCCAGTCCAACCACATGACTTGGAAGGCTGCATTGCCCCCCCAAACTTGATTTAAGATTAAAACAGAGCTTGGGGAAGCTACTTTTTCCAATAATAATTCAAAGCAGTCAGCAGCCAAGCTGGCTAAGGGATTCCTGGACTTTTCACAGAAAAAAAAAGCATCCTAAGCTCTGTGCTAAATGCTAAGGGCTGAATCCAGGACCTTTGCTTGTAAACCTTGTCCTTCACAACTTGGTTACAAGATATTTTATACTTTGCCCAAGGTAGTTCCTTCTTCTTAGGTGGAAGGCAGGATTCAAATTGACAAGCCCCCCTCTTGTTTCCAGAGGCTACACTACTACCAGCTTTATACAACATTCCCTACGTGGTGGGGAATACCGTACTGTATGTTGAACCTTTGATCAGAAGGAAAAGACATCACACAAAGGACACTGATTAAACAAATGACCACCTTCACAACATGAATAAAACATGTGTGCCATGGCTCTTTAAAGAAGGTTCATTTTAAATATCTTTGTTGAACACTTGGCATTTATATGAGGTGGTGATCCTGCTCATTAGAATTCAGGAATAGCTACTGGAGGGAAAATGCTTCAAAGCTGATAAAGAGAAAGGAAGCAGCAGTTTCCAACTTTTCCCAGCAGCAAAAAGTAGTAAGTGGTGATGTTCCTCATCAAAGCAGTCCCTTGACTATTTATACAAACCCACAAGACTATCTTATTGCATGGGGTAAAAAAGGTGTCTTACGTTTTCTGGCTCGAATCCTCTTCTGGGATGCAGCCAGGTACTATCATATGTAAATCGCTGTCAAATCCACCAGCCGAATACAGCCTGGGTAAACTGCAGCTCCAAGCTGTGCTCAGCCAGCCAATTTTCAAAGTTGGAAACTTCTACTGGGGCTAAGCAGACTGGCGGCCGTGGGCCGCCCTGGGAAGGTGCACCGTGGGACCGAGGCATCCCCATGCCTCAATCCTGTGGCGCACCTTCGCCGCCCCTGAAAGGAGCGCTAAAATTAGCGCTCCTTTCACAAGTCAGTGAAAGTGTGCCTGAAAAGCTTACGGTGCACTTTCGCTGACTTTTCCACCACAGCGTGTCCGGGCGCTGCGGCGGGAGGTTGTCCTCGGAGCGCTGGCCATGCGGAGGGCCAGCGGCTCTGAGGACGACCTCTGGAGGAGGAAGGGGCGCCAAGCATGCGGCTGCCCCTCCCCTTCCCTGCCTCCAAGACGGCTCTGTTAGCCATCTGCCGAGGCCCTTCTACTTTCAAAAAAGGACTAGCTGAGCATGGCTTGGAGCCATGGTTTACCCGGACTGTGTTCGGCAGGCAGATTCAGCAGCAATTTACATATGATAGTACCCACCTACACCCTGGAAGAGGATGCAAGCTGGAAAAGGTAAGATGCCTTTTTTACCCCATGCAATTAGCTCTTAAGATATGTCTTATATTGGCATGTTTTGACCCTTAGCACTGTAAATGTTTTCTAGTTTCTTATTCAAGAAATTATAGCTAAAGAGAAGAAAGAAAAGAAACCCGGTGAAGAGACCCATCCAGTACAATATCTTGTTTCACAGAGGCCAACCAGATACAAACATGGAGTCTGTAAGAAGGATATGAGGGCTGCAGCCCTTTTCTGTTGTGTTTCACCTGTAGCTGGTACTGAGAGGCATCATGACTGCAGCTTGGAAAGATTTCTGTTTTTTGGCCTCCAACTTCCAAAAGAGTTTGGATTACAACTGAGTGTGCTGGTTGGAGATTCTGGGAGCTGTAGTCCAAAAAGTATTTCCCCCCCCCAACCTGTGGAATGGCAATAAAGGAGGAACCATGGGAAGGAGGGAGGATAATTGAAGTGGATGAGATCAACAGGCCAAAATGTGATCTTGAAGTCTAAACTACATGCTACATTAAATATGGAACATGCACTTTAAGATCACATTTGGATTTACATTTAGAGTATTGTGGGAACCACTGTGATGTAGTGGTTTGAGTGTTGGACTATGACTCTGGAGACCAGGCTCTGAAGACTCTGGAGACTAGGGTTCGATTCCCTGCTCAGCCATGAAAACCCATTGGGTGGCCTTGGGCAAATCACACACTCTCGGTCCCAGAAAAACCCATGATAGGTTCACCTTTGGGTCACCATAAATCAGAAATGACTTGAAGGCACACAACAACAACAACAACACAGCCCTAATGCAACTAGCATGCAGATGAGTGAAGTTTAAACCACTCCAGCTGGTTTTAGTTACAGCTCCCTGCTCCATGGGCAGGGAGTTAAAAAAGGGTAACAGCCTGCATTGTTTACATAGGGGCCCTGAGGATGGCTGACCCAGAGAATGGTGCCTTTTTCCTATCCTTCCATTATGTATTTGAGAGTGGTTGCCACTGAAAATTCCAACATGCACAGAGGTTTCTTGATCAACTTCTCTGCTGTGCTTACTCTGACCTAATGCAAGCTAACTTGACGCCCAGGTGTCAGCCACACCTGTTGATGTCATAAACTACCTGGCCAAAGTGAGAGGGATGTAGATAAGGAACAAAATGCTGCCAGCTGGTGCATGCAAGTACCATCTGAGCACATGGATGCCTTCATGCCTCTTCTACCTTCCCCAAAGCATGGAAGCATGCATGTTGGTGCTAATGTATTAAACAGTCAAGTAAAATTAATTCATTAATCACTTATATTTGGATCCTGTAAAAGGATAAAGGCTAGATATAAATAAAATAACATTAAAATATGGGACAGATATTTAGAAATTTAATTTCCTGATTAGTTTGTTTAATTTTGAACTTTTGAACATTTATTAGGGATGAGCAGTAATGGGCTAACACTAGTGACCCCATTTTATATACCCAAAAATACAAACCCACAAGACTAAGGATCTTATTGCATGGGGTAAAAATGTCTTACAAATAAAATATTTTTAAGTGAGAAATGTTTTACAAATAAAATGTTTTACAAATTTTTAAGTGAGAAATGTTTTACAAATAAAATAATACTGTCTTTATTAGACTTTCTAACAAATTCAGGATAACAAATAAATTTTAACAAATCGTTTCCAAGTTCTGCATTTTCCCATGTGGAAGAGGCCCTGTGGGGTGAAGCATCACTCTTCTGCAGCAGTTTGGTGGTTTACATGCTAAGCCGCACTTCCTTCGGTCTGCTTCCCCTCCTCTTTCTTTTTTCTCTCTGTTTCCTTTCCAGTCCAAGAATGTGTTGGCCTCTGTGCAATGAGTTATGGAAGATAATTGATACACCACCATTTATGTAAACTATCTTTCCTAAAAAAGGGGTTGTTTCATACTAGGCAGTTATAGCTTTATGATTCTACTTTAACTGTCATGGCTTCTTCCTATGGAATCTTGGATTTCTAGTTTGGTGAAACACTAGAGTGCTCTATCTAAGAAATCATAAACTCTCTAACCTACAAACCTCAGGATTCCATAGGATGTGGGCATGACGATTAAAGTGGTATCATAATGCTATAATTGTGTAAAATGAAAGGGCTTCTGTTGACCTGCATATGTAGTGGACCACCACTCCAGTACTTCAAGCATAGCCTTGCACAAGGCTGGTGCAGAGGGGATTTTCCAGCAACAGTAAGGGGGGAGGGGGATGCAGACAGCAAAAAATGCCATCTTCAATCCCAGGAAGGGGAGGGGCAGCCAGATGTTGGGCTCCCCATCCCCTTCCTGAGGACGTCATCAGAGCGATGGCCTGTCCGCACAACGGGTGCTCCGATGACGTCCTTCCGGCTCAGCGTCCAGACACGCTGAGCTGGAAGAGACACCAAAGAGGCACCACATCTCTTGCAGTGCCCCTTTTGCAGCTTGCTGAAGGAGCGCTATTTTAGCACTCCTTTCACAGGTGGCAAAAGGGAGAATCGGGGCCAAGGTGTCCGGCAGCCTCGGCTTCGATCCTCTGCTTCTGGGGGTGGCCTAGGGCCTCCCGTCTGCATCCCCCCTAAAAGAGAAAGGCCCAAACACCAAGGGCTCATTCTCACTTACATTTAATCCAGTTTGCAAATTGTATTGACACCAGGTTGTGAATTCGATTGAGGCCGATGCATAGCCCCTACTATGGAAGCGAATTATGTCCTTATTCCATGTTGTTCCCACTAACAATATGGAATAAGCTGCACCCCAGCTTATTCAGGAGGAGGAGGAGGAGGTGGAGGTGGCAGTGCCCAGGGTACTTAAAATGGTGCCTTAATAATAGTCAGGGCCTGGGGGAAGCCCCAGCTCAACCTCCTGGGTCAGGCAAAAAATCGAGGCCTAAATAAGCCCTGTTGCAACCAAAAGCCCAGATAGGCGATGCACAGCCAGGAGAAAGTCATAAGAAGACCCAGAAATGCCCAACTGATGGGAGGCCAGTGGCCAGCCAGCCAGCTTCTTCTTCATCTCAAGAGTACACTGAGTGAGCGAGCGAGCAGGGCTGGCAGGTGGGAGAGAAACTGAGAGCTGCAGGTGGAGAGTGGAGCAGAGCAGAGCCGGAGTCGCCCAGCTGGCGGGCATAGTAGGAGCCCCAAGAGAGCTCCCAGGCAGTGCCCGAGTGCCAAGGAAGGAAGGGTGGTGGTCGGAAGCACACTAGCTTGCCTGCTTGCCTCCCTGTCTGCCTGCCTCAAGTGGTTCCAGCCTTCTCTCGCTCTTCACTTTTTGCAGTGGTGAAGCCTCCTCAGCATTTCCCAGTGGTGGTGGTGATGCTGCTGCTGCTGGATGTGAGGTGAGGAGGTGTCCCTGCTGCTCCTGCAAAGCGCTCTTGCTCTGATTGCCTCTGGCAAGTGGTGCTGGCCTCTCTGCAAAACCCTACTATCTCTGCTTCCACCCATGACCGGGGGGGGGGGGGGGGGGGGGGGGAGTCCAGCCTCCCTTTCTCCCTTCCTCCCTCCAGCTGCACCTTGGCCCAGGTAGGTCTCCACATGCCTGCCTCAGAACATGAAAGGTAATTCATTCTCATTAGTTGTTACAGTGTTTCCAATGCAATTTATCATCATTATTAATTGGAACTGGATGTTGAAAAGGAATAAATTGTATTATTCCTTGTGTGGCTTTCTAGTTTTTTCATAGTTTTTTCTTGACTTTCAAAAACACATTAATGATGATAACTGAATAGCATAACATTCCTGTCAAAATGCCTCTAACAATACTGTTAGAAACAACTTTTAAAGCATTTACTTATTAAGCTGGTAGGGGAAGGTTTCTCCCACTCATTATGTTTTTTTAAATGTACTTGCATTATGTCATAATTATGAAAAGCCAATAACTCATTATAGGGTGCTTTATTACCTATAAACCATTACTTCCAACTCTGGATGACTGCTTCCTATGACCAGGGGTCCATCTAGGTAGGGCTTGACATCTGTTAGTCCCAAACAGAGTAGCCTCATTGGATCAATTATCGAATGGTGAGTCAACTCATAGGGAATCCTACTGGTTCAATGGGTGTCTCATAACTGGCACTAATAATTGTATTCTAGCCTCAAGCCCTGCTAACATAGGGCCTAAGCAGACTGCCAGAAATAGTGCACATTAAATTGAGGCACTGCCCTGGCTCAGTGCTAGGGAATCATGGGAACTGTAATTTATTGTGGAACCAGAGCTCTCTGACAGAGAAGGCTCAATGTCTCAGAAAAAAATACAATTCCCATGACTCCCTAGCACTGAGCCAGGGCAGTGCCTCAATTTAATGTGCACTATTTCTGGCAGTCTGCTTAGTCCTATAATGGGACTGGGGCATATCCATTGGTCCCATCCTTCTGTTTATGTTTTAGTATGCCGCTGGCATTTTAAAACTGTGATATTTGTGTTTATCCATTCCTGTCCCACCACTGTGTAAAAGCCAAAACATACCCTCCAACTGCCCTAATTTTTCAGGGACAGTAATGATTAATCCTATGTTATCTGAATTTTTCAGCTGCTTTTAAAATGTCCCAGTTTCTCCTTCTCTCCCCACCTCCTGCATTTTTCCTCTTTGTACCTGGCTTACTTCAGTTGGTGCAACTGAATCTTCAGCACAGTCCACCTCTACACACTCTACACTCTACACACATAAGATTTATAGTAAGTTAGGACAGGTTGTGTGCCACACATAGCTCCATTCTTCAACAAAAGTAAATGACACAAAGATTCAAGGGAAGGAGGTACTTTCTGCTAACATTCTCTAGCATTAGTTACCTCACCCAGCTTAACAGTAGGTCCAGTCCCATAAACCCTACTTTTCAACACCATCTCCATCTCCATCTCCAAACCAAGAAGGGCTAAGAGGCAGGCTATGGTAGCCATCAGACAGTCCCACCTTTCTGCATAGTTGGCAGAACTTTCCAAACACACACTGTCATTTCTGTGTCTTGTGTCTCTGTGCTATATTCAGTATGCATAGCTGAGAATTCTTTTTTTGATGAGTCGACTCCAGAGATTTGAGTATGCCTCATGGTGCTTTTTGCAATGAGAGTTCTTCACTGCTCATATATACACCCCTCACAGTTTCCTTGGTTTTTCATTCTATGGCCTGGAAAATGTCCAAGCCAGCTTGGCATGATAAACCATAACTGCTCCAAATGTCAGCAGAAATTGCATCTCCTTTAATAGACTACAGTGGCTCCATTCGTGGCTCGTGTGCTTAAGAATAATTCTTTAAATTGGCCTTGACAGTGACATGCTAGACTAGAGCATCCTAGTGTATTATTGTGATAAATGTCTGCTTTTCTCCAAACTTTTTAGCAACACTGCATTACCTGCACACTGGTGAACAGATGCATCCACAAGGAATGTTTAAAATGAATCTAAATCATTTCTTCTTCCATGGCACAAAAAGAGAACTATTTCTCAACATAATGGTAGCACTTAGTGACTTCTTGATAAAACAACAGTATTGACTACTGTACCTGAGCCATGAAAGTACTGCTGTCCAGCTGGAGGTCTGTCACTGGGGAGAGAGAGTAGTCCCTACTGAGGATTTAAACCATTGACCCCTACTCCTAAATGTCCAATACTATAGTCCATATTACATGAAACAGCTGGTTGTATGTCTGAAAGCAAGGATGGGAATTATGTGTCTGAACAGCATTTTTAACTGTTGGCCATACTGACTGGGAGTTATGTATGTATATATGTATGTATCATCATTTCATCTCAGATCTCAAAACAGCAGTCCTTGAACAAAAGAACTACAAAGGTAG
>JAIPUX010001880.1:7133726-7148263 GCA_020142125.1 Phrynosoma platyrhinos | reverse complement strand
TTGGACTTCTGTAACACGCTCTACATAGGGCTACCTTTGTACCAAGTTTGGAAACTTCAGTTAGTTCAAAATGTGGCAGCCAGGCTTATCGCCGGGACATCTAGGGTGGACCATATTACACCTGTGTTAAAAGCTCTTCACTGGCTGCCGATTAGTTTCCGGGTGCAATACAAAGTGTTAGTTGCTACCTTTAAAGCCCTACATGGCTTGGGTCTGAGTTACTTGAAAGAATGCCTCTCCCTACATAATCTGCCCTGCACTCTCAGAACATCTGGAAAGAATTTACTGGAATACTATAACACCAGATTAAAAGTAACTTCCCAGAGATCATTCACAGCTGCAGCTCCTAAGCTATGGAACAGCCTGCCAGAAGAGATCTGTCTTATTACTACACTAGAAAGAAGCCTTAGGAAGGCACTTAAGACAGAGCTCTTCCGGCGGGCCTATCCGCCTGATCTACCCAATTATAACTCTGGTGCCTGTTAAATAGTTTAATATTACTATCTGATATGGCCTCCCGGATACTTGAAGTTGACGACCAATCTGGGTACATGATTGGTATTGGAGTTTATTATATGGATTGTGGGTCATTGTTATGATTTTACATATTGTATTTTATATATTGTATTTTTCTATATTGTTTATATCCTTCTGTAATCCCGCCTCAATCCGTAAGGAGAGGCGGGAAAATACAAATAAAACTATTATTATTATTATTATTATTATTATTATTATTATTATTATTATTATATACCCATTTTAGAACTGCAAGAGAACTCCAGAGAGTGTACTTTGCATGTATTACCCCACTGATCCTTAAGGTGATCAAAACAGTATGAAGAATGCAGGAAAGCATGACACAATAGAAAGAGCAATTGACCTTCATGACTGATAGGATTGTCTGCAGGAAAACAAACATTTTGTGTACTGTCTATTTCCTGAAACTTCTTTTTTTGCAGGCCCTGAGATAGGATATACCTATTTAATATACAGAGTTACATATACCACCGATTTGATTAAATCAGTGACAGAAACATTCCAGAAATTGTGTCTCCCGCATGAATTTTTAGGTACTCTTGACTGTCCTAAGGCAAAACAGATCCTTATACAATGTATTAAAGGCATAGATATGCAATACTCAACATCTGTCGCATGTTCTACCTGTTCAACCCAGGTAGAACATGCGACATGTTTTGCCCCCTTTGTGCTTCAACCCAAAGGGGGCAAAATATTTGGAAAATCTAACAATCTCCAAATATTGGTTGGCATTCAGCCAAGGCTGGTTTAATGTAATTCCTTCAGCTATGCTAGAGGGACGTTTCCATAAAATTGAATATAAGGATAGAATTTGTCCATGTGGAGAGTGCCAAATAGAATCCGTATCTCACATTCTTCTTTATTGTATATTTTATAAAGATGATAGACTACGAATAATTACTCCTTTATTACATAGACATCCAGGCAGAACCTCTGAATGGTACGTGAAGTTTTTATTGGCAGATGAGGACAAAAAGATCACAGAGGAAGTGGCAAAGTTTATTTTCTCTGCTATCAGCATTCGTAAAGTCATGTGCTATAAAGGCGAGCAGTGCTGCTCTCTCCCAGCTCAAACACTTATGGAAAATTGGGGTGGGTTATGGGTTGGTTTAGGAAGTGGTGAGTCTGTTCACAAATCTCTTGTCACAATGTATTTTACATGTCTGTTTTTATGCTGTGTATGTATTACTCCTACTGTGACTCTACTGGTAATTGTAGAAAATTTGCTGTTTGTTTATTTTTTGTCTGTTTTAAAACTGCCTTTGGTTTGTTAACTGAAATAAAGGCATTCATTCATTCTCAAACATTTTGTGGGCAGTCTCTCATTGCTGCATGCTCTTGATCAAAGGGCATTTGCCAATGCAGGAGTGCGCAGTAATAGTGCAAATGCAAGAGGAGGAAAATGCTAGCATGAATTGCTCTATTTTGCCCATTAAAGAGAAACACTTCTTGTCCCTTCCCTAATATTTGACTTTAAAAAAGCACTGCTATAGTAATATTGAAGAACTGAGATGGAGCCACTGTTTCAACTTGTAGCTGATGGGGTTTGTGTGTGTGATCTATGCAAATGGTATGCACACATTTCCCATCTCCTGCTTTTAGCCATTTCCAAGTACCCATAAATGTGCAATGCAGAAATCTCCCTTTCTCCAACACACATTAATATCAAAAATAAACAACAGTAGTGCACATTAATTATCTATCAAAAATATATATACATCCATGGAAGAGAAGCATCATTTTGGGCCGTCTCATCATAGGTTTCTCATGTTATATAACATTCTGAAGTGATGTATTGGTATCTCCTTCTGTGCAAATGTTAGCTAGGGTACCACTGTCAATACCTGAGAATTCCTCCTGCAGTATCAACCCTGTCACCCACTGCTGCTGCTGCCCAGCTAGCTGTTTGGCACATTTAGCCAGGTTCCTCTGCAAAAGCCTGCAGTACTACCATAAATATAGCTCGTTGCCTCACATAAGTATGCAATCCCAAAGCCATGGAAAAGTAGTGTTATGGTGGATGGAAAGGTAGTACCATGATGGGATCATTTGAAATGTGGTGCTGGAGGAGATATCTACAGATACCAAAAAGACCAATAAAAAGACCCAAGAACAAATCAAGCCTGAACTCTCCCTAGAACCCAAAATGCTTAAACTGAGAAGGAACCAATGCGTTGATTTTGCAAAACTGAGCAGAGTGGTTGATAACAGAGTGCTCTGGATATCTGTCATTCATAGGGTCACCATAAGTCAAAGTCAACTTGAATAGCAATTACTGACAATGAGAAGGAGGCAAAGCTGAGAACAAGAAATACATAGGCTACAATACATAGTTCCCCACTCATTTGTGCAAGATGCTGAAATAACAAAATACCCTTCACCCTAAAAAGCAATAGTGGCAACACTGGCTATAGCATCCCCTGTTCACTGCTGGAAAAGTGCAACAGGCACATGTCTTATATTGATTTTTCAAATGCCTTGATTGGATCCAGGGCCCACAGGAACAACCAAGGCACTTGGGAGGGGTGAGGAGAGGTTGAGGACACCTTGTTGAGGACACCTCTAGAGCACAATGTGGTGGACAAAATAACATTGGAGCAGACTGAGAGACACTAGAGTCTACAAAAGGGGGCTTGGGCTGTACATGGCCCATAGGCTGTAGGATTCCCATTTCTGTCTTAGAGTCACATGCCATAAGCCAAATTAGAAAGTTTTAAAAGATGTAAAAAGGCACAACAACATTTTGCCCAATTTGGAATCTGTGCAAATTTTTTCTTCAGCACTGACACAGACACTGGGGTGTGTGCACACACATACATCCTTCTTTTACTTTTCCTTATTTATAGGAACAAATAAAGCACTTCCCATACAGGGAATATGTTTTCCTTTGTTTGAATAAGTATATTTAAAACTTCATTCCCCCTGGGTAGGCATGAGAACCATTGAATTCAATGTAGCTGTCCTCTGAAAAGATACATTGCTTTAAAACTGCTTTTAAAACTCTTTTGATGTTAAATTATTATTAATTGTATGGTTTTATTGTTTAATTTGATTTTAGTGATGTTATTGGGCCTCCTAGAGTACTATTTTCTCCCTGTAGAAGCATGATAAAAATGCAATTAATAGCTATGAGATACACTATACATGGTATAACAATGGTCTCTTCCTTTTTAGTCATTTATAATTTGTGGAAAGTGACTAGTGTGTGCAGAATGAGCTGGAATAGCAGACTGTCAGTACCAAAGGCAGCAACCTTAGATTTAGTAAAGATTTGTTCCATTGAACAAAGCAGAACTTATTTGTGAGTAAACATGCATTGAATTGCACCAGGAAAGTCTGTGGTGAGAGCTAAAAAAAAAAAAAAAGATGAGAGAAATGGCAAATGATTCAGGTACAGAACAATATGAATGCTAAATGAACAGAACCAAAATAAAATAAAATAAAATAAATCCGAGAGAGATGTCAAAAAGAACTGCAGCCTTTCACTCTTCATACTGATAGATTTATTAAAACAAATGATAAATGCTATCAACTTACATGTGATAGTTCCCTTTATTAATAATTGCAAGGGAATTTCAATGCTTAAATTAAGCTTCCCCTTCAGTTAGGATCAGAGCACTCTATTATTCCATGGAGGTGTTTAAAGCCTTCCTTCTAGCTCCACTGTGGTGTTGCTTAATTATAAGGCTTCTTCCAAGGAAGAAGAAAAAGAAGAAAATAGAAGAAAAGGGGAACAGGGCTGGATACAATGATCCTGGGAGGAGCTCTGTTGTTCATGCACATTTAATTCCTTACAATGTTGCTTCGTTCATTTCTATGGATAACCTACTCTAAGGGGGTGGTAAATCAGTTCCCTGTGGGCCAGATGGGGACCATCCATAGGCTAAAATATGTTAATAGGCTGGGAGTTTATCTCTCATTCTGTAAAGAATTCCAGAACTCAAGTTCAGATGGGCAGCATATTCTCAAAAGAGCTCTGACCCAGATCAGTTCTCCCTTGTCAGCAACTTGTCATGGGTAACATGATCCTCCCAATACCTGAATCTTTCAGTCTTCTGAAGATACAGTCTAGTTGACCCCTCAGTTGCTGGACGTTCATTACTGAGACAACAGTTTCTTTCTAGTAGATCTTCTCCAGCTTCATAGTGTCTTTTTAATGCTGTCCAAGGTCCTGAATGGTCTGTTTTGCTGTGCTCCTACAAGCCCAAGAAAGGATTGACCTCACCTGTTCAGTTGTCCACTGTCCTTACCTTGCAGAACTAAACTTCTTATCTCATCCTGACATTTCATAGTTCTGCCTGAGCTCTAGTGTATGTCCATGAACTGGCTGCTTCTTAAGAGTCCGTCCTCCCTGAGAACCAGGATAGAGATGGATAATGTGGTTGTAAAAGCAAAATGGGTGGTTGGATTTCAAAGGAGGCAGATGCAGAATCAAGGTCAAAGATGATCTTGAGGTCAGATTCCTGAGGAGCCTTTGTGAATAAGAAGAAAGCAAGACATAACACTCTGTGTGGCTACTTAATGCAGCGAGCAAATTAGAATGAGGCTGTTTGTTTTTAAAAACTGTATCCATATGTGTCACTACTGGTCTGTGGAGTCAACTGAAATTACTGTAAAGAAGGACTTGGCCTTGGGGGATTACTAAAGTACAAGTCTTCTATGGAATCTTTTATCCTATGTTTATGGAAGTGGCTAGGGAATAGACTGATAGAGACAAAGCTTTCCAATGGACTGTAATTTATTTGGGAATTCAAACATACAAAGACACTCTAACATACACTCATACAGAACTCAGGAATAAAGTAGTTAGTTTGGAGAGGAAACACAAGACTTTCTAATTGTAATAATTACCTGAAGGAGGCTGCTCCAATGATGAATGAAGATGGATAGACTCAACCATTATGAAAAGGGAAAGGATAACAGAAAGAGCTGGGACTAGAGCTAACTAGAATTCACAGTGGTGCAGTGTCATCATGAAATTTAACCAGACCCCAATGTGCATGAGATTTGGGGGATCATTTAAACCTAGCCTGAGATGAAGAATTGCTATTGTATATCAGAGGATTCCGATTACTAGTCTTTCAAGTAGACAATTTCCTAGGAGAGGAGATGTTAATATTATCTCATCTTCAGCTGGACATATCCTGGCTGGCACTCATAAATCCTCTAGGTGTGAATGTCCTGCTTCGCAGCTCTGAAGCCTGGCCCTTTTGATCTGCAAATTGATGTAAGTGCGGATGTGACCTTTTAGGTGCCTACATCTTGAGTCCATGGCAATCAGGGCTTTTCCAGTCCAGGCCATGGCAGGGACCCCAAAAGGTCTTTAAATTAAATCAGCCATTGTAACATACTGTACTGAGAAAGAACATTAGTTCTTTCTCTGTCATTGGGAAATACATCCTTAAAGCTTGCAGATATTGCACACAGATCTATATATCTTTATTTTCCCTAACTAGACAGCCATGGTTACATGGCTGCCTCATGCAGGACTTCTGACTAGCTTTTTATCAACTATCACAAGGCTCATTACTCATGTGACTGAGCCTCAAGTACAGAAAGAAATAAAATTGGGCACAATGTATTATTTATCTATGGTACATTTGCTAGAACTGGGTGACTATTTTATAGCATAAAAACTGGCAAGATGCAACATTTAACAGGCTTTTCTCTGTTACTTTGCTGGAGATATTTATGTCAAAAACACATCCATAATTTAACCAAGATAAACTCTCTCATCTGAATATTCTGACAGTCCTAGGAAAGGTAAGAAAAATAAAATAGGGCATGGAGAAGAGACAATTCTTTCCATCTGTCTCTTCAAAGCTACAAAAGCTTTCCTGTTTTCTTTGATTTAATACATTTCACTTTTCCAGTCAGGTATGTTTATTTTACTGAAATGAAATTTAATGGAGTTCCAGAAAGTAAATCATCCTGGCTTGATGAGAAATTGTGCCACTGTTCAGTCTGTCTTTTTCTGAATTGTATTTTCTCTCTCTCTCGGTGGACTTGTTTTCCCAACAAAAGAGACAGGGCCTTTTTCCCACACAGCCAGCTTCAGTTTCAGGACTATGTATTGCTTGAAATGTTTAGTCGTGGGGAAAGAAAAGATTGACATTGTAAATGAGGCACAATGTTCATTTCCTCCTCCCTCCTTCCCTCCCTTTTTTTGTTCATATAAAAGGCCAGACTTTGAAGAAAATCCTTTATTTATCTGTGCCTGGGGTTTTTGTAATAACAACTGATAGATGTTACCAAAAAAGCTAAAGAATTGTTCAGTTCTCCTTAAAACGTGAGAAGTAAGGTAAACAAAATATTTTCAAAATAATCACTAATCCAGTCCAAAGGTAAATCCACTTTGCTTCTGTAACTGTTAATTTCCAAGCAGGTAAATAAAGTGTGTAAGCTGGGAAAGAGCAACACATTTACTTTTAAAACAAAAGAGGAAATGAGTTTTTGTTTTCCAGAGAGTGCACAAAATGTTTGAAAAGGCTAAGCAAAAAAATAAAAAATAAAAATTGAATAGTTCTCAAATAAACAAGAAAATTATTTTTCTTGATTATTATATTCATCACATTCCAGAATTACAGTTTCTTCTTTAGGGATTTTCTCTTCCCACAGATCTGCAACAATGTGCTTTTTCATTTCTTCCTCTGTTATATCACACATATAATAAATAATTTAGACACTTTGAGAACTGTTTCTCTCTTTTTCTTTTTCTTTTCTTTTTCTTTTTCCTCAGGGCTATCAAGTGCCTTCTCTTTCTTAAGAACCAGGCAGATTTTCTAGGAATAAGCCTGGTTGGATACTAGTAAGAAGACATCTAAGCATTGGAAAAATGAGATGAATTTATATTCACATCTTAGCCAAAGGGTTCTTCCCCCTAAAAAAAAATCACATGCCTCCTTCCTCCACAAAATCTGCCATCTCCTTAGCTTGTCAAATACCGTAGTTCATGTTTTCACTGGGGCTGTCCCTTAATTAAAAGTCTGGGAAATACTTAAAACCAATGTTTCTTAAATTATCTGATATGGGGGACCTGGTAGGCCCCTTCTCCCAAAGTGCCCCATCACCATATTTGTGCCTATCTGTTATAACAGTTTCTTTATTTCCTGGAAACTTGCTGCCCATGGGTTGCGGATGAGTACTAGTCCAGGGGTAGTGGATTTCATGGAATTTTGTTCTATGTTGGTGCTTTGTTTTCTTGCTTGCTTGACCTCTGAAAGGTGACAAGCTAGCCAGCTTTTGTTTACACTCACATTAGAACCCATGTCTCTTGCTTCATCAGTATGGCATCTTATAGAAAGGAAGGAACTGGGGATTTCTCCTTGACTGTGCTTCAATGAGATCACTGCAGATAGTCAAAGGGTGGTGCAACAGCTCTGTAGGGATAAAGGGTTTTATCTGGTCCTGTCAAGACACTAACAGATGTAGATCTTTAGTCTAAGGAGCTTATTGCATGGACAAAGAACCCAGCTGTACCCCAATGGGATGCAGTCGGGTTGCAGGATGCAGGCAGGAATTATTGCACATAAGTGGCTGCCAATTCCACTGAGCGAGTGCAGCCGGGCTGCAGTCCAGGTCCCAGGTGCACTTCAGAAGCTGCTTTTCAAAGTCAGAAAGCTCCCAGCTTTAAAAAGTGGCTTCCAAAGCATGCCTGAGACCTGGGCTGCACTCACTTGGCAGAATCACCAGCCAACCCTGCTGGGGTGCAGTCAGGGTTTTGTCCATGTGATCTGGAAGCTCCCAAGTGAGCACTACTGAGATGCTGAATTAATTGCTTTTGGATGCTCTGTCCCCTAATTTGATTCCAGATCATTCTCAACTACTTGTGCATTGGGCAGAGCAAACCCTCTTAAAACTACATGGTCAGATTGGAAAGATGGTTGTTCTTGCTTATAAAGATTTGTTTCCTAGATTATCGTACTGAGAAGCTGGATAGTACAGTGATGAAGTCTTCTGTTTAGTATTTCAGATGGTCATGCCCTGTTCCAGGATATGCCATAACACCATCCCCATCAGAGCCTGAACAAGTTATTCATTATACTATATCTCCCAGAACAGCATACTGGCCATGCTAGCTGAGGGACTCTGGAATTTGTAAATATATATATATATTAAATTCCCCACTCTGAACATCCATTTTAAAACTTTTCCTTTTCCAACAGTCAGTGAGTAACATCTTGAGCAGCATGTTCATTTCTCCCTGAGTTGTCACCCCTTCCATTTTGAGTAGGGACAGACAGAAATTTAAGTAGACTCATGAATCTTGATGAAAACAGCATTTTTGACCTTCTGTGATTTGTTAAGAAAAAATGTACACCTCGCCTTGAGCATTCATAGATTGCAAAACTTATAAGGCAATTCTAAGAAAAACATGTTTGTAAAGATATGTAGGTAAAGGTAATGATAGTCCCTTGACATGAATGTCTAGTTGTAACCAACTGTAGGGGGCGATGCTTATCTCCATTTCTAAATTGAAGAGCCAGCATTGTCCGAGGACTGCTCTGGTGGTCATGTGGCCAGCATGACTACACCGAATGCTATTACTTTCCTACTGAGAAATGGTACCTATTTATCTACTTACATTTGTATGCTTTCGAACTGCTAGGTTGACAGAAGCTGGAACTAGTGACAGGAGCTCACCCCATCATGCAGCACTTGGGCCTCGAACTGCCAACCTTCAGATCTTCTGATCATCAAAACTGGTGTCTTATGTTGGGGCGCATGTGAACTGAATTCAACATGTGCAGAAAACTTACACTGGAACAGATGCCAAAGATCAGTCTTCACTGTGAAGTTTTATGCAGGCTGCAAATGCTGCAAGGGAAATACCTCCCACACAAGTAGCTGTTGGCAAAACACAAAACTGCTCGACTCTCTCTTGCCTCATGAAGAGGTTCTTTATTCTTCATTACAGACTATGTACAGACTAACAAAGTGCTCTGCCAGTATCTCTATATACAGTCACCCACAATGAGTATCCAACTCACCCACTTATATACCGTATCCCCTTCTCAGATATTAGTCCAGCCCACTCCTGGGATGTCACCCAGTTTCCAGTCACCTGATTGCCGTGACTCTGAAGAATTGAAGGTTTCTGACTCAACCCTCTGCCTAGTGTCGCATCAGTGCCTTGTGACTCCGGACTGTTCAAATGTTGAGTCATCCTGGCTCCCAAATGTACTAAGGTAACCCTCTCACCTTTGTCCCAGTTTCTTTGCCCCAGTCACATCTGTGGCATTTTCTCTTCAGAGTGCATTTTACTCGGACGTCTTAACCACTAAGCCACCACATCCCTGTAAAGATATATACTTTAAAAAAAATTGCTACAATGGCTATTTGTTGTTGTTATATGTCTTCAAGGTTTTTTTTGTTGGTATACACACACACACACACACATTTATTTTGGTAATGGACTAATATAAAAATAATATAATATAATATAATATATAAAAATAATGTACAATTATTAAAACAAATCAGATACAAAAACAAAGGTAATCAGAATTGGTCTCTGCCATCTAACATCAGTTGTTACCAATCATTTGAGAGCATGTTTTACATATAATGTAACAAAATTTTGCTACCTTAAGTATAACAGTTTGATTTTGACTGTCCAGCAAATAGTTTAGATAAAAAACATCAGTGTGTCCAGGAAATTTAGTTAGAAGAGGGGTAATCAGCATGTCTTCAAGTTGATTTTTGCTCATGGTGATCCTATCACAGGGTATTCTTGGCAAGATTTATTCAGAGGGGGTTTGCATTGCCTTCCTCTTAGGTTGAACTTGTGATTTGCCCAGCTCAGCCAGAAGGTTTCCATGGCTGAATGGGGATTTAAACACACACACACAACACTTTAGTCAACAGGAGTGAAATGTACAAATTAAGTAAATTGCATAAATAAATGAACAAATTATGAAAAGGCATTAAAACTGGATGGATTCAGGATAATGTTCAGTAAAATACAAAGTCTTATAGCTTGATATGAAACAAACAAAAATGAAGAAAGTGTAGGTGTGATCAAGAGAATCTCATCAGAACTGAGGTCCAAAAACATGCTGCAGAAACAATCCAGTTTAAGACTGCTGTAACTGCCCTGGCTCAGTGCTAGGGAATTCTGGGAACTTTAGTTTGTTGTGGCACTAGAGCTCTCTGACAGAGAAGGCTAAATGTCTCACAAAATTACAGTTTCCAGAATTCCCTACCGTTGAGTTAAAAGTGGCCCCAAACTGGATTATTTCTGCAGTGTGTTTTGGCCCTGAGGCGGAGAGATCTTTACATCCTTATTTTAGGTTTAGGATTTTCCCCTGAGCCTTAAAAAAATCTTCTCTAAATCCTAGGATTTCCCCAATTCTTCCTTTTGTGCATGGTTGGTGCCACATTGCTATATAGCAATAACTGACATTTGGGACATTGAGTTATTACTACTGATGCTTGTAGTACTACTAGTAGTATATCTGTATGGCTTCCTTAGTTGTCAAATGGCATTCGTTAATTATTCGTTGGTAGCCCTAAAGCAGAGATATTGCTGTTCATGTTCTAAAAACGCAGATCAAAGTAACCAGGATTCTGCCTAAGCAACATTTCATTTTTGAGATAACAGTGCTCTGAATGAAATAAATGGCTCTCTTGAGAAGGATAATTATAGAAGAGATAATGTGCTACCAACTGTTCTTAACAAGACTGTGACTCCTACAGATCCAAACCTCAGAACACAATTCCAGCCATTCTTGTATTTCCTTAGAAATGGCCAGGGATCTCTCAATTTATGTGCATTTGGGAACTACAGAAACAGGCAGTTTCTACCATGTATAGAATATTTAGCTGAGCATAGAAGAATCTTATGTTTATTTATGTCCAAAAAATTCAGGGTCTCAAGAGGTTTTCTGTTGTCCTTCACTTTTTTCCCTGTCACATCAAAGAAAGCCCTCTTCTGAAGTATCTTTCTTTATCCACTGTCCATCTTTTTCTCTTTGTTAATTTGCACAGATGCTGTTTTGTTAATTAGTATCATAAAAAGATCCTTTATGTCTTCTTCTGTTCTCTTTTATCAGAGGTATGGAAGAGGCTCTAATGCAAATCAGCAAGCTCCCAGGCAGCTGGGGGCTTCTATGGCCGCAATGCAGTGATTCCACTCTGGGGTTTATGCCAATGTCAAAGGAGCTATCCAAGGCAGGGAACTGTAAATCCCTGTAAATAGATCCAGCACTTTGGATAGTTCGCTTAAAGTCTAGGATTAAACTCTAAGTAGATTCACTGCACCCATAATGTGGAAGCCACTACGTGTCCTGGAGAGGCTCCTCTTTAGTGTTGGGGAGTGGTTTTCAAAGTCTGTTAATGTGTTTTCAGAAGAAGATGCTTTTATTGTTCAATCACCATGTCTCAATCACAGAACTAAGGGCGATAAGGGGGGCAGCAGTGTAGTGGTTTGGGTATTGAACTACGACCCTGGAGACCAGGGTTCAATGCCCAGCTTGGCCATGAAACCCACTGGGTGACCTTGGGCAAGTCACATGCCCCTAAGGGGAAGGCAATGAGAAACCTCCTCTGAACAAATCTTGCCAGAAAACTGCATTATAGGTTTGCATTAGGATCACCATAGGTCAAAAATGATTTGAAGGCACATAGTACACATACACATTTTCTCTGATTGTCTGATTTATTTTTTCATTTCACAACTCAAATCAAAAATCTGCCTAGGCAATAGTTCCCAACCTTTGCACCACCAAATGTTTTGGATTTCTACTCCCAGAATTCCCATGCATTAGCCACACTGACTGTGACTTCTGGAGTAGAAAGTCCAAAACATTTGCACTTTTAATAACCTAACCCACCCCTCCTTTTGAAACTAGTGGGCTTCCATATATCCCCCAGTTTTGTTTTCTTTGAGAGTCAGTGTACTTTCTATTGGTCCCAGCAGTGGGAAATTGGCACCCAATTCTTCAGAGTTAATTTTGTTTTAATGGAAATGGTTGCAATGATATCCTGAAAACATTACAAAAGATATAGACCCCAGACCAGTTCTGTGGGCCATTGCAAAAACTGAAGAGCCCAAGTGTACCACTTTCAATATTTTTGTGGACTTGAGAGCAACATTTCATCAGTTGGTAGTATGGTGACACCACCACCACCATGTTGTTTTGCGGTCATTAGCTCCTCCAGACCCTCTGGAGTGTAAATAATTTTTTTTTTGAGGGGGGAACGGGGCTGATCTTCTCTGGAAGCTTCCAGGAATGACAGTTCACATTTTAAATAGTGTTAAAGCAGCCTCTTACACTGTTTAACAATGAATCTAGACATTTTTAAAAACCACAAGTAGATTTCCATTCACTTCTACTTTTGTTATCTCCTCTCCAAACATCACTGCCAGCATTTTATGACATTTTTGGTGGGTCCTGTGACTTCTCAAGGGTTCCAGGGCAGAAATCTGGCTGCCTGGCACACCACTATTGCTTTCCATGTGCCTATCCAGTAGGATATTTTCACAAGACAGCTTTTAGCAATATGATTCAAAGAAATCTTTGCAGCTATTCCATTTTTCCCTCCCCAGCAGATGGAGAAATGGTAGGAAAATGCAAATGGAGGTTATAAATGGAAGACACTGACATGACATCTCAACACGGCAGTAACATTCCTTGAATGAAGCTAGGCTAACATGGTTTGAAAAAGTCCAAACTACTTCATTGAGAAGAATTCATAGTCTGCAGTAATATTACACAAAGTCATAAAATCAGAATTGTAAGTGAACTTATATATCTATTATTATAATGAGCAATGAACTGTCAAATTTGAACATGGCAGCAGGTCTGAGTAGATTAAACACAATGCAGAGGAAACTAGCTCATGCTCATTTTTCTGGTAGCTGAGGTGTTTCAACAGTGGAATTATTTCTACATCTTACTACTGAGCAACAGTTCAGTTGTAAAATGTACATACTTGCTTCTTTGGTTTAACCTTCATTTGGTAAGAAGGGACATTTTAGTCCCAGGACTATATTTTGTTACAGAATGCACCTAGAATTAAACCTACAAGGTAGCAATTGTATGACATTGTCTCCTGAAGAATCATAAATAATTTCAATGTGTTTCAGCTACCTGCCACTAGGCATTTTTCTTTTAACAGACCCCAAAATATTTAAGACTAAAATTGTTCTAATAGATTGCATTTGTGTGAAACTTTTCCCCCCAAGTCAGGTGGTGCTGACAGCTATTCAAAACACCTACTGGTACCTTTAATTTCACTTGAAGAAGCTATTAGAGCTTCTTTAAAGGCTAATAATTCTTTTTGAATATCCGATTTTAATTCCTCTTTTAAATTTTTAATTTCCTCCTTAATATGCATAAATATTTCTGATTTTATTTCCATGCTCATTCTCCTTAATTCTTCTACTAACGAATTATGGTTCTCCTGTTCCTTTTGTTTTCCTTGCATTGCCCTGGCTTGCTCTTGGGGGGTGCTGTTTGGTTCTTCTTGAGTTTGCATTTTATTTTACTGAGCTAAATCCCTTTCTCAAAAGCTGGGTAGTACACTTACCTTACTCCAATATACCACTTAGGTTTCAGTAACTTTTTTTCCCCCTCCCTTATTGTTATAAAGATGTGTAGATTCTTTTTTTTTTTAACCTTCTTCTCTTTTACTACTTTCCCTTCCCCACTGTTATTTCAGCAGGTCAATATGGAAGCTTTATAATCTTGGGAGTTACTCTATACCACCACCCCCTCGCTGCTTCCGTGCCACATTTCCCGGCCACTGCCTATGCTCTTATAATTCTAAAGGGGAGGTGGGGGTAATTTGAGTACAACCGCTGACACCTTCACCTACGTTACTTCCCCGCCTCTATTCTGAGCGATGCTAGCGCTCTTGTAGCTCTATAAAAGAGGTGGGGTGGTTTAGGTGCCGCCTCCGCCTTCGCTGCTTCCCCGCTGCTTTGGTGCTCAGCGCTGGGGCTTTTATAGCCCTGGAAAGGAGGTGGGGTGATTTAGGTTTAAGGCCTCTGCCAC
>JAIPUX010001880.1:7119830-7132079 GCA_020142125.1 Phrynosoma platyrhinos | reverse complement strand
AAACAAATAAAAGAAAAATTAAATACTTGGAATAAATTACAGCTTTCTTTATTAGGTCGAATAGCCGTCATACAGTCTTATGTATTACCCAAAATCTTATTTCTTTTTCAAACAATCCCAATAAATATACCCTCATCCTGTTTTAAAAGATGGAATAGGGATTTAAGAGATTTTATTTGGCAAGGGAAGAAATCAAGAATAAAAATGAGTACTGTTAGATGCAAAAATAAGAGGGGGGTTGGGATTGCCAAATTTGAAAATATACTACGAGGCAGCAGTGTTTACCTGGATTAAAGACTGGATAACACTAGAGTACAGGAAAACATTAGTACTTGAAGGTGCCGGTTTAGAGAAAGGATGGCATTGGTATTTAAGTTACAGCGGAGGAAAAGCAGATAAAACATTTGATAAACATATTATTAGGAAAGCTCAGATTAGAATATGGAATAAATACAAGCCATTCCTTTACAATAAAATCCCGGGTTGGACCTCACCCACGGAACCGCTTAAAATTGATACCTCTGATAAAGGAGTTCCCATCAAATATAGAGATTTATTGGAATGTTCTGAAACTATAATAAAGTTAAGATCTTTTAAAGAACTCCACAAGGCTGGGATAGTAGATCATTGGTTTAAATTCTGCCAAATTCAAAGCAGATTTACCAAAGATATTCGAACATTTGGCATTGATGTGAATAAAACGGAATTGGAAATAATATACGATAAAGGGAATAAACATTTGATTACGCGACTTTATAAATGTTTTTTGGAGATAGAGTTGAAAGAGGAATGTATAAAAGACTGTATCATTAAATGGATGCAAGATTTGAATGAAAACATTGAGTTAGAAATTTGGGAAAAGACTTGGATGAACAATACGAAGTTTACAAAATGCATTCACTTGATAGAAAACTATTATAAAGTTCTGTTTAGATGGCATCTTTATCCGTCAAAAATGGCAAGGACGGCTAAACAATACAAAGAAGAACTTGGCAGGTGTTGGAAATGCAATCAAAAAGATTCCAAGCTTTTCCACATGTGGTGGACTTGTAAGGAGGTAAATGAATTTTGGAAGACCATTCACAGCAAAATAACATCAATCTTCAACATTAGAATAAAAATGGACCCCAAACTGTATTTATTAAATATAATGGAAAATCTAAAAGGGGTATTGAAAAAGAAGAAATAGGTGTAATCTTGTACTTAATTACCAGTGCAAGACTGATTATAGCCAAATATTGGAAGATTAACAATAGGCAAATGTTTGCGGAATGGAAAGAGAAAATAAGAGATCTAATGCAAATGGATAAATTGACTATGTTAATTAAGGGCAAACAAGAGGAATCTTTTATTTCAAAATGGGAAAAAATTGAAAGTTTTCTTGCATCATGAAACAGACTTAAAAGTAACTAAACAAAACAAAGACATTTGGGGGGAAAATTAATATGAGAGGTAAAATTTAACTCTCATAGTTAAGTTAAGTCAATAGAATGATCTATTACATTAAATAATCTCAATGATAGTTGTAACTGATTATTATTTCTGGAGTTTTTAAGGATTCCATGGGAGTAGGAAAATGTATTTCAAATAATATTTGTAAATGGTGATGGAATATAGAATGATGTGTATTTTTAAACCATATGTATGCTAAGATAATTTCTTTAATAAAAAATGTTGAGCCCGCAAAAAAACAAAAACAAAAAAAAACACCTACCAGTACCTCACATTAACATATGTTTGCTGGCACTGAGTGTTTGGATATTGTGGAATACCCTCTGCACCAACAAACACTCGTATGGACATGAAGCCATTTTTATATTGCCACAATATACCCAAATTGTTATGGGAAACAGAAAATATCCCAGATTAAGGTATTTAATAAAAGGTCCTTGGTTGTTTTTAAAACAATCTCTCTGGATGAAGGTTAAGTACTTTAAAACAGCACTCAGTGTGAAATGTGGCATCTTTGAGAAGGGTTTCTCCTCTCTCTAGATGAATCGGAACTTTAGTATTTTGGGAATCCTTGTGATGCTTAAAATGGTTTTATAAATCTCTCTTTTTCCTCTTATGCATAAAGACATGTTTGAAGTTGCTTTGTTAAAACATGGTGTCTTTTTGCAATATATTTTAACTTCTGCAAGCTGATTCAAAGAGCAAGTGAATGAGCTATTGTGACAAGAAAATGAATCTGAGAAGCAATGGAGGTGGAATAAGCTTTTAAATGCCATTACAGATCACAGATAGAAAGAAGATTAAAAAGTTAGAAATTTCTAAGGATGGGAAGGGGACACAAAACATCAAAAATTATATTCTGTGTTTAGTCCCTGTGATTAGTTGGAACTCCTGATCAGACAGGATCACATTTTAGTTTGCCGAAGAGTACTACTTGAAAGAGCAATCCTCTGTTAACATTTCTGCACAAGGATAGGGATGGTGAGATCTGCCATAAAGATTTGTGCTGCATCTAAACCATTCACAGCTCAGGAGGAGATGGGATAGATGGCAGAAGAATTGTAGGAAGGAGGAGAGAGACATTTTTCTTTTCATCTTTCTTCTCCCATTGGCTGTAATGGGACAGGAATTGCTTACACTAGGCATAGTGAGTGTGGCCTCTACTACCAGGCAAACGAGTTCTAGAGTCTGTCAGCATCATGGGCAAACATTAACAGCTGTCTATTAAAATAAAGGGAACCACTCTGCTCTATATAACCCAGCCTATATAACTTCCAGGATCCATCTTGACCCTGAACAGTGTCCACCTCAACTCAGGGAACCCATACTCCAGTTACAGGAATCTCTGTTTGCCTCTGAACTATCCTGGACAAGAGCTGTTGCCTGGAAGCCCACTCTGCCAAATTGCTGTGAGAGGAAGCTGAGAACCCATTAGTTAATAGGGTTGTATTATGTAAATCACATGTTGCATCATCAAGAAGGCTTATTTTATATTAGTAACTTACATCAATTTGCATCCAACTGAAGCTCTAAAGAGGTTTGGAGCTGCATCCTACTCCAGCTCAGGACACCAGGTCTTTTTGTGGTGTAAATTTTTACTGTATTTGTGATTAAGTCCACAGAGTAGAAAGGGTTAGAATTCAACTCTTTCCACATGTTACTCATGCTTCATCCCAAACTCCTCCCTAGTTTCAGAGTTTGCAACAAATGTCATGAAGTGGAGCATCACACAAGCTGCATCCATCACTCCAGAAGTTGCCTTTTTGGTCTAATCTTGTCTGTGTTTACTCTAAGGAAAGTCCCACTGGAACTTGTTTCTAGAAGGGCATATCTTGGCACTAAGTAATAAATACTCTTCCCCTCTAATGTACAAATACAATTGCAGTTGCCTTTTCATCTTTTGGGAAATACATTCCTTTTTGTGTGTATGCCTGTGTACGTTCCACAGTGTTCTATGATGCAACCATATGGATAAGGCCTGTAAAAGGTAACTTAGCAGTTTTTTTAAAAGTAGGGGGTCAATCTTTTTAAAGTCATCCAATTTGCACTAACATGCTTATTTGTTTAAGTGCAATTACCACTTTACTTTAATAGCTTACAAAATATGCTGTAGTGTTTTAGTGCATATCTCAAAATTAGAAGCAGTTTAAAATACTGATGCAAAGCAAGCATATACCATAGAAATACATTTAATTGAAAAGGTATACTGAAGTAGCAATAAATTCACCTCCTTGTTATAAAACTGTATATGTCACAAGGCATGCCTGGTGGGACTGGTGGCTTCCATGTCAATGGTGTAGTGAATTCAACCTGTATTTTAGTCTGAACTTTAAAGGAGAAACTTATGGGACTGAAAGTTCATTCAGCAGTATGGATAACTCCTCAAAAGTTTGGACTGAAGCCCAGTGTGGATTCATTAGCCCATTCACATGGAAGCTACCAGCCACTATTGCCCATGACAAATCAAAGAGAAGTATTAAAACAATCTATACATGTGAAGTTAATGTTGGATTGTTCCAACTCACAGCATCCCTGAACAATAGCAATGCTGGCTGAGACTTCTGGGAACTGAAGTCCAACAGCATGTGAGGATATAAGCTTGAGAACCACAGGTTAAAGGCATTTTGCTTAAAGCTCAGCTGAGGAACATAAGACATTCCTTTCCAAGGAAGGTTAGGCTGGCTTCCTCACTACCATCCTTCTGTTGATGGGCAGAGATTATGGGCTTTCACAAATAAAAGGAGATTTTATTGGACTAATGCTACAGTATTATTTAAATTGCTTTCTAAATGATGCATGTGATTAGAAGGGAATCCATAAATGGTTTCTTGAAATAATGGGTGTTATTTATAGAATATGTACAACAGAGGGAGGGGGATACAATGCAATAGTTTTTAATAGTTGATGTTAAAATAGACAAAGGTAAGAATTGTGTGTTAGTTGTAAACTAAGATCACAGTTAATGGATTATACAAATTAAGGTAGATTTTATTTAATTACTTAGCCTTATACAATAAGACAAAATGTGGAAGGTTCAGTTAACAACAATGGTAGAAGAAAGTTGGAAGTCTTTTATTGTGTTTATTATTAGTATGTTTATTATGTGCATGTTCGTGTTTATTAATGTTTGTAGGTATAAGTAGTAATTGGATATTTGCTTGTTCTTCCTTTTTTCCTTTTCTGCCTTGGTATGTATCTATTCTTGGTATAAACAATAATGTTTCAATAAAAATAAAAATAAAATAAATATTTTTTTAAAAAAAAGTTTCAATAAAAATGTTTTTTAATTCAATACTATTTAAATCTTTTATTTTGTTGAACTGTGTTGTAACATTCTAACTTTTTGTTTGCTTTTCCCTGTAGCTATTTTTAACTTCTTGTTGGTGGGTTTTAGTCTGTTTTTGAAGAGAAAGTGGGAAAGAAACAAATAAACAAAATTATAATAGGAGAGATCACCTGACCATCTAGCCCAGCATTATCTATTCCAACCTTCCCTACATAGTGCCCTCTAAATGTTTTCATTTGCAACTCCCAGGGCCATGACGACAGATGATAATGGGAATTGTAATCCAGCACACTTTGAGGGCATTAGATGCCTGAAGTCTTTCCTTTCACTTACTATGTGGCTGCTTTAACTGGAGATATCAGGACTGATCTTGGGCTTTCTTCATGCAAGGCATGTGCTCTGCTACTCATCTACTGTTCCTCTCCTACGTGTGACACTAGTTAATCTACATAACTGGAAGATGATCAGTATAACTAAAGGTCAGACAGAAATCTCACAGGAGGCTGGAGTGAACCTCTGGGGCTGTTCACTTTCGAGGATAAAGCATATCTGCTCTTTTTGTTTTCAGTGCATGAGATGGGAGGAGTAATGGTAAGGATAATATGGCAAGGCTATCAATTCACAAGGGAAAGAAATACTTTGGTCTCTTGAGCAAGGTTAACTGTAGCTAGGACAGTAATGCAAAAACTGTAATCTCCAATTAGGTCCCTCAAGGTCCAATTTTTCTCTGTTACAGTAAGATTTCCTTCTGCTCACAAAAGGGTTTTCAGTAATAGTTCATGCCATCTATTTTTATAACTAAATTTAATGGTGGTAATTAAGGTCAATCAGGGAGTAACTAGGGTGGCAGTGAGGCTCGGGAACCATGACAGGAGCAATTAAGCATGGCTGTGATATTTGAGTAGCTGATAATTGGCCAGATGTTATCTGATCTCTTGATCTTCACTTCATCATTAGAGCCTACAGGTCTATGACTTTGCCAAGGAGTGCTAATCTTTGAAGACATGGAAAGCTATTTTGTTACACTTTCAGAGCTGCCTTCTTACTTGGCCTATGACTCTCAATGTACTCCATCAGCATATTTCCTGGGGATGATGGGTATTGTAACCCAAGAAATCCAGAGGATGCCAGGTTAGGTGAATGCTGCTCTAATGGTAGTATAATTTTAGAGATTACAGGTTGTATTGACAGATATGCAGCCCCCCTGGACCCACATGGATCTAATCTCAGCCTGTGACATCACAGAACAACATAGTGAAATACCCATCAGTAGAGGACTTCGATCTTCATATCTTCACAAGTCAGCATCAGGCCTGAGTCACTGGCTTCACTCTAATGTGAGCTAGAAAACCTGCAACCTACCTAAAACCAGGATGAAGAGGAACTCAGAACCAAAGGCCAAACCAGGAGGCAGAAGTTAGGAGAAAGCTAGAATCAGGACTAATGGGCAGATCAGGATCAAAGAACAAATCAGGAAGTATCAAAGCTCCAGAGTTGGATTCCTCTGATTCAGAGGAGGAGGCCTTTGGTGTAAAGCTTGAGAAGAAATTGACCTCAACATTCAACCCTGGCCAGTCTGCTTTCCCAGATGCTCATCTTTTGCTCATCTTCCTGGCCAGAGAAAGGCACATTGCTGTCCCCAGAAATCCAGTAGAACCACAGCCACTCCAAAACTACCAGAACAAATAGTAGCTGAAGCAGGAAAGGAACATTTAATAGAAAGAGAGATGAAGCTAACCACTCTGACTTGACAGTGAATCCTTTTTTTGTGGCAACCATTGCTTGATCCTCCCAGCCCTGTGCCAGCAGGTAGCTTTTGTGCCAGCAGGTGATGAAACTGCTCAAGGTTTTAGTCCATTCCTTAAAGGAGGAATCTCAGGTGCTGAACTCTATCTCCAAAATAAATTCAGGACATTGGATAGCAATTTTAAAATTCAAACTAATATCCATAGTGGGTTCACTGCCCTACTGACATGGGAGCCATTAGCCACCCCAGCCCCAGCCTTGGCTCCTCATAGAAATATTGACAACTCAGAATTCTACCCAGAGTCTGAATTTTGCCTTGCTTTGCTGAAGCCTCTTGCTTTCTTTTTGGTTGTGCTTCCACCTAACTGAAATCACCACTTAGGACAGAGCAGGAAACAAAGTTGAAGATAAACTAGGGCAAACCCAGCAGTACAGGTACACACCTGGATTGTTAAAGATCTTGTTCCATGAACAAGGCTTAATATGGAAAGAAAGGTCCATTATGTTGCTTTCTGTCCAGGAGAATCCAATAGTCAGCCCAGTTGGCAGGGTCAATCCAAGTCTTGAAGTTAGTAAGCTTCTATGCAGAAGCTACAATATAGAATCATAGAATCATAGAGTTGGAAGAGACCACAAGGGCCATCCAGTCCAACCGATATGCAGATCAGTAGCTCACCAAAAAGGGCAGATGCACATAAACCTCAAGGACTAAATTCCATCTGCTAATCAGTGGTGTTTCTAGGGATATTGTGAGGGGGGGGAGTGCAGACACCACCAGGAGATGACACTTTAGAGGGTGGTGTCTCCTGGTGTGGTTGTAGGAAATGATTGCCTTGTTGTCACACCTCTCCAAGGGTAGACTGAGGGCCTTTGCAGACTTCCAGAAATAGTGCAAATTGAGTCCACTTTAACTGCCCTGACTCAGTACTAGGGAATCATGGGAACTGTAGTTTATTGTGGTACCAGAGCTCTCTGACAGAGAAGACTTAATGTCTCAGAAAAAAAATACAGTTCCCATGATTCCCTAGCACTGAGCCAGGACAGTTAAAGTGGACTCAGTTTGCACTATTTCTGGCAGTCTGCAAAGGTCCTGGTACTCCTAGAAACTGAAGGTCCTCAGAAGGACCAAGTCCACCCACCAGGAGGTGGCAAGGCAGATGGCTGAGATGTTGTCAGCACACCACAGTGAACTCCTAGAGGCCACTTCCTTCACTGAATGGTGCATGGGTTCTTTTGGGAATTGCAAACGAGGTGGGTAGAATGGAACAGCCTGGGACATGAATGATCCCTTTGAGTGTCCCAGCCTACTTCCCTGTTAGTGACTAGAAGGCTGACCTGTCTTCTTCAGGAGCCCAAATTCCTCCTGTGAGACCACAGGCCCAGCTGTGGTGTGTGTGTGTGCCAGGCAACCTGGAAGTGACAACATGAGTTAATGCACTGGGGTGACACCAACCCTAGTGATGCCACTGCTGCTATTGCCAGCTAGAGAAAACCAACTGAATCCATGAAAGTTACAAAAGCAAGGACTTTATGTTTCTCCTCTAGTTGGGACCAGCAACTGGCTTTTGGTCTAAGGTTTCCAGCTAAATCCCAGTCATTCCTGAAAGGTGTTCTGGAAAAGCATGAAGCATGGAGACATCTCTGTGACCCCAAGTGCCATAGCTATTATTGGTAAAAAGAAAGAACAAGTCTATGGTTAGAACTTGGAAAATTGCAAGAAAACAACCTTGTTGTTACTTGAAAAGTAATTTGCTATGTAACCAGGAATTTGTTACCACTGTGTTACTTACTACTTTGCCCTCCGGTTTTTATTTATTCTTTTAAAAAAGAAAAATCCTCTAAAATTAAAAGAATAATGCATCCCTCTAAAAAACACATCTAGAAAAGAAAAACCCAAAACTTGAAAAAAAATCCTCTTGCAATATCTCAGTCGAGCATCTTAGCCCTCAAAAGTAACATCAAAAATAACAAGAAGATTGTATTTGGTATATGAGGCAACATTGTGATATCACCAATCATGACTTTTTTAAAAAAGGCTGTTATTACTAAAAATATTACTGAAAAGTGACATGTTACAAGTAACATAATTATCTGTGATGCATTACTTCCAAGGTCCATGTCTACTTCTCACTAATGCTGTAAGAGACATATACTATGTTCTATGATACAACATTAAACATTAAGTCTTACATGTTCACTTAAAGCCGATGCAGATGGCCCCTAAGGGGTGGCTCTATGCCACCCCTGGAAGTGCTAGATTGGGGCTGTGGCAACCACATGCTGCAGCCATGATCCGGCTTTTTGCCACTCCAAAAAGAGCTGGCAAATGCTGCTCCTTTTTGGGTGGCAAAAAGCCGCCCTTAGTGCCGTCACCACGGCTCTTTTGTGCCCCTTTGGCACAGCGTATCTGCACGTTGTGCCAATGGGGAGCCCTAACACCATGCTCTATGCGGTCAGGCACACAGTGCGACAGTGGCGTCAAGATGGAGTTGGGACAGCCAGTGTGTGGTCGGCCTGCTCCAACTCCACCCCCAGGCCAGCCCTTTTGGCCAACCTGCACTGGCCCTTAGTCATGTTTCTCTCTCCTTTTTCCCCATAAACATTCTCTGTTAAAATTTAATGCTTCTCTGTAGGCTGCTGTTAGGGTTGAGCTGGAACTGAGGATCTGAAATATACACCAGAGTTGCAAAGATCTTACAGCTCATTCTGCCCATTTGACCTGAATGACCAGCTTTGGTCAGAAAGGCCATTTGAAAGCCTACTGCTCCAAGTTGCAGTTCTGATAGTTCATTCTGTGTGGCAGCTACTCACAGGACTGCAATCTCCTAGTTCTAGCCTGGCTGACCCTTCTGCACAGGAATATGTGTGGTGGTCAAATTTTTAACATTGCCCCTCACAATAGGCAACCTTCTAACTAAGCTTTCTCCCAGCCTGGTGTTCTCCAGATCTTTTACACTGTAATTCCCAGCATTCTTGACCACCGACTATGTTAGCTGGTGCTGATGAGAGTTGCATTCCAAAACATTTGGTGCTCTGATCTGGTTGGGAAAATGTAGTCTAACCCATGTAAGAGCATATATCACTTTTGTGCACTGCACTTTGGGAACTACACAAAGGATGGTATTAATTATTGGCCAGGGCATTAGGCCCAGCTGCTTAACTGCATTTGATTTAGCTGGCCAAAGGTTTTCCAGGCCTGCCTTAATATAAATTTAAACTGGGTTCTAGATGCATCTTCTAAGTAAAACTTAAGTATAATATAATCTTTATTTTAAAAATATGTTTTGAGCACTGGTAGGAACACAGAGTCCTCTAGATGTTGTGAGATTGTCACAATCCATTCCTAATCCTTGATTATACTACTTGGGATTGATGAGATTTATAGTTCAGGAGCAATTTTGGAATTGTAAGTTTCCCAACCCTGTTTCACAAAGTTATTTGCAGGAATTTTCTACTTTAAAGGGGTTTTAATTTTTAAAAAAGTTTTACTTATACATTGATATCGCTACCCAAATGTGACACTATTACATTAACCATATTCATTAATGTTTCTCTGAGGACATTTATAAAACAATGCATATATAGCAGCTGATTCAGTAGGTTTGTTAGGTAGACACAGTCATTCCATATCTGCAACCCTCAGGAGACAGGGAAAGGACATGGGTGGTTTGTGGTCCAAGCAGGAGGTGCGCCTCCTATTCCCATCTGAGGATGAAATGCACTCCCCTTGCTTGAAGCACAAAACGAGATTGGGAAAATGGAGTGAGGCCAGAAACCTGTTCAATCTCTTAGTATTTTTTTTAAAGTCTATTTTCTGCCTGTGTGTTAAATCAAGAATCAAAATGGACTACCTGCCATGGGGAGACAATGTAGAATTATCTTTAATGTTACAATATTTAAGTATTTCTAATTTTTTAATACTGATGAAATTATTAATTTTGATCCAGATTTTAAGCAACCCATGAAGACAAACAGAAACAGATTTGTAGCTGAATTCATTCATTGATTTGGGTCCAATCCAGACAGAGCTAAATCTTAAATTGAGACACTTAAACACATGACCCACTCTATTCCATTAAATAACAATGAAATTTCTTTAAAAATGGCAAAATTCTGATTGAATGATTTTTTTTATGTTTCTTTGTCCAGAGTAGATGCTGTTTTCATGTACTGGCAAACTAAAGTGACAGGGCTGCTAAATGGGCCTTAGATGTATGCTTACATACTTCAGAACTGACAAAAGTTTAGCTGGCTTGTAATAAGTTCACCCCATCCTTCTCTTGCATTTCGCCTGCTGTTACAGTGACTGCATCCCGGTTTTGTCTGAGGGGAATGGAAGAGATACTTGCTGAAACCTCTGTGGTCTTGATGGAAGAGTTAAGCTGCTGCCTTGAATTTGCATGGGACAAATCAGAATCTCAGTGGGCATGTGCAAAATCTGCAGGGTCTTATATTTAAATGGAAAGCTGTTTCTATTGCTGCTGTCTATTTCTGAGCTTAGACACAGAGAGAAGGATGCTGAGGCTTTATGGAGGGGGGGAAATCCCCATTGGATTATGCACGGATTCAGAAAAGAGAGAGACAGTCTTTTTGAGAAGTTTAAAAAGGAAGAAACTGTGCTGATTAAAAAGGTTCACTGAAAGGGGATTTTGGTTTTGGTTTGGTAGCATTGTAACAGTGGGGATAATTCTTTTGCGTTTACCCATATGAATACACAGTCTTTCCGAAGAGGCATCTCTTGCCTGTCCACAGACTTCAATTGCAGCCAAATCCTAGATGCCCTGAATGATTCAGAAGTGAATGCCTACAGGCTGGTGGACATGGCTCCATTGGCCCCAACCGTAAGTATGGCACAGAAATTGCTTGTAAGTGATTTTTAAGCCTTTAACAAATATTTGTAACTGCTAACATATCACAAAATTTAATGGAGCTGTACAGAAACTGTTGGGTCTAGTGATGGTGCATGTAACTTTTATCTTTGTAAAGCTAGCAATTCACAAAGAAAGGAAATTTGGAGATTGTGTGTGTAATTTGTTTAAAGACAAGTAAAGAAACTGTAAATATCACTTTAGTGAGGATGTGTGGGACCTGTCTGGGTTAAAGCTGGTAATGATTTCACAGCAACTGTCTGGGGGAAAATACATAGGCATTTTACATCTCATAAAGAGGAAAAAATGTCTAGCATATGGTGAGAGTCACATGAACACAACAGAAAAAACAGACCGCAAAATGCTTTCCTTGTTATGAATCTGTGGTGGATTCCATTAAGAACATGTGTGACTGATTAGCTTGTAGTCATAGATATACATCAGTTTGAATCTGTGTTAGAATTGCTTTTTGGTGCAACTATAGAAAAAATTGTGGTGCTTTTATTCACTTGTTGAGTGAGCTTCCTCAAAGGCCTTTTATAATTGAAAGAAATTCAAGTATAATATGATGCAGTGGTTTGAGTGTTGGATTAGGACTCTGGAAGATCTTGGTTCAAATTTCTGCTCAGCCTTGGAAAACCATGGGATAACCTTGGCCAAGTCACACTCTCTCAGTCTAAGAAGAAGGCTATGGCAAATCTCCTCTGAAAAAAATCTTGACAAGAAAACTCTGTGCTAGAGTTATCATAAGTCAGAATTGACTTGAAGGCACATAATAATGGCAAAAGTAGAAGAAATGGAAAGTCAACACTTGCACAAATTCTGAGTCACAGCTATGTGATCCTCTTACCCATATGAAAAGCAAAACAACAGTTTGGTGGTACATCGAAACTATGG
>JAIPUX010001880.1:7079914-7095732 GCA_020142125.1 Phrynosoma platyrhinos | reverse complement strand
TCCTAACAAAGACATCCATGGATATGGAGGGCTGACTGAAAAGTTGGTAATTTTATCCAGACTAGAGCTCTTTAAACAAGATTTGATAGAATTCATAGAACGTTTGTCCACCATTTCACTGCTAAGGAAGAGGAAAATGTGCACATTTTAATCTGATGTTACACTGTTTTCATTTTTATCTTGTGTATTGTCTTGTACATGTAGATGTGAGTAGGCAGTGCTATGCCTGGTCACACTGCATGATGGGGAAAACTGAGAAGCCATGTCCCATAACCAGAAAGCTTTTGCTGTTCCATGACAGCCTCTTTCTTAGGATGCCTACTTATTTTTTTTGTGAGGAGCCCAGCTCATGCAACAAAATATACAAGAGTTGTTGTTGTTTTTTTGATGGTGGGGTACAGCTTCTAGAATCCCCCAACTAATATGGCTAGTATGTCTCACATCACTTCGAGTTCTGACTTTCATTCTACTGTCTTCAGAACAGATAGGTTTCTAATGATACAGACATTGGCCACTCCTTCCTTAGTGATCCAGTTGAATTTCAGTTTGGGGGAGCTCAGACTATGAATTCCACCTTATCAGAAATGTTCAGCCCAATATGTGAGCCCAGACTCTTCAAGATAAGGATCAACTTGTATGGAGGATGGGTCTCTTTACTACTCCCTACCAACCAGTCAGCCCTGCCTCCTCTTTTCTATTCTGATGCATCTGTTCTTTCAGAACTATTTGGTGGCATGGCAGAGACAAAAATGGCAGCATTATCAGTATGTTCTCTTCCAGGTCCCATGGGGTGCCATTAAACTCAGAAGCCTAGAGTTCCTTAGAAAATGTGCTTCTCATTGTAGTTGAGCGCCCCATTTCCCAGGGTCCCATACACATGTTGCTGCTGCAGTTATCTTCTGACTGCTTCAAAAAAGGAGAAGGTGGAGATGTTGGAAAAAAAAAGCTTGCTGGTTTACCCTTACCTGCCACCTGGTAAGTTTGTGGGAAGGAAAGATGAACATTCACAAGGGTTAAAGGGGATCATGCAATGGATGTAAGGAGGGATTACTTCCCTAGCTGTGTAAAAAGCTAGGTGTGTAAAAAGACATACCAGGTGTATAAAAAGACATACATATTTGCAAAGAACACTTGCAGAAAGCAATTGTAAACTGAGACAAGTCAAGGGGAATTCACACATCAGAATAACCTACGATCAATCGATCGATCGATAGATAGAAAGATAGATAGATAGATAGATAGATAGATAGATAGATAGATAGATAGATAGATAGATAGATAGATAGAGGTTCTGGCTACCAAAGAAGACACTTTAAAAATGTCTATCCATTTGGGGTATACATTGCCCTAGAACAAGGGTAGGCAACCTTTTTGAGCCAGGGGCAGGTTGCTGTCCCTCAGGCAATTGGGGGGCCAAAGCACCAAAAATAAGTAAATAAATAAATATAAAAATTAAAAATTAAAAAAAAAATAAAAATTTAAAAAATATGCATGCACACTCTCTCAGCCCCAGAAAAGCCATGGCAAAAGCCCTGTGGAGATTTTGCCAAGAAAATCCCAAGAACAAGTAATAACAACAATAATCAAAATCATCATGGCAGGCAGTGGTGGCGGCGGTGGTGGTGGTGGCGGCGGCAGGAACGGCCTGGGGCCAGTCCAAAGGCCTCAGGGGGCCGCATCTAGCCTCCGGGCCTTAGGTTGCCTACCCCTGCCCTAGAATATTGTGCAACAATAATGGGTTTAAAAAACACACCTAATTAATACATGAAGGATAGTTTCCCTAAAGACCAGTTTTGGTGCACATTGTGAAAGGAAGTGCAAATGACTATTGCTTTTTGTGTGTGATACTTCTGGGTTTCAAAAGCAGGTAGGTTTGTACTCCTCCCATAGGGAGATTCTCATTCTGTCCCCAACATGAATCTGAATGTCCCAAAGGGCTGTTTGCAGCACTGCTCCTGGACTTTTGGCTACTTGTGAATGCTATGAAATGCTACATAACTTAAAGGGCCATCGTGAAGGTGACGGAGAGAATGCACATGTGCAGTGTGCTGAATACTGAAAGGCAACATAGCCCTCAATTTGTTGATGAATTCCTGCCATCCCTCACCATTACTTCACCCAGTACCATTTTGAAGGCTGCACATTCCCCCAGCCCTTTTCTAAAGTATTACATCAATGCCAAGTATTCTTATTTTAGAGAGATAGAGTCTATGCTGTAGATTAGCAACAGGGAATAATATCCCCTTCAGGTCCTATTTGTGTTTCTCTGAGACATCTCTCTGGACACTCTCAACAGACCAGATGGGCAATTAATGCAGCCCAGCATGCCAGCCCAGTACATTGTGGGTCATGCCATTAATAGCCTTTTAAGGTGAAAACCAGCATCAATTCTTTGTGTCAGTGTGTTGCTTTGCTTAGAGTAGCAGCCCAGCCAAAGCAAACAGAAGTCTCAGGTGTTACCTGTCTCCATTCTCTTCTCTTTACTCATAGGAGCAGGGGCCTTCGGACTCCCACCAACATGTTCATTATCAATTTGGCTGTTAGTGATTTTCTAATGTCTATTACTCAGTGTCCGATTTTCTTCACCAACAGCCTCAACAAGCGGTGGATATTTGGTGCAAAAGGTAAGTATCAAATACATTATGAGAAACTGTATTTCCTTTGGATGGTTTGAAATCTATAGCTGTCAACAGATTATGAGATTTTACGATTTATTGCAAAGCTGTTTATCAAAGTTTTAGTGTGTGTTTGTGGTTTACACAACAAACAACTACAAGCAAACAGAAAATATGCTCCCATCTTTTCTCTTTTAACTCATTCCCCATTTTTTCTTTTTCACTAAAACCACTTATGGGGTCAAAAGGACATGGTTCAGTGTGATCATAATCCTAAACATATTTCAACTTTCTCCTGCTGCAGAATTCCAGAAATTGTTGTCCTCAAGACGTTGGACTACACACACATCCTACTGTGCACACACACATACACACTATAGCTTTAATCCAATATTTCCTTTGTGTAGCATAAATACCTGCATGTAGACATACATCATGGAAAAACTATACAACCACCATGAAGAATAGCAACATTGGGAGACACATATCAATGACTTGGTGCCATTGAACAATGCTCAATACACAATGTACAACCACAATGGAAAGTATAGGATGCATAACAACTGCCTGGAGTGCCATTCCAGGAGAAAAGCAACATATAAAACAAACAAATAAATAACCACGATGGAAAGTATAGGTTGCAAAACTGCAGTGTATAACCACAATGCAAAGCATAGGATGCACAACCACAATACACAGTGTTAAACTTGCAAAGATAAGGTGAGCATGCTGTCCATGGAACTCTGCTTCTGTTGCTATAAACAGAATACATCTGTTGCACAAGAGTGACTTTTTGGCTCCTCATACATAGTGTGACTTATGAGTGCATATGTCCCTAACTGAATTCTGGCCACTGTCTCCAGTCAACAAAGCCAGTGGCAATTCTACAAGGGAGTTCTAGTCCAATAAATCTGAAGGGCTCTGGGTCCAAAAGGTACCTTGTATAGTATAGATCAGCAAACTCTTCTTCCATCTCCCTAACCCAGAAACAAGGAAACAAAAAAGAAAGTGAAAAAAAAAGGGATCAGACTGAGGAGTTGTATAACTATATAGTTATAGTACCATAATCCCACTTTAGCTGCATCCTAAGGAATCTTGTGGTTTGTAGTTTGGTCTGACGCACTAGAAGAACTGTCTGGCTTCCCTAAACTGCAAATCCCAGGATTTCAGAGAATGTAGCCATGGCAATTAAAGTGGGATCATAGTGCTATAACTGTGTGATGTGAAAGGGTCTGGGGATGTTTGCTGATATAGGATTGCAAGAGTGAAAACTGGAGACTGCTCCCTTGCTTATTACCTGGTTGCATGACAATCGACACTTGCTAAAGTTCCCTCTTTTACTGAACTGTGAAAGATACATGAGCCAACTCCAGTTTTCATTCTGGCAATACTATTACTGGATGAAGCAAAGGATAAGATGGTACCCCATTCCTACTCCATGTACAGAACCCAACTGGACTGGCAGTCAATGGGATGGCAATTCTCTACCTTACCTGAGGCAGCACACTGACTTCTGGGACTTAAGAATACCCTTTGGTGCTCTGCCCTCCAAGTGGAGGAGGATGCTTTTGGGAGCTCAACAGGAACAGCTTAGGGGACTGCTGCCTCTGCCATCTCCCATATTTGCCATCTGAGGCAGTTGCTTCACTCAGTCAAATGACAGGGCTGGGTTTGACAAAGAGAGCCACTTCATCCCTTATGAAATGGCATTTCATCACCAGGTTAAATCTAGTTGTATCTCCAAGAGTCCTTGAGCTTATTTCTGCAATTCAGATAGGCCTGGGGTGCATCTACACTGTAACAATAATGTAGTTTGACACCACTTTAACTTACATGGCTTCATCCTACAGAATCCTGGGATTTGTGAGGCACCAGCACTCTTTGGCAGGGAAGGCTAAGACCTTCTAAAACTACAAATCCCAGGATTCCATAGGATGGAGCTACAGCACTTAAAATGGTGTCAAACTGCATTATTTCTACAGTGGAGATGCACCTTGAGTTATGCATTTATATTGCTCCATTTTATTCTTTGCCGATATTCTTCCTATTCTTCCTATTATTTTATCATGGGTATTCCTCTGCAATGGGAAGGAGAGATTTTTAAAAAATACTTTTAATCAATTAATTAATAAATCAAAAAGATGATGATGATGATGTATGTTTTTCAGCCTGCTAACTCTGCTGTGCTTTTTCTGAAAAGGCTGTGAGCTGTATGCATTCTGTGGAGCCCTCTTTGGCATTGCTTCCATGATCACCTTAACAGTGATAGCCCTGGACAGGTATTTTGTGATTACGCGACCCCTCGCCTCCATTGGAGTGATGTCTAAGAAGAAGGCTTTGCTAATCCTATTAGGAATCTGGCTGTATTCCCTAGCTTGGAGTCTCCCCCCTTTCTTTGGATGGAGTAAGTAAGATGGTATAAAAATCCAGTTACTTGATAGTGATGTGGGACTCAATATAATAGCCTTTCATAGTTGTGATAGATAAAAAGGATTTGCATATTTAACATGAAGAAATTCTCTGTGAAGTGTTCAGCTTCACAGCTAGAGAAATTCTAAGACTTTTTAACTGAGGGGAAAGCTCTGTGGAGCTTACATCACATTAAATTACATTGCAGTGATGCTTTTGCTCTAAAGCTCATTAGTACATTACAGAGGAATGAGGAGATAAAAATCAGGGATGAAAATAATGGGGGAAAACATCTTGCATAATATTTGTATAACCTTCTATAGTCAAGTTGTAGGGAACTATATAAATAACATGCATGAATAAGTGCAAGGCTGTTGTGGTGTGTTTGTGATATATTCAGACTGATTGTTATTGTTCACAAAAGGGGTATAATGAAAGCCTTAATCACATGTAACCCCCTTTTCATGTAAGCAGTTTGTAACGTTCTGCTTTTTTTTTTTTTTTTTTTACCGTGCTGTAAATTTTCATAGCAAGCCAGGAGAATAGGACACAGGAGTTTCCCTTTGTGGAAAAGGGAGAGGAGGATAATACACCGAAAATATATTTTTCTCCCCTCCAAATCCAAGAGGTGACACTGGAAAGGGAAAAGGACATACTCCCACACCGTTCAACTCAAGAACTGGCTTTAGAGTAAAAAAGTGGGCAAGACCAGAAATCAGGCTACTTTTAATTAAAGGTCCAAGAACCCTTAAAAGTTGAAATAGTACTTTTGCCTATCTATATTGGACAGGTTGCTTCTGCAATTGCATTTTAATTTTAATTAAAAAAAAACCACATCATTTTTGTCCCAGATGACATCAGTTATTTCATCGGGGTCCCAAGCAAAGGCACCTGAGCTCTCAAAGTTGTCAGATTAATTAGGGATTCAATGAGGATCTGCAGATGGGATGCCCAACTACTGAAATGCTTGCCCTTGAATTCTGGTTATGACTACTAGAGATGGTTCAGCTCATCTCCAGCAGGCCCCCAATTTCAGTTCTGCTTCCCTTCTGCAGCTACACTTCCAATCATATTTTTGACTGAAATGTTGGCAAAGATGTCTCCATTGGTTTGCACAGGGATGATCTGAAGGGCTGGTCCTGGCAAGTCACTACATTCTCAGCCCTTTTCCCATGCAGTACTCTGATCATATTGAGTTGACCCACTTTATCAGTAAGATGGATAAGATAATATACACAAAGTTCCTCAAAGTTCTGATTGCTCAAAGGGCTCAGTGAAAATGCTACCAGAATCCGCCTACAGTAAGCTAAAACATAGCACATTTATGGTGGCATGATGGCATGAGTTTAGTGTAAATGTGTAAAATGCATCGTAGGTAGACACTCCTTGCAGCTCTGATCAATGAGACATCCAGGATAGCATTTTGTATGTCTTTCTTTGAGAAGAATGGATACTCGAGTCTTGCAAAGTTTATTCACAAATATGCAAGTGGAGCATGGCATGCAGACATCTAGCCTGCAAGCCTCTCCAATACCAGATTTTCAGAAATTCCAACACTTACCATCACAATAGGCTTTCTCCTTCCCCCCTCCCCCTGTCTCTCTTGGGCTGCATCCACACTGCAGAAATAATTCAATTTGTCACTGCTTTAACTGCCATGGTTCAGTGCTATTAAATTCTGGGAACTGTAGTTTGTTGTGGCACCAGAGCTCTCAGAGAAGCCTACATATCTCACAAAACTACTGTTCCCAGAATTCCATAGCACTGGGCCATGGAAGCTGAGGAGGAACTAAAACCTAAGGAGGAAAAGGCAGAACATCTGCACAAAGCATTTGGACTGGAAGTGGTAGGAGTTTTGAACCTGGGGCTCCTTTCAAAATACACAGTTATAGCACTGTGATTCCACTTTAACCGTTACAGCTGCATCTTATGAATTTCAGAATTTGCAGTTTAGGGAGAAATGATTAGAATTCTCAGTCAGGATTACATAGGATGTTGTCTTGGTAATTAAAGTAGAATGATAGTGCTATAATTGTGAAGTATGAAAGAGCTCTGGAAGCAACCTTACACTCTTCTCTCTACTAGATTGCTTTGGTGTACTCCTTCATGTGTCCACATCCATACATACCTGTATCAGAGTCTCCTTTCTCAAATGGAAAACCACCAGTTATCTCCTAGATATTTGTTCCAATTGTGAAAACATTAAGTATCCATCTTGGATTGTTTAGCCAGTATTCTCCTTAAGCAATGAGGACTGCTCTATAACAACACAGAAACACATATATACACAAGCCACTCACGAGAGAGAGAGAGAGAGAGAGAGAGAGAGAGCGCAAAGACTATTTTTTAAGTACTATTATGGTAAAAAAAAACTATATAGTACAAAGATCAACAACAGCAGTAGATGTTCTGTTGTTGCTGTGTACCTACAAGTTTTCAACTGATGGTGACCCTAAGGGGCTTTCTTGGCAAGTTGTGCTTACAGGAGATTTGTTTTTGCCTTACACTGAGGCTGAAAGAGTGTGACTTACCCATGGGCACCCATTAGGTTTCCATAGCCAAGTGGGAATTTGAACCCTGGCCTCCAGGGTCCTACTGAAACACCCAAATCACTACATCATGTTGCTCTAGTACATGTTCTACTACATGTTTATGCACAGGTCAAATATGAGACAGACTTGTTAACAGGCTCAATGATTAGTCTTCCTATGCTGGTTTAAACCCTAAAGGTAAGAATGGAGGAAGAAGAGGAATAGACAGAAAGAGGACAAAGAGAGAGACAGAAGTATACTTCAGCTTTACATCTTGAGGTCTTGTAAAAACCAGTCCCTATTCTGTGATTGGAAGAGATGTTAGGATCCATACAAATGTTTCTAGGCACTTGTATATCTGGATGAAAATATTATTGGCAATGAATTCTGTGAGTTTACAATTGACTTTGTAATAGTGAAGCCCTAAGGTGCTCATCTATAGTTTGTTCACTGTCTGCCCTTAGCCTAATGTCAAACAATTTCTTTAGACAAAGCCAAGCTTTTGAGAGAGAAGAATATTCTCCCTTTGTTCATTTGCCCCACAAAGTTGAGGTCTTGGAAATACCAAGCTCACTTTTATTGAGTTCTGGTTTCATATAACTTAACATCTAATTACCTATTATGATCAACACCTTATGACACATTAACAATATTATTACTTGGGTTTGGCAAGATTGGATTGCATGTACTTAATTTAATTTAATTTTTTAAAAATAAAAATATTTTTTCTTTTCTCTTTTTCTTCCTTCCTTTTCTGTTAAAACAAACATTTTTTGCATTTCTATTAAGGTGCTTATGTTCCAGAGGGGCTCTTGACTTCCTGTTCCTGGGATTATATTACTTTCACCCCATCAGTCCGTGCCTACACGATGCTCCTCTTTTGCTTTGTATTCTTCATTCCTTTAATTGCCATCATATACAGTTATGTATTCATTTTCAGAGCCATCAAGAATGCAAACAGGTGAGTCACCCACAAGCTGCCTTCCTATTGTATGCCTCAGCAGAAGTTTAAATTATGGTATTTTTTTGTTCTAAGGTTGCAGCCTCCAGCCAGCAGGATACCAAACAAAAATGTGTGGTAGAGGCAGAATGCCAAACTGATTTGAACTAAGATAGTCAAGATTTTGGCACTATATGCAGGAAAAGGCATGCTTTTGCCAGCTACCCCTGCTTTGCTGAGGTCAAATATGTCCTTATAACTATTTATACAAGAGGAAAGAAAGAAAGCATATTATGCATAGAAATGGATCCAATGATCCATTCACATGAGTTCAGCAACTTCCATGTCCACATAGCTGGAGTTTCTGATTACTCTGCAGAAGCAGCATCTACCATTACATTGTGTTCCTCACCAGACCAGAAATTTTGGGTGAGTCCATGAGCTCAGTGGAAGCGCACATGCTTTGCCTTTCACAAATTCCAGGTTCAAAATTGGGCATCTCCCTTTCAAACAAATTGAGTAAGGATGATGAGAAAGACCTCTTCTGCAGAATGGCCACTACTAGTCAGAGGAAATTACTAAGCCAGATGGACATATGGTGTGACCTCATATCAGAGTTTTGAAAAGTTAAATTGTTTTGGACTATAACTCCCAAAGCCCCAGCCTGGATGGCTACCAACCAAGCTAGCTGGGGGAGATTATAGAATCTGAATTCTGCCCCCCCCCCAAAAAAAAAACTTTTCCAAGCTCTGCTTGGCAATTTTCTTTGCTCCTGTATAAAAGTCCCTAGTTCCTCTAGAGTGGCTTTTTTGTTGTTGTTGCATCATGAGTGGTTATAGGAGAGACAAGGGAATTGGTAAGACACCCTTATGTAACTGGAAGAATGTCCATTAATCAAAGTGGGTCTTTGAATACAAAACACCAATTAAACTCATTGGGGTGGAAGAATAGTCATATCCAATAAGGAAGTGATAAATCCAATATGCAAATATGAGAATTCTTAACAACCACTATTCTCTTATTTTGTGTATAGTATTTATCACTTCCTTAATTGGGTTTGACTATCCCCCCCCCAAGTTTCGTTGGTGTTTTGTTTCTTTTTGAGACCCTCCTTCAGTTTTGTTGTATTACATCTTTGAATCCAAATTTCCATCCATATTTTAAGACATGCTGTGTTAGCTAAGCCCACTTTTACCAATGAAGACATTTCTTTAAATGTTTGCTTTTTCCCTAGGGCTGTTCAAAGAATAAATTCCGACAGTAGTAAAGAATCTCAAAAACTCTACCAGAGGATGAAGAACGAGTGGAAAATGGCCAAAGTAGCCTTGATTGTCATCTTGCTTTTTGTCATCTCCTGGTCTCCATATTCTGTGGTAGCTTTGGTGGCTTTTGCAGGGTAATCATCAACATTATTGTGTCTCGAAAGGTGAAATTAAATAGGAACAGAAATAATAAAAGAAACATGTGATAAATAGCCTGGCAAATATGCATCCTAAGGTCTAATTCAGGATGTTCCCCATTTATTGTTGATTGTTAACTGCCCTCTAGTTGACCTCAACTCATGATGACCCTGTGGATGAGACATCTCAAAGTCCCCTATCCTCTACTGCTCTGCTTTAGTTCCTGCAAATTCATGCCCGTGACCTCCCTGATTAAGTCCATCCATGTGGCATGTGGTTTTCCTCTTTTTCTACTACCCTCTACCTTTCTTAGTATTATTGTCTTTTCTAGTGGTCCATGCCTTCTCATTATGTGGCCAAAGTAGGACAGCCTCAGCTTGATCATCTTGGCTTCCAATGAGATTTCAGGCTTGAGCTGTTCAAGGACCCATTTGTTTGTCTTTTTGCCTGTCCATGGTATCCTCAACTTTCTTCTCCAGGAACACACCTCAAATGAGTTGAATTTCTTTCTGTCTGCTTTCTTTATTGTCCAGCTCTTGCATCAGTACATGATGATGGGGAATGCTATGGCTTGGACGATTCTAACTTTAGTGCTCAGATGTATATCTTTACTCTCCAGGATCTTTTCTAGTTCTTTCACAGGTGCCCATTCCTAGTCTTCTTCTTATTTCTTGACTATAGTCACCATTCTGACCAATGTTTGATGCTAGGTACAGGAACCCTTTAACTATTTCAATATCTTCATTGCCTAGGTTGAATTTATGTATTTCTTTTATGGTCATTATTTTTGTTCAACATTAAGCCTGCTTTTGCACTTTCATCTTTGACATTTTTTAGTAATTGTTCCAAGTCTGTGATGTTTTCTGTTAGCATTATGGTGTCATCTGTGTATCTTAGATTGTTGATACCAGTATTTCTTCCTCCTATTTTCACTCTTCCTCCTTCTAAGTCTAGGCCTGCTTTTCTTATGATGTTTTCTGCATGCAAGTTAAACAAATGGGGTGATAGAAAGCAGGCTTGCCTGACCCCTTCGCCAACTGGGAACCAATCAGTTTCCCTGAATTTTGTTCTGACGATAGTCTCTTGTCCAGCAGGAAAATACTGGTGTGGGCATAAATGGGACATGTTTTGGATATTATCTTATTATATTTGATTTCACAGCTGCATATTTCCAGACTTATTTGGGATCAAGTCCATGAGCCTTGGCAGATATGCAAAAAACATGTCCTCATGGAATGCAGTCCATGAAACCAACCCAAGGGATGCTTGGATTTGGTGAATGTGAACATGTGACTTAGAGGCAGCTATAGCTGCAACTCCTGAGAAGAAATTCCCATATTCTTAATTGTTGGGAAAGATGCTACTATGACTGAAGGAATGGCCTCCATAAAACTAAGTCATATCTGCATTGAAGGCTCTTCAAAAATGGCCTGGAAGTTTTATCTAGTGCAAAACTCTAAAGCTCATTTACTGATTGATGGAAGCAGGCAGAGGCAAACATACAAGGATGGAAGCTGAAGTCCAAGAAGTAACTATCCTGAGCTCTGGCCAGTCCTAACCTAGTTGTATTGGCTGTCTGGCTGTGTATAAACTTTTCATCTTGGCACTCATCTTTTAACTATTCTACCTAGGGATGGGAAAACATTTCTTGATGCTGAGGGCCACATTCCTTCAGGAGAAATTTCAGGGGCTGCAGGACTAAAGTCATCACTGAGCAGGGCCAGAATCTAAACATAGCCAAGCCTGCCCTTTCTCATCCCTCCCTCCCTCCCTCCTGTTGTTCAGAAGGGACATGTTGCTGTTACAGAAGCCTGAACAGATCAGTTGCAGAAGGCTTGGGGAGCTAGGCCAAGGGCCATGCTATACGAGGCTCAGAGCCACACACAGGTCTAAGGCCATAAGTTGCTCACCCTGCTCTAAACAACCAATCTCTAGTGAACTTTGGAGTATCTGTGATTCCATATATTTCTCCCTGTTCGCTCACACTAAGGAGAGCATCACACCAGGCAAAAAAGATGGGAGCATAGCGGGATGCTCCTGTCAATATTGCACGATCACAGGATGATTCTCACATGATGTCATGCGACATTGTGATTATCCCATGAGTAAAGATGAATTCTAGCACCGCTAGACAACTCCCATCTTTTTGGCTGGTGTGATAATCTCCTAATTAAGAACAGAGTGAGAGGGTCACACCCAAATTATCACAGACCAATAAAAGGATGTAGTGCTCACCCTATAAAGTGCCTTCCCTAGCAGTGTTCTGCAAACCAGAAGGTGAAGGTATTCTAGTTTCAGGGGCCTTTGTCAGTGACAGCTGCTGTGGATGCTGTTGATTATGCTGGCTAATGTATATATAGAAATATATTCTTTTCTTAATGCCTGCTCCCTTTTGTTGTTTTTATCGGTTTTAAAAAAAATTATTCATGCTGCAGTTTTAAAAAAATGATTAAGTGTTTTGTTTGTGTAGCTTATTGGTTCTGTCCTATGATGGCCCATTGCTTTATTGATAGCAACATCTGTTTTTAGTATATGTGCTATTCTGTTACTGATCTGCCATTTAGAGACCAAGGGTTTTCCATATTGTGCAGTGTCTTTGGATAGACAGCTGACTAATCAGTGTATTCTCTATAGAAATGTATCCCAAAGTTCAGTTGAGGTATGTTCAGGAGAAAATCCTGCATGTCTGTCTTGGCCCTGTATACTTAATTGCTCACCTAGCAGTTCAAAAGCATACAAATGCAAGTAGATAAATGGGTACCACTTCTCAGTGGGAAGGTAACAGTGTTTGGTGCAGTCATGCTGGCCATATGACCACCAGAGCAGTCCTCGGACAATGCTGGCTCTTCGGCTTAGAAACGGAGATGAGCACCACCCCCTACAGTTGGTTACGACTAGACATTTATGTCAAGGGACTACCTTTACCCTTTCATTTTTATGTAACTGGTAGCATGTGGGGAAAGTTTATGGGAGAGAATTCAGATGTGCAAGATTCTATGTAGAAAGTAGTAACATGTATAAACAAGCATCTGGCAGAAATAAGCCTAAAAGTGTGTTTGCCTTATCACTGCAGATACTCTCATCTCCTCACGCCTTACATGAACTCAGTCCCTGCAGTGATTGCCAAGGCTTCTGCCATCCACAACCCAATAATTTATGCCATTGCTCACCCAAAATACAGGTAAGTTTCATCTTTTGTAAAGAAGAGAAAGGTATTGTTGTTGTTGTTTAAAATATGATGTGCCTTCTTTAGAACAGAGAATTCTGTGGCAGAACTGAGCTCAGGAAGCATAGCCAATGGTCAGGTATGTTAGGAGAGGCAGGGCTGAAACCTCAGGAAGGTCATAGGTTTCCTGTATCCACTTTGGGGTGACCAGGAGCCCATTCACAACACACAATTATAGCACTATGATTCCACTTTAACTGCCAAGGCTGCATCCTCTGGAATCCTGGGCTTTGTAGTTTAGTGAGATACTAGACCCCTCTGGCTGAGAATTCTAAATAGACCTCCCTTGCTTGCCAGTCCCAGGATTCCATAGGGAAGAACCATGGCAGTTAAAGTGGAATACTAGTGCTATAATTGTGTAATATGAATAGACCTTGGAAGTTATTTTAGTTGGAGGCTAGCAATAAAAAGCATTGACCATCTATACCATTATGCAATACGAAAACACAGGAGGGTTAAAATAGAAGATGATCCCACATCCCCGATCAGATTCTGTGAAGGATACTGAGTGATTGCACTATAAAAGCCTCATATGAAATCTGAAAACACCCCAGAAGAATAGAGGAGACAATGCTTGCACTTTTCATAAAACTCACTGCTAGCGTTGTCTTTAAACTATCATCTGATCTGCCCCTGAATGAAAATATAGTTTATACTTCTGTGGAATCAAATTAAGATATGTAATGTGTTTAAGGGCTTTGTTTGTTTATACTCATAGTTCTGTTTCATTCAATTTCTTGTCTGTTAGAATGGCGATTGCAAAGTTTCTGCCTTGCCTTGGATCTCTGCTAAGAGTTTCACATAAGGACTCCAGATCTTGCAATTACCCCTCCGCCAGACGTCCCACTGTTACCAGCCAGTCCTCTGATATAAATGGGGTGCCAAGAGGACACCGAAGGTTATCCTCTGTCTCGGACAGTGAATCTGTAAGGAAATATTTTATCTTCCTTTTCTTAAAATGTAGCAAAAGGGTCAGACAGTGAGCTGGGTGATGCACAACACCATACAACAATTACTACTACTACTACTTATTATTATTATTAGTATTATTATCCCACCCCTCTGCTTAACACAACCGGGGCAGCTTAAAACCTTAAAATATACATTTCATATCCCACAATCCCACCCACCCCTTAAAATACTATGAAACAATGACAGTTTAAAACACACTTAAAATAATAATACAAATAAATAAATAAAAAATAACTGCAGAAGAATCAGGGGAGCAGGTTGGGCTGTCTTTTGATGGTTGGGATATCTATTCAGGAAAGACCTGCCAGAAGAGTTCCGTCTTAACAACCTTTTTAAAACTGTTCAAGGTAGTAATATGATGGATCTCATCTGGCAGGCTATTCCATAATCTGGGAGCAGTTGCCAAAAAGGTCCTCTGGGCAGTTGCAGGCAGTCCAGTTTTTTTAGGCTGCAGCAGATTCCTCTCACAGGAGGTGGTCCGGAGATAGGTTGGATGCAAGCCATTTAGGGATTTAAAGGTGATAACCAACACCTGTATTTCAGCTCTATTTAGTTAAAAGGAGAAGTGGATACTTTTGTTCTGATTTCATATGTGTAGCCACAACAGAGATGAGGGGAGAACTGATTTATAGAAGCAAACTAGACTGGCAGTTGAATGTTAATTCATCACTGGTGATGGGACCATGTTCTATACTGTTCCTGAGGATATCAGGTCAATTTAGATGGATAACAGAGGACATACACTTTCTGTACTCCAATAGGGGATAATAGCCAGAAGACTCAGAATAACTGGAGGGCTGCCACTACAATACTCACCCGATAGGTCTTTCCCTGGCATATGAGTCTGAGGCTCATTCACATCATGATATATTAAAGCTTATCATTGTGTCTGAAGGCAGTCATACATAAGGTTAGTCCATTTTTAAAATGTTCTGGAGATAATAGATTTAGAAACTTTTAAACTTGTTGTGCAAAGAAAAATATTCCCTGAAACTAAGCATCTCTGGACAAACAGACAGCACAATTTTAATGGAAAGGTAGGATCTATATTAATAAATAAACTGAGGATGAACATCAAATTTAGAGCCTGTTTGTGAGCTTGCACTGAGGGCTGTGTGGTTGCTTTTGGAAAACATGGGGTGTTTTAAAGAATGTTTTGAAATGCGCTAGAAAAGCTGCTGCTGTTCCAGGTACTGTTAGATCTCATCTTTCATTGGCTTCACTACCACGGTCGGTGGTCAGAGAGGACAGGACTTCTAGTCCAACAACAACTGAAGAGCCAAAGGCTAAGGGTTCCTTCTTAAATTTCAAAGTGTCTGACATGCATTATCTTAATCCTGTAAGGCAACTGAATATTATCATAGTGCAGATGAACTGCTCGGTTGAGGGAACACTGAATTCCTTAGGGCCACCCAGTAAGTTTGCTAAGGAATTAGGATCTGAACTCAGAGATTTCCAGCTTATACAACTACTAGACTAACTGGAAAAAAGAAGTTGGCAGCATGAGCTTTCAGAGACTTAAGACTACTTCTTCAAATGCATCTGAGGAAGTAGACTTAAGTCTATGAAAGCTCATGCTGCCAACTTCTTTCTTTCAGTTAGTCTCAAAGGTGCTACAAGATCTCTCTACATAATGATTCTACAGACTAACATGGCTATATCTTTGAACTGCTAAACTGCGGGGGGTTGCAGACTGTCAGAAATAGTGCAAATTCAGTCCACTTT
>JAIPUX010001880.1:7046497-7074989 GCA_020142125.1 Phrynosoma platyrhinos | reverse complement strand
CTTACTGAAATGATTTGGTTTGACTTTGCATTGTATCCACTGACTGCTTTTGCCATTTCTTAGTATGAAAGGCATTCTCTTTCTACTTGTCTTTTCATTCCCTGAATAGAACACTGTATGGTTGTCTGATTCATAGTGTCTCATTCCTGTCCATTTTAACTCACTCACCCTGAATGCTGCTATGTTCATACATTCCATTTCCATTTTTACTATGTCTAGTTTTCCTTGGCTCATGCTTCTCACATTCCACATCCCTATTTTTTGTGTAATGCTGCTTTGAATGCCATTTGCATTTCTAAGTGTGTCTGCTATTTGTCTTTGCATCTTTCTTATGTCCTTGGCTAATCTTGCAAATATGATATCCCTTTATTTCTCCCTCCTTCCCTTTCTGTTAATGCTCTGGTCCTGCCTGTGCCTCATCATAGGGTTTACTAGGTGATGGGGTTACACAAGATGTAGGTTACATAAATGTAGGTATATCTGTTGAAAGTCATCCTATGGGCTGGAAGCAGAGCTGAGCCAGCTAGTTACCATATCATATTGCCAGCTCAACAAGAATACCCCAACATCAATGCATTGCTATACACCTGCATTGGACCAGCATTAAAGAGGGCCCATTGAAGAGAACAAGCAGAGGTTAGAAAAGGACTATAGTTTTCAAAATCCCCAGCCAACTTGCCCAGTATGGATTCTGGGCATTGTAGTGCAAACAGTAACTCTTCCAAGTTCTGAAAGTAAATTATCTTCCTGTGCCTCTGCAGCTCCATCTCAACCCACCACAGTGATTGAGTGTGCCTGGGCCAGCCCCACTGCTACAATGGAGTCTCCTTTTCTCCCCTGAATTCTTGATAATAGTCAGGACAGGATGCAATTACATACATCATGTGTGTCTTGATGTGTGTGGCCATCCAGAAGTTATTGGACTGCAGTTCCCATAATCATTCACCATTAGCTATGGTGGGTGAGATTGATGGGAGTTACAGTCTAACAACAATTGGTGGTCCCAGCTCTGATACGGAGAAATGGTGCAAAATGGTTAGTGGTAGTAAACAATGCTGAGGACTGAGGATTAACTAATATGTAGATAAGCACACCACGTGAAGGGTTGAGTCTAATGTTCTCCCTAATATCATTCTTTGAGGCAGCAGTTTTATTTTCCATGAAGGAGCACTTAAATATTCAACATACATATAAAGCCCATTAGCAGCCTCAAGGGGCACAATCCAGAAACTGCCTTTCTGCTTGAATCTGCTGATCATATAAACTGGTCCTATGACAAGCTTTCTTGATCACCTTTTCCTGTTTCTGTTTCTTTTCATTAGTCTCTTTTGGTGTATATCTTAAGTGCTTGTTAGAAAATAATTAAACCCACAGAGAATCTCTAAGGCTTTCTTGTTGGCATACCACTGCAGGATTGGACTGACACAGAAGCTGACATCAGTAGTATGAATTCCAGAGGCACTAGTGGGACAGTTTCCTACCAAACGGGTGAAGACACAGCTGAAACAAATGACATCAAAGTCAAATCTAAATTGAAAAGCCACGACTCGGGGATTTTTGAAAGGGTAACTAAATTTTGTATTTTCAGATGATACAAGTTCAAATCTCTGCATTATTCCATATCGTATTCCATTTTGGAACATTTTTGTCTGCTCTTCATTCCCTCCTTGTCCTGTAAAAGCAAGACAAATAGAGCTAAATAAAGTAGCTTGTGCTTTATCTGTGAGTGACTTTCCATTTGTGAAAAATACCCACTACACTTACCAGTTTTCCCATGCAGAAAGTACAGCAAATCTGTATATTATGCAGATATGACTGCCTTTGTGACATTACTCCAATCTTCTCCTGCTTCTCTCGCCTTTTGGCTTGATTGCAACAATCTCTAGCATTAACTGACAAGGCATCACTGTGTATTTTATCTTGCTAATTCAAATAGATGAGTCAAGTTACTCTCACATCTGATCATGTTTTCTTTGCACATTTACTGTGGCCTTTGGCTATTTCTGCTACACAGGAAAACTGGATATCTTTTACTACTAATATTAGGAGGAGTGGGATTGCTATATTGGAAAACAAGTGCATTTTAACTGAAAACCAATTTGTCCAGTAATATAAGTGATGCTGATATACAGCTGAAAACAGGCTTTCAGAAGCTGTCACTGTTAGACAAGTAAAAAGGAAAGTGTTCTCATGGCAGATTAGGCTTTTTAAAAAAGAAAAGACAGAAAAGAAAACACTGTGCTGTTTATGCATGTGTTATGCTTCCATCAACAGTCACTCTGAGGTCTTGATGATTTCTCACATCTCACAACTAGGGATGTAAAGAATCTTTGCAAGTTTTTTTATCCTTGACAAGAAAGAGTGCCTTGCGACATAAAAATAATGTGTTGAAAAAATGAATAGGTACTGCAAGATTTTTTTCATAATTTGGGACTTCTTTGTAGAAAAATTCACAAAGCATGATTTTTTTTTAAAGGACAAAATCAACATTTTTGTGTAGAAACCTATATACATTGCACAAAATACACTGACTTCTGGGCAAAACTGCTTTAAAAATTGTGCAAACTAGTATTTCACACGCACACACTCACATAAAGTCCCAAGTGTGAAAAATGAGCAGCAAGTAGAAAACCTTTGAAATTATACCAGAAAGAAAGATTTACATGCTTACTCAGAACATGATATTTTTCATAGTACAGCATTCAGCCTAAAGAACAGTGATGGTAAAGTGTGTGTGTGTGTGTGTGTGTGTATACAGGTAAAGCTTTCCTACTACTTGTGTCCCTGCTGGGGAAACGATTCTGAGCTTTTGGGCCTGTTGGATTTCTACCTAAGTGAAAGCAAAAAGGTAGCAACACTGGTAGAATTAAACACGCAAACAACAACTTCCAGCATTCGTTTCCTAGCTCTCCAACATTCTCTGTTATTCTTGTGCTCATAGCAAGTTTCAGCTTCAATGGACTATTTCGTGCCTTGTCTCATTTAAAAAAAAACTCCAAATAGCTATTTTGCTTCCCTGTAACCACAGTCATGTCCATAAAGGATGCATTCCTATAAATAGTAACTAGAAGGGAACAAAGCAACATTGTGTGCAGCTAGTGCTGTTGCTAGCTTCTCCCCTCTCCTCCCAGCTCAGCCTGTGCACTTCATTGAGCCTGAAACCTTTCTCTCCTGCCGAGTGCTTTTGTTTGTGGAAGTGCTTCCTTTTGTGCTCAGTACTTTGTTGCTCTTTCATCATTTTCCTCTTCTCATCATTTCTCATGATTTCTGCTCTGTGTGCTAGCAGTTTGGAGGTGTTGGAGTTGGGCTCAGGATGAGCTGCATTTGTCTACTATGGCTTTTATGTATGTATGCCATGCTCCTATTTCCTGATTGGCATCTGGAATAGTTTCAGCATCCTCCAGCTTTCCAAGCTGTTGGGAGGGTGAGATGGTCAATGGAATTGGCTGTTCTTCTCCATTTGGACATATAGGGCCTATACAGACTGCCAGAAATAATGCAGTTTGAGGCCACTTTAACTGTCCTGGCTCAGTACTAGGGAATCATGGGAACTGTAGTTTATTGTGGCACCAGAGCTCCTTGACAGAGAAGGCTCAGTCTCTCAGAAAAAACTACAATTCCCATGATTCCCTAGCACTGAGCCAGGGCAATTAAAGTGGACACAAGCTGTATTATTTCTGGTAGTCTGTAAAGGCCCATAGTTCTGCTATTGCAGCTAAAATTGTACCAAAGTAGCCTCAGTCCAAGAACCAAAACAGAATACCCAACACTTGACTGGTCCTCATCCTTCTCCTCTTGTTCATTTAGCCCACAACTTTTCCTCAGTTGGCCTGTCATAGGTCTAATCTGCATTGCAGAAATAGTGCAGTTTGAGACTGCTTTAACTACCGTGGCTCCATTCTAATAGTTTCCTTGGATTTGTAGTTTGTTGTGGCACCAGAGCTCTCTGGCGAAGAACACTAAATAACCCATAAAACTACAAATCCCAGAATTCCATAGAATTAAAGCAGTGTCAAACTGCATGAATTCTGCAGTGTAGATTAGACCTCAGTTGCACTGTGCACAACACAACGTATTATTAGTGAGAGGAATACTATACAGGGCTGTATCTATGAGGGGATGAGTGCATTGCCCATCCAAGTTAGAATGTTGCTCCCTAATGAAATTTTCCATCAGTCCCCAAATTTCTAGCATTACCAAGAGTAAGACACTGAAAATCATTCACATCTAGAACTTTTTTATTTGCTGTTTTTGCATTCCCTTGGCCACTTTGCCTGCCCCTTTTCTTTGGAAGCCTAAACTGCATTTCTAAATAAACTCACCTGAATTACTAAGTTACTGCAAGAAAGAAGAAAAATTTCATTGGGGATGAAGAATTCTTGTTGGGGGGCAATGCACTCATTTTATCTCCCCCCCCCCCCACTAGCCTGCTTTTGCTGCAGTGAGAGATAGGTAGAATATGTTGTGACAAGTGCAAAAGTAATCTAGGCTACAATTTGATTCTGCTGCCACTGTATTTCTTCCCCCTCTTCTTTTATAGACTTCCGTGGATGCAGATGACATTTCTATGGTGGAGGTGAATATCACAGAATACTATTTACTTTTAGTAGTAGGATGAAAATGTAACATAATGTTTTCAAGGGTTAGACAGAAAAGAAAAATAAATGCAATCTTATCATACCTTAACCATTTGCTAATAGAGTACTCCAAGTACATACTAATAAATGCTAATAGTTCATACCCTGCTATAGTTCAAATACCTGTTTCTTTCTGCTGTAATATAGTAATTGTGTTAGTAGCATTGCACATTATTATATACCATAACTGAGTATTTAGTTCCTGATATAAATGTAAACAGTGCAATGCTGGGAACATTGCCCATTTTGTGAGGTTGGTCTATTTGCTCTGGCATATTTCTTGGTCAACAGTGGCAAAACTATTTTTAAAAACCTGGCTTGTTCTGTTCAAGGAAGCCTCCTCTCACTCTGTGGTCTCCTTTCACTAGGGGACAGACCCATTCCCCCAGGAGGGGGGCTGTGGATACCCCTAAATGTCCCTTTGGATTAGTGATGGCTGGTGTTTTCCATGTCAATTGTGTGGTGAATCCACTCTGGGCTATTTAGCAAGAAAACTTATCCAGGGCTAGCCTTGTTGGCCATACATGAAAGTGTAGTAACATCCAAAATCCACAAAACATGCCTTTATTTCGTCAGCCGGCATGCATTTTATGTATTTTGTGCATTTTGGTTGTTCCAGTAAAGGCATCACTGTTTTGTGGATTTTGGATGTTATTGTACTTTACTATTGAGCAAGTGATTCATTTTTACTGTTGTGATTGATGGGTTGCTAGTGGAAAGGGGCAATTCACACTCTCACAGGCTCTGTTCCTACCTCTTGGGTTTGTTGCCAAAATCAACTTTCAATCCAACCACACATGAATACAAATAAAGCTGCCGGCCCATACATGCTAAAAATATTCAGCCACATTTATATCTGCATATGTATGCATAGGATTAAGCTACACATTTACATTTCTCTGCTGTACAATTTATTTGAGACTTCAGTGGGATTTACCTTTGAGTTCAGATGTACTTCTGTTATATGTTAAATAACAGGCTAGTTATTTAACATATATGCATAGATCAAAGATGACTATTCCAGTTAAACTATTCAAGAGTAACATAGAACTTGTCCCCACGTGTGGATAATTTTGTACAACTATTAATTGTGTTTGTGTAGGACTTACCCTTTGGAGCCTATGACTATGAAGATAGCCTGGTAAGTTATGTTCCAGTTTTGTATGTATGTTTTAACAGTCTGTGGCATAAATTGTCTCTCCATTGGGATGGACTGAGGAGGTGTATTTAGAGTGCACACTAAAGGAATGGATTATGCTAATGAATCTTGGCCAAAGAATGTGGTATGAATCTTCAGCAAAACCAGGAACCAAAACACTCAAGAGGAGAGAGTAATAAAGACTGGCAAGCTAGTAAAAATGACATTTGTTGCATGAAATACATTGGCTAGAGTCAGCTATTTTGTTTCCACGTTGAATGGGCAACCCACTCTGGATTTTAGTCCAAACTTTAAAAGAGAAATCCAAAATGCTACCCAAAGTGTTGAAGCCTATCCTCAAAACAGGCTCAGCACATTCGACAATCCTTTTAAATTTCAAAATAAAACTTAAAATGGAGTCACTGGTCCACTAAGATGGCAGCCACCTACACTGGTTCTGGGCATGGTCAATAATGAGCAGTCCCAAATGGATATATAAAGATACCAAAAGAAACCTTCAGTTAATATAATTAGGTTTTGATGAATGGTGTGGTGCAGATGTGCATTCCTATCAGGTACAGTTCTACATTGATTTTCATCAGTGGATTGGGTTAGCTAACCAAAAATGGCCTTCTCTGAATAAAAGACCGATGGTGCATCAGCTGCATGCTCAGGCATTTTGATTCCATAACAGTTTGACATAATGATGATAGTTAATGCAAGTTGACTATCTCTAATTTATTTCCCAGTCCTTAGTTTCAAACTGGGCCTAGCCTGTATGCAGCAGAATGGAAAGGCTAGGCTGTATTCTTTATCTATGGTATGCTTGTTTTCTTCTTACAGGCAGGAGAATTCAAAAGTGGTATATACTCCCATCTGCAGTCTAAAGCGGTTCAGTCCATTCTATCACCATCTGCTGTGAAGAATGGAATCATTACATAGCCTAGCTAGCCAAATTAGTGTTAGTTTTTGCTTTAAGATTTTCATTTGTTGTTGTCGTTGTGTGCCTTCAAGTAATTTCCATCTTATGGTGACCCTAAAACGAACACTATGATGGGGTTTTCTTGGCACAATTTGTTCAAAAAAGGTTTGCCATGTCTTCCCCTGAGGCTGAGAAAACGTGACTTGCCCATGGTCACCCAATGGGTTTTAATGACCTAGTCAGATTTGACCCCTGGTCTCCAGCATCATGGTGCAACATTCAAGCCAGTACACCATGCTGGCTCTCTACTCTCCAATATTTCACAGATGAAAACAGGACACATGTGTCCCAGCAACATCAAAATGCAGTCAAGATGGCAACCATTATTAATGAGGAAGAATACAAAAGCTAGGACAGTCTGCAACAATTTACCTTTGCCTGAGCCTACTGGAAAGGGCAAGAATCTGCCCCTTCCTCTCTTTTCCTCCCCCCCCCCCAACTGTGTTAATGGAATGCAAACAACTTTTGCACTTTGAACTCATTTTGCCACAACTGAATTAAGCTGAGGACAAAGGGGGTCAATGAGAGAAGGAGACAAATTGGGACATTTTAAAAGCAGCTGAAAAGTGGGAGGACAGAAATTTAATCAGAACTATCCATGCTAAATAGAGACAGTTGAACATTATGCATTTTTAAAATATGGACGTTATCACACGGGGGCAAATCTGCTGGTTAATCCACACAAAATCCAGACAGAAACTGGATTAGTGCCCCATGTTTTCACACGACGTCGCACAGAAACTGGACAGAAAGTGGACAGAAACTGGTGTTAACCAAGATCTTTTGAAATTCGGTTCTTTGGAGGAAATGCAAATGCGCAATGAAGGTAATTTTGCATTTACCATAATGTGAAAAGCAAATGAGAATTTTGAAGGGGGATTTGGAAGAGGGTTGCATATGGAAGAGGGTCGGAGCTCTGAAGAGGTCCTCCTTGGAAAGCCAGCTCTCCGAGGAGGTCCCCCTTGGAAAGCCGGCTCTCTGAGGAGGTCCTCCTTGGAGCGCTGGCCCTGCATCGGGTCGGCGCTCAGAGGAAGTCCCCTTGGGAAGCAGGCTTTCCGAGGAGGTCCTCCTTGGAGCGCCGGCTCTCCAAGGAGGTCCTCTTTGGAGTGCTGGCCCTGTGTAGGGCTCTCCTTGGAGCGCCGGCTCTCCGAGGACGACCTGGGGAAGAGGTGACAGCCACGGCGAGTGACAGCCGTGGCTGTAGTGCTAGAAGATCATTTCTAGTACATGTATGGGATTTTCTCACTTGTGTGTGAACGTTAAATGCAGTTTCAGGGGGAGCTCTCTTTAATTGCGCAATTAAAGTAATTACGTGTGAAAACCATTTGCGGAATCAAGGTTTATTTTCGGTTTATTTTCGAAATTGGCATTTCCAGTTTATTATCATTTTGTGGGCCATGTGTAATAACGTCCTATGTCAGTATTAGTTTTAGTACTGCAACAGATTACTAATTTAGGGAAGTGGCCCAAAATTGTTTTCCACCCATGGATTTAAAAATGTTTAGGGAATAGTGAGGAAACATTACTCAGAACTCCCAGCATATAATGGCTGCAGTGCAACATCCTCTCAGCATAGTGTAAATGTCTGTATGCAGAGATATGCTGCACCAGCACTGCACAGCTCTCTTGCAGACTAGCAACATTGCACAGCACATGGCAATGACTAGGTGCCACTGTGCAATGTGAAATGGACAACTGCAGTGCGCAATGTACTATGTAAAACAGCAATGTGAAATATTCTGTACAGAAACATAATGCACAATGTCAGTGTATGTGCAACTTGACATCCACCACTGTCAGCAGAATAAGTCTGTTGTGCTATGGCAAATACTTTAGCTTTCATGCATAGTGCTACTTATGCATGCATACATCACCACTGTCATAAATAAAAATGCCTCCCTTTCTTCTTTGTATTTTTTGCTTTCTTCTCTTAGCTTGTTTCACTCTTCTTGTGTATATTAATCTGGTGTGTTTTGACTTGGCAGGATAACTTCTCAGAGTTCCATCTCAAAAATAATGTGTTGCCTTCTCTTTTCATGGACTGTTGCCAACTGAGACACATCATATGTGTTTAAATTTTCTCTTTGATACTTAAGACAGGTGAAGATCTGAATGTTTTTGGATGGAGAAGGGAAGATTCTTATTACAGGCCATCTGCTTCAAGCCAGATACCCAGCATCATTGTGACCTTCAGCAACGTCCAGACAACAGACCTGCCTTTGGAATCCAGCTCTGGTGCCTTGTGCTCCAGGATCAGTGGCTATAGCTGGGAAAAAGAATCCAGCAGACCACTTGAATGGCTGTGCCAGGGTAGTGCCTTATTTCCTACCTCTGAAAGAAACATGTGTCAGCTCAGTGTGGAAAATCTTGCAAGACATCTTTGAAATGGGCAGTTGCATGACAGGATGGGGGAGGGAAGGACAGCCCCCTTTCCTTTAAAGATTTGAAGCCCATTATCTAAAGCTAGAAAAAGTAAAAGAGACTAACACTTAATCCTCTTATGGCAGTTGTTTGCTGTGTAGTGATGATCCTACTCTTACCTTCATTACAAGGATGACAATATTATTTTTTGGATTTAAATGGTTTCAGACTCTGATCAGAGGCTCGTGGTGGTGTAGGCAATTGGTAGCCCATGGCCTCTGGATGCATCAATCTCCATGCATCCATTGCTTTCTCCTGTACCTCAAGCCCCACCACGCAGTATGATCAGCAACAGAAGTTCTGTCAGAATCTTCTCCTTTCACTCCTTATGGATATCAGCCACAGGGGCAGTGCAAGAAATCCTGTTTCTTGGAGTAAAGGATGAAATTGTAGCCATGTTTCAGCGCACACAGAAAAACACACACAATATAAAACTGATGAGTGGAAGCATAAGCTTGTTTCAACATGAGGTATTGGGTCAATATCCTAGTTAACTGCAATCGATAGAAAAAAAGCTAACATGGGGTAGAGGACAGGACACAGTTTTATACACTATTGTCTGCTGCCCTAGGAGGCTGCCTTATTATTATTATTATTATTATTATTATTATTATTATTATTATTATTATTATTATTATTATTCAACCTAATTGTAGGGCCAGTACTGCCAACTGTTCACTCCTTTGTGTGGACCAAGAGTGGATGGGACTGAAAAGCTGATGTTTTTACAAGTACAGGATGGCTACTGCAAAACTCCTGTTGCTTTTCACACAGGGAAAGAAGTTAAAAACATCTCTGTGTTTGTCCCTTCCATCCTTTCTCAGTTGAAAAATATGGTCTCATTTTTTAAAAAAAAATGCTGAGAAAGGATCTCATGTGTATGTTTGTCTTCATATATGCTCTTGTATTGATTCTGCAATCAAGTGATGGTTTGTTTATTCATGTTTTGCAAGGCACCCACTGTGTTTAATAGGAAAAAATAGCAGAAAAGAAGTAATGTGAAAGAAGTTTCACTACCTAGTTATTTTAAAGTAGGTCATGTCTATGGACCATTGCTCCTTTGCTTCTGTGCCCCATATATATCACATCTCCACAATTTTCTTGCCAGGAGCATTAAAAGCAAAAGTATCAGATAATTTGCCTGAATGTTGGTTTACACATGACCTTTATGTGGATAGTCTATGCCTCTGGCTCACATTTACCCATACATAGATTACACCTGTCAGACACCAGGTCCCTAGCAAGCTCCATGGTAGAGACAGCAGCCTTCCCCATTTGGATGCCCTCCTGGACTCTTATAATCTCCCACAATTTACAAACCTAGCCAAGAGGATCAGATCCTGTTCCCATAGCCATAGGAGCTGGCCTGGAAGTTCAGAAGGATCACATAGTGATTAGTCTATAGTCCTGAGTGGTTTTCCACAACAATAAGATACACAGACTGAGAGATGGACCTTGTATCTCTATAGCAAGCAATGGCATAGGATTCACACTCTAGAATGGATGAGGCACTATCGCTCAAGTAGAGCTAAAGAATCATAGAATCATAGAGTTGGAAGAGACCACAAGGGCCATCCAGTCCCTATAGAGACCACAAGGGCCATCCAGTCCCCAACATAGCATGAGAAACTATGTTGTTTCATGATTTACAGAGGATGGTGTTCTATTTGAAGGTCAATTCAGGCTATTATAAGTATGGTTTAAAGAAAGGTTAGCAGAGACCTTGAAATTCTCCATCAGTGGCTAGCTTCTGTACAGCAAACTGAGTAGGTTCCTGGTCATAGTTTTCACACTACAATGAGATGACTGTGTGCATTTATTTAAACTATGGGAATCCATTCCATATTTGCATCTCTACATGTGGATTAGCATGCTCTCTTGTGTGCTCTTTTGTGCACATGGTACTGAGAACCTTGAACCCATGCTTTGACTGCTGAAGGTCCTTGCTTCAATCTGGCTTCCTCCACTAGGGCTAAGAAGATCTCTGTTTTAAACACTGGAGAGTCACCCTCCATCAGTGCAGAACAACTGTCCTCTAGCCTGGTGCCCTTCACATATGTTAGAGTATAGATCCTATCAGGTTTGGATGCCAAATGTAGTCAATAGTAAGCTAAACAGACAAATGATCTGACTTAGTATGAGATACATTCCTAAGCAATTGGTTCCCAAAATCAGAAGAATATGTAGTATCTGTATCCTACCTTGAACTTATCCCCTTCAGCGATCAACCCTGCATGGAAGTGGTGCTGTATATTGTGACCCTTCTGATTTTAGCCCTATAGTACCTGTTGCTCTAGCCATTTCCAATCAAAAATTCACCAAAGAGTGATATCTTTATTAGCCAACCAAAATGCACAATATACATGCTGCAAGCTTTCAAAGCCTCAGTCAAATCAAACACAAAAATATATTGACAAAACGAGGGTAGAACAAGTGATGTTGTATTCCCTGCCCCAGAAAAAAGTTTCCAGGTCAAGCTTTCTTACTGGCCTGAGCAACCAAGAGGTTCTGTAGTTTCCATTCCCTGTGATGGGGTGTACCCTCCTTTCTCCTCTCCTCTTGAAAGTTAAGTTTTATCTGACAGAAGGCAGGGTTGTGAGAGCAAAAGGCCCTGTAAATTTTGTTGGTCATTGAGACTGAGTTATTCAAGTAACTGAAATGTATTTTGTGATATCTTATGATTTTGAATATCTAGATGTACTTTTCTTTTTGAACAATAAAAATATATTATATATAAACATTTACAAGCTGTTTATCAGTTGCCAAATACCTGTAGCTTTACTTCTCATTATTACTTTGAGACCAAAAACAAGATAATGAGGTCAACGAGGAAAGAAAGAAAATATTTTTTCAGAGCCAAGATGATTGCTTGCAGGCAAAATAAAAAAAAAATGAAAGAGATCTATTATAATCCTCCATTCTTCTATCAATGCAGGATATTGGTCTCAGAAAGAAGGTACACTGGATATTAAACTGATTGAAGGGAGATTCAGCTGTAACAAGTGAGAAACTGAATTAGAAGAACAGATGTGACTTGGCTCAGCTCTGAGATCTCTAACCCATTTCCTCCCTATCCCAAAGCAAATTTGGGAATTTGGTTCCCTACTCCCTTGCACCAACACACACATATATGCACACACAAACCCTGCCCTCTCTGTCACAGAATTAAAAGCGGAAAGAAGCAGTGAATGAATATAATGGCAACATACTGAAACCACCCAGAGCTAATAATGACAGGATGATGATCTGAGTGCTACCCTTCTGGTGAAATGAGGTACAGAAAGATGCAAAATTCTGTCACTGACCATCATCCTTTAAATGGTTAAAGGTGTCATTCATTCTCATTCCTTATTTTTCCCCTTTCCTTTTGGTATAGAAACAGTGCTATCTCTTTGAAAGCTTTTTATTCAATATTGTATTTCATGTTGTCGTTCTATGCCCTCAAGTCATTTACAACTTATGGTGACTCTAAGACACAACTAGCACAGGGTTTTCTTGGCAAGATTTGTTCAGATATGGTTTTGCCATTGCCTTCCTCTGAGGCTGAGAGGGTGTGACTTGCCCAAGGTCACCTGGTGGGTTTTTATAATGAAGCAGAGATTCAAAGCCTGGTCCCCAAAGACTTAGTCCAAAGCCCAAACCACTGCACTGTGGTAGCGCTCTCTGTTTGATATACTTAATTGAATTATTCTATATTTTATTATTATATTAATTTGATGGCAATTAATTCTGATGCCCTTAATGGCTTAGAATTTGTCTTCCTAAGACAGTACGTTCTGCTATACAAGCCAATTCAAATCCTGTGGACCTATTTAGAGGCTCTGCTTTGGGTCAGACTGTACAATACATTTAGCATACAGGCAGTGACAAATGTTTCTCATAACACAACTGTATTTAATGTATTGCTTTGTTTTGTGCCTGTTTCCCGGAAAGCAAATATGTTCTTAACTTGCAATTATGAATGCTAGGGCATCTCTCTCTCACTGCTAAAGGGTAAACATGTTAACTGCAGGGAATATGCAGTCCTTCTTTAATGTTCATTTTGACCCTTTAAATCCATCATGTCACAAAGTGGATCATGCATTTTGAAACCATTTCAGTGGCCATGGCACTATCCTTTATAACCCTGAGATCTGCAGTTTTGTGAAGGGTTCAGAATTCTCAGTCAGAGAGCTCTAGTGCTTCTCTAAACTGTAAATCCCAGGATTCTGTGGGATGGAACCATGGCAGTTAACATGGCATCAAAGTGTTATAATTGTATAGTGTGAAAGAGACCTGAATTCAATGGCATTTACATCTGGATAAATGTGTATCAGACTACCACCTTAATTAGGCATAGTACATCATCTGAATTGCTCTGGGAGGGCACCTAAACAAATTTAAATAAATGAACATTGAGCTCCAACAGCTGAAGTACCAGAGGGGTTTGAAAAACTGCAGGAAAATGTATGCTAATACTGTATAGTGTATGTTTTGTATTCAGAATGGGGAAGCAAGAGGCATTTGTTGCATCGCAATAAGGAATCTGCTAAATACTTCCTGCTTCTCATGCATTTTATTTCTGTTCAGCCACATTGACATTTTCAATAGTCTTCATTGCCCTACAACAACTTTACTTATGGTGGGTACTAAGGAAATGCTTCCCTGGCTAGTAATGCCTTCTGAATCTAGAGTGTAATGTTCAGTGTGTACCAGAGAAGATTCTGTAACTATAAAAAGAACTACAGCTGTTAGAATGTGTCTACTTACAAGAGGATTGAAATGTGGATATTAATTAGTGAATAATGTGCTCCTGGAGCATTAAAACATGTGTGTGTGTGCGTGCATAGACTATAGTGCTCTATCCATTCTTACTATTTCTGGAGGGTAATTTTATCAATCTAGACTTCAACAGGATCAAGTACTTTAGAATAAGGAAAGCACAAATTATATCCAGTTCACATTTTCTGGAACCAAGGAATCTGGAAGCAATTTGCAGTCAAAAATATGTACATTTCTGCACTTGAAACCCCCACCCCAAATTATTTGTTTCTTGAAACAAACATGCATTCTGTAATGTCAGTGCCAAAGACTGAGAGAGGGAGACTGCTAGGGATCGCTAAGCACACTTTCCAGAAAGTGCATATCTCCCATGGGACTTACTTCTGAGTAAAGTTGCCTTCAATTTTTGTGCATTCTTGTTGTACCTAGGCTTCTCAGAGCTCAGGGTCTGGCCCTACTGTTATTGTTGTGACCTTCAAGTCATTTCTGACTCATGGCAGCCCTAAAGTGGATCAGTACCCTAAACTGATCCACCTAAAGTGGATCAGTTTTCTTGGCAAGATTTGTTTAGAAGAAGGTTTGCTTTTGCCTCCCTCTGAAACTGAGTAAAAGTGACTTGCCTAAGGTCACCCAGTGGGTTTCTAGTATGGATTCATACCCTGGTCTCTAGAAATGTAGTCCAGCACTCAAATCACTATGCCACACTGGTTCTCAGACTCTCTAGTCTCCAGTTACCATGAGTCAACTCCAAGTGAGAGACACGAGTGCAGATTCTTCCATTTAAGCGAGCTCATCACCAGGCAAAAGAAAAGGCAAATTTCTTGTTCAAGTGCTACAATTTTACAAGGCTAAGCGATTTTTTGCTGCAACTTGCAAATATTTTCTTTTTTTGGGGTGGGGTGGGGTGGTAAATATTTTTATAAATTCATACACATACAGAACATATACATATCACAACAACATATAAAAGACCAACAAAAAACCCACTAAAGCACAAATAAATACTAATATATACAAATAGCTTCCTCTCCTCATCCTTCTATTTTTGTTTACATCTTAACTTTTTTTTCATTCCATCCTTTTAGCTTATATTTGTATCCTCTATTTCCTTTCCAATTAATCAAATTATTCACTTATTTGCTTATCAGAACCATACCCATATTCTCTGTTCTTTATTATTCCCCCACAGAAATTAATTCTTTGAAAATAAAACTGCAGTTGTTCCCCAGTTATCCTTCCAAAACTGCACCATTTTTATCCAAATTTCTTCAAATTTAGGAATTTTATCATCTTCAATTATTACTGCTAATTTATCCAAATTTAACATGGCATATAATTTTACAAGTCAATCATCCACACTCAAGGTACCTTGAATTTCCAATTACATGCTAACCTAGTGCTGTCTCCACATATAATATTTTTTAAAGTTTTTTCTATTTTTTTCTCCAAGCATATGTAACATATTTAACATTTCAGGACATAATGGTATTTTTACTTTCAGAATTTGTGAAATTGAATTATGAATTGACACCCATTTTTTTATTATTTTTTTAAAATTGATTTAGGGCATAGCCACCACATATGGTAAAAAGTGCCAGGCATTTCTTTGCATTTCCAATATTTTGGATCAGTAGCAACTTACAAAGACTTTCCAGGGGTCAATGTAGTTACTTATTTAGCTTCCTCCAGCCTACCCAGTCCTTGTGGCTCCAGGGCTTACCTTCCATTCTGCTCTGTATCCATCTTATAGGTAGAAACAAGTAAATTCTATTAAATGTTACTTATCCCATATCCCTAAACACACAAGAATGAACAATCCCCTCATTTCACCTTAATCTAGAAACAGTATCTTTAGTTAAAAGTTATGTCTTACTTTCCAAACTTTCCAAAAGTTATGTCTTACTTTCTCTTGGTTTGTGTTTGAATGACATTCTGTGAACAACTATAGCTGGTATGTAATGATAACACTTGTGTTTTAAATTGAATTTGATTTTAATCCTATGATATTTTAATTCTGTTTTAAGGGGTGGGTGAGTTAGAAGTGGGAGGATGGAACTATTTTAACTTGCTGTATTTTTAATCTGTTGTACACCGCCCCAATTGCCAAGCAGAGGGGCGGGTTATAAATAAAAAATTATTATTATTATTATTATTATTATTATTATTATTATTATTATTATTATTATTATTATTACACTTAAAGAAATCACCAGGGTGTCTCCCAAGGCCTAGGTCTCAGATTTTGATCTGAAAATCCCTGTGCTGGGATGCTCCTGAACTGGAAATTCTAGTTGTACCACGTATTTTTTAAGTGAAGTTGGTAACAGTAGCTCTCCATAATAGCAGTTCCCTAGGTCCCTGAAGACAACAGCATCTCCAATTATGAAAATATAGTATTGTATTCAATGGAAAGGAGCAATGATAGTTTGGAATTTACCTTTTGGAGATACAGAGGATTTTTTAAAAAATAGTGCCTCTAGCCTCTGGTTGTCTGTAAGTGAATGGTATCATTAGGCCATTTTCCAGAGTAATGTTTCGGACCGTGTTAAAGGCTGAACTGTTAAAGTCTCTTCCACAAACCATATATGTATTTGGATCCCAGTTGTGGTCTCATCACACATGCTGTATAAAAACTGGGCATGCTATTTAACTAAAATATACATTCACTTTGTCAAAAGGAATGAACTAAGGTGCTTCTCTTTTTGCACTAGAACACCTGTTATTGGGAGATACCATCTATGAGAGAAGCTGTGGGTGGTACGATATGTTAAGATGTCAGCTTTTCACCTCTGGAGACACCGAGTTCAAATTTCAGCTTTGGTAGCTCAAGTGAAAATGTGTTTGCTGGTCTTGTTTCCCCAAGTACAAGAAATCACTTGGCAGTCTATTACAGTCCTGCAAATTGGCAGGTGCTCCCCTTAGACTGGAATGGCAGAAGGTTTTCATGGGTCAGGACTGAAGTGGGTATGTAGAATCATAAATGAGAGGCACTAATATGTTACCAGTCCATGTGGGATTCAAGCTGGCCAGACTTTTAGAGCTTGTTTTTTGGTATGTCATCACGCTACTTTCAAAAGGAAATATAATCTCTTTTAGTGTGACTATCGATCAATTAAACAGTTCAGGGCTGATTAATCAAATAATTACAGTTGATTTTGAATGGGTCTTAAAGAAAATCAATCTTGAACTCTCACTAGAATGCTTTAGCTATCATTTGTACTTTGGACATATTATGAGAAGACAAGATACATTGGAAAAGACTAGAAAAGGTTGATGGTAGTAGGTAAAGAGAAAAATGCATTATAGATGGATGGACTCAATAAAGGAAGCCATGGCCTTCAATTTGCAAGGCCTGAGTAGGATAATTAATAAAAAGATCTCTTGGAAGTGTTTCATTCATAGAGTCATCCTATGCTGAAGCCAATCTGATGGCATATAACCACACCCAAACAAGACTTTGAACCAATTAACTGGTTTTTCAAAATATTTTTATTAAAGATTTTTTTTCAATTACAATAAAATTGCAATTTTTAAAAGAAAGATATAAAAAATAAAAAGAAACTTTAGAAACAGCAAGTAAGTTGTAAAGAAAATTATAAAGAAATATAAAAATGGCTTCTAACTTTCTTTTCAGCAGTTATAAATATATATAATGTAATTATATATGTCTTCCTTTATACCTCTCCTAACACAACATCACACTCTTCTTCTGTTAACCTACTCCTACTAATTCTCAAATCCCACAGCTATCAACTCAATTTTTTTATTGCAAAAAGTCAGTCACTAATGATTTTCATAATCAGACAGTTTATCCATTTCTGAAAGCTCAATCAGTTTCATCAACCATTCCTCTTTCACAGATAGTACTGAATTCTTCCATTTTTGCACATATAGTAAGTAGTCTTGCTAACATGATCATACACTGTAGTAATCTTTCATGATTTCCCCCAACTGTTCATACATCAATCCCAAAAGGGAAAAAACTGGTTTTAATGGAATACTGACTTTTAAAATCCTCTGCATCAAGGTTTGTAGTTGAACCCAGAACTTTTTAATTTTCTCACATGTCCACCACATATGATTAAATGTCCCTTTCTGTTGTTCACATTTCCAATATATATTTGAAACACCATTATACATTCTAGACCATTTATCTGGCATTAACTGATTTATTAAATTTAAATATGCACAATACTAATACCTCAGTGTTGGTAGCTGTGAGTGCCATAAGAGACCCCCTTATATTCCAAGGTGTGATACATGTTGCTATCAAGAGAGGCAGGGAGTCTCCAGATATACATAGGGCGAAGTAAGTGCCATTTTCTTTTATTATTCGTTTGTAATAGAGCATTAAATATGGATGTCTACATTCTATATACTTTTAAAAATATTTATGTAGAGATCCTGGCACAAGTAAAGAAGAAATAGAAATACTAGGCTGTATTATGTCTGCTGTGTGCCTTCAAGTCACCTGTTGACTTATGGTTACCCCATGAATTTCATAGGGTTTTCTTTGGCAAGGAATATTCAGGTGGTTTTGACATTTCCTTCCTCTGAAATATAACCAACAGTACCTGGTATTTGTTGGTAGTCCTCATCCAAGCACTACACTGGTAATATTCCATTTACTTTTCAAGAATCTAGTCAACCACTTACTGCTCTTACAAATAAAGTAATCTAGGACAACCTGAAATAAATACATTTTAATAGCAAACTCAGGCATTGACTATTTGACAGTGTGCAGTGAAAACAAAGCAGTTTTGGAGTTTTAGAATTGCATCCATATAAAATCCTTATATACATCTTTTCAAAACAGACATTTTCTGCAGGGGCCCTCCTCTGTCTCCCAGGAGTAGTAGCAACACCTTGTGAGTGGACATGGGAGAAGGATTTCTCTGCAATAGCAGTCTCTTTAGGTCCAGTTCACACCAATGTTAGTTTCATTTTGGTGCCATATTAAAACATGACTTTTTATTAAGGCCTTTGGGATTTAATTGATTTTTGTTGTTGTTGCAATATGTTCATGTACATAGTTCTTAACTGTGTGATTTTTAAACATGGTTTTAGCCTGATTAAATTATTACTACTTTAAATTCTGGATTGTTTTAAACTGTCTGATTTGATTTGATTTGTATGCTGTCCAGATAGCCCATGATATAGGGAAGCATATAAATATTTAATAACTTGAATATCTACATTCTGCCAGTGGCCAGCCATGCATTTGCATACTTAAGGTTAGTATACCACCTGTTTCTGGCCTGGCCATGTTAGTACATCCTTTGGGTTCATGCATTTTGGATTACTGCAATCCCATTTGGACCAGTATGATATGTAATACAACCAGGATTTGCTTCCTGACTTGGCTATGGAAACTCACTGGGTGACCTTGGGTGGAGTCATACGATCTCAGCTCCAGAAAACTCAGTCATAAGTTCATTTCAGGGTCACCATAAATCAGAAATTACTTGAAGGCACACAACAACAACAACAACAACAACTATTACTATTACTATTACTATTACAATATGAGGCTATCTTTGAATAGTGGGGCTATCTTATGGTGTGGCTGCCTTTAAACAGTGTTTGGAAATATCACCCTGTTTAACCTTTTATGGCCATATTGTTGGCTGAGGCCCATGGGAAACATCAGCTGACCCAAAATGCTCAGCCCAGACTGTTGACTTAGGGCCTTTGCAGACTGCCAGAAAAAGTGCAAATTGAGTCCACTTTAAGGGTTAGGATTAGTGCTAGGGAATCATGGGAATTGTTGTTTTTTTCTGAGACATTGAGCCTTCTCTGTCAGAGAGCTCTGGTGCCACAATAAATTACAGTTCCCATGATTCCCTAACCCTAACCCTTAAAGTGGACTCAATTTGCACTATTTCCAGCAGTCTGCAAGCACATGACTCCCTTGTTAACTACTGTTTTGTTTCAAAATGTTGGTTATGACCTGTAAAGTTCTATGGGACTTTAGATCTAATTACTTAAAAATTATTACCCTTATAACATGCCTAGGTCCTATGATCTTCAGAGGGTCCCTTTCTCATTGCTGCCACCTCTGGAGTTATGTCTGGTAATAGGGTTGCCAGGGTAAAAACTGGAGACAGCTCCAACACCTTTAATGTTGTTGTGTAGAAGAGGGAATTTCAGCAGCTGTTGCTTGTTCCCCAGTTGCATGACAAGTAATGCCTGCTGAAATTCCCACTTCCACACAACCATTAAAGGTGTAAGAGCTGTCTCCAGTTTTTATTCTGGCAACCCTACATGGGGAGATGAGGGAGAGCCCATCTGATACTGGAATTCTCTGCTGAGGAAAACTAGGGGCTCATTCCCACTATGATATACACTGAATTGCTGATTAGGTTACATGTGTGTTGTCCACACTGGGAACCATTTCAGAGCCGAATGCATTTGGTCAGAATCATGGTGAGACAAATGCAAAAAAACCTGCATCTTTTAGACACTAGTTTTTTGGCAGTTCTTTTGAAAAGACTCGATTGCAAAATGTGTTCAAGAAGAGTGAACAATGGGTCTGATTCACATCAGGGGCTGTGTAGGTTCTTGCTGGTTTTCCTCAGCCCTGCCCCAGTGCTTGGGGAGCAGCGCCGGCTAGTGCCGGCTGCCTACAGCCCTGCCCAGCTCCAGTGCTCTGGGGGCATGAGGGAAAGGCCAACCACGGCGGCCTCAGATACAAAGCCCATGGCAGGCGGGAGGCCCACCCCCAGGAGTGGCACAAAGGGGAGCACATGGAAAGAGAGAAGAGGCTATACATGGCTTGGGGTGGAAATGCCTGCCTGTCCTGTGCTTCCACCCTGGGGGTTCATTATTGACAGAGGTTGCACTGGGCCTTCCCCCAGTCCCTTGCAGTTTTAAAGGCACCATATTAAGGGCCCTGGGTGTCCCATCCTCCTCCTCCTCCTCCTGCTGTGTTAAGCTGGGACACAGCTTATTCCATGTCACTAGTGGGAATGACATGTAATAAGGACATAATTCGCATCCATAGTAGGAACAACGCATTGACCTCAATCAAATCTGTGACCTGGTGTCAACACGATTCGCAAACCAAATTAAATGTAAGTGAGAATGAGCCCTAGGTCTCACCTCCCTCTGTTGTCCTTCAAACAAAAGACCTTTTGGTTCAATCAGGCCTTGAATAGCTAAGATGTATTATTGCTAGAGGGATTTTTTTTAAAAAAAACAAAACAACCTTATATTTTCTTTTTATTCTATTATCCTATCATGTTGCAATTGCTTCATTGTAGTTTTAATGTATTTTTTACTATTAATCACCCTGAGTGCCATTTATTGTCAGAAAGTTGGAATATAAATAAAGATTAACTACGCTCCAAAACACACTGGAGAAATAATCCAGTTTGAGACTACTTTAACTGCCCTGGTTCAGTGCTAGGGAATTCTGGAAACTGTGGTTTTGTGAGATGTTTAGCCTGCTTTGTCAGAGAGCTCTGATGCCATAATGTTAGCCAAAGTGGATTTTTCTGGATTTTGGTGTGTGCATCAATTCCACATAACCCTAGATGTACCCTGCAGTGGACCCCAAGTGCCATATGGGTGATGACAGGCAAGTCATACCAAGATCACTTGGAAGACTGGAAAAAACCATCCCAAAGCCAGGTAGATGGTGTGGGAGTTGCAAATGGACCATCATCACCTCCATAATCAGAATAATGGGTGATAGGTGCCTAGATGTCTCACCTGATGGGCCAGTTAACAACTTAATCCTTTCCCATTCACCTTGAATATTGCCAGACTCGATTACCCCACCGATACAATCTCACACCTTTGCCCTGCAGCTAATTTTATCACTTAAAAACCCCTGGATTTTCCCCTCAATGTGCTAGTTTGGAGTTCATGGGGACATTATGTCACTATGATCTCTATTCTAGTTACCGGCACTTCGGTTCAAACCAACACTCTCAGAATGGTTGTGTCCCACGCCACATCACCCAGTTGGATCCTCATCTGTAGTAAGCATCACCTGTAGTTCGGCCTCAGCAGCTTTTCCAAGTTAACCCTTGGTTTCCTGAGCCTTGCATGACTGTGTGTATGTATATGAATTGCTGTGTGATTTCCCCTTTTAATAAATAATACTTTAATTGGAGCATTCTGTCTCTGCATCAATTTTTAGATCCACCGGCCTCTTGGTATACATGTGGGAGATGGTCTCGTAGGGTCCTTCTAGCCTACCCCCTTTCACTTTGAGCTAGATAAAATTCTCCATACTAGACTTTTGGCTACAATAACAAACTAAAATTCCCAGGATTCCCTAGCACTGAGCCAGGGCAGTTAAAGTGGTCTTAAACTGGATTATTTCTGCAGTGTGTTTTGGACCTATGAGGTAAAATTGGTCACAACTGGACTGATATATGACTGGCATTTGTATATGTGTTTGGTTTTCTTTTGTCTGATATAAATCTGTCTCTGTTTGATTGCACATTTGATCCCTCCACTCCATCCAACGTCATCTGGGGGGAAGATGCAGGCCCATCTCCATCGGGCCTAGCATAAGAAGAGGAGCCCTCCCTGCACTCCATCCGACGTCATCTTGGTTGGAGATGCAGGCCCATCTCCATCAGGCCTAGCCTAAGTGGGAGGGAAAATGTTCTTTTATGTTATATGTAATTTCTATGCTGTAAACCACCCGGATTGGACTACCAATGGGCGGTATAAAAATAAAATGTATTATTATTATTATTATTATTATTATTATTATTATTATTATTATTATTATAAATCCAAACCTACAGGGGGGTTGTGAAAGAAACTAAAGAGTAAGGAATCTTGAATAGGGATGACTAAAATATTTTGCTTCATTATTCCATTTGTCTTCATAATGAAAAACCTTTATTTGTTATTAATTGATTTTAATCAAATGTGACATTTGATACTCTCCTACCCTTCATTGGTGATTGTATAAACAAGTCAGAAATGAAGAATATTCTCTGGAAGAGATAATCCAGGAGCCTCCGACTTCACATCTTCCAGGGATATTTGTCCAATTTTGGCTTTGTCCGTGTGACAAGGACTCAGTGAAGTCTTTATTTGTTTCTATGGTTGCTGTCACCCCCTATCTACGCACCATACTGCTTCCAATATCCTATTCTATTTTCCAAAAATATCACCTTCTTGACTCCATGAAAAATTTTATTTTTAACTCGCTGGCATGTGTTGCCAACAACTGCATGGATTATCAAAGGACATTACACACAGAGAAACCCTGGACTTGGAACAACCTCACACAGGATATCAAACTTCACTGGCTGCTAGTGTACATTTCAGAGATGGATCTTTCTACATGACAATAGTAAACACAAATAGAGTTCATTGTAATCAGACTCCAAGTAATAAGACACTAATGTTGAAAACACTGTATAAAAATGGAAAAGAACACCTTCATTCCCTTCATTTTTAGATGCTTCATAATCTTTTACTTCTTGTGGGGAGACAATCCCTTTCCCTCCTTCACCCTTAGCAACTGTACTAATTTTTAAGGTAAACATATTTGTGATATTATCTCTGTGACTTTTATTCCTGACCTGTGATGCTGGTGAGAGCCAGTATGGTGTAGTGATTTGAGTGTTGGGCTAAGACTCCGGAGATCAGGGTTCAAATCCCCACTCAGTCATAGAAACCAACTGGGTGACCTTAGGCAAGTCACATCCTCTCAGCCTCAGAAGATGGCAATGGCAAAACCCCTCTGAAGAAACTTGTCAAGAAAACCCCATGATAGGGTCACCATAAGTTGGAAATGACTTGAAGGCACACAGCAACAACAAATGCAGAAGTAAACAAGCAAATACAGTATTATTCAATTTCCACTTGGTTTCAATGAGTGTTAATCCCAGGAAAGGACATACAGGATTGCAATTTAAATATGGCAGCTCAGTGGCAGCTTAGGTCCAAAACACACTGCAGAAGTAATCCAGTTTGACACTGCTTTAATTGCCCTGGCTCAGCACTAGGAAATCCTAGGAATTGTACTTTATTGTGGCACCAGAGGTCCCTGACAGAGAAGGCTAAATGTCTCACAAAACTACAGTTCCCAGAATTTCCTAGCATTGAGCCAGGGAAGTTAATGCAGTCTCAAACTGGATCATTTATGCAGTGTGTTTTGGACCTGTGTTATAAGTAGGCACATGTAAGATGCAGGAGTTTAAGACACTATTACAGCATAAATGAAAGGATTCAAGGAGAAAAGCAGGGGTAAGCCCTGAACCACAATGTACAACTGGGAAAAGAGTAAAATATTACCTGCAGATAATATGGTAATAGTTTTAAATAAATAAAAATAGGTGATTCTCCATGTTGTATGAATCTCCGTGATTGGGGGCTGAATATTTCTGATCCCAAAGCTTGGAAATGTTACCTTTTTGGACTGAATCCCCCTGAATCTGCTAGCCATTTTGGCCAATTATCAAGGAAGATGGGAATTGTAGGCCAACGGTATCAGGAGAGCAATACAGTCAACCCTTTGTTTTCACAGGGGGATCCGTTCCAGACACCCCCCAAAAAACAGAGACTTGCCAATATTCAAGCCTCATAGGCTTGAATGGGGCACACCCCATTGATCATAATGGAGGTTGCCCCTCCATGAATATTTAAAACCATGGATCTCAAGTCTGCGAGAAAGGAGGGGCAAGTGTACATTCACAACTTTGGGGGAGATGGATCTTCATCTAATCTAACAACGGAGTTTATCACATGGGAGGCTAAATGCCTAAATCCCATGCAGAAATGGGATTTAAATCCTAGAAAAATCCCAGAAAAGAGGGATCGTTTTCAGACTCATTGGAGGCATTGAACATTAACGTGAAAATAACCTGCACAGAAAGTGGTCAAAATTGGCTGCTTTTTACTTTTGGGAGAATCCTGAAAGTAAAAAGAGTCCGATTTTGTCTACTTTCTGTGCAGGTTATTTTCGCATTAATGCTCAATGCCCCTGATGTCATGTGAAAATAATCCCAATTTTGCGGGATTTGTCCACTTTCTGTGCACATTAATGCCTGATGTCACGTAAATGCCTGATCCCTCTCTTTTGTGGGATTTTCCCATTTTAAATCCCATATTTGCACATGCTAAATCCCATGTGATAAACTCCAAAGCAATTCTTGAATGGGGTATGTACTGAAAAGGCCACAAACGTGCTTGTATCATTTGCTGCAGAATATATCGAAAGGATTCCATGGTTGACATTTGTCCCCTTAATTAAAGAATAGGTTCTTTTCTGTTCTTCTTAGTCCTTCATTTTACTGGCTACTCAAAAATACATTGTGAAGTCCTGTGTACAACAATGTATTGATTCCAGTATACTTTCATAAGTGGCGTACTTCACATCTGAGTGTCAAATCATTACAGCTCTGCTTCCACTCTGGCTTCCTATCCTTTGTTGCACATCTTGAAAAACTTACTCTTATGAGACCCGCACAAACCCAGACAATAAAGCTGGGTCAATATTTTGAGCCTCAAATGTACTTTTGGCTGGAGTAAATGATAAGGGCTGAAGTATTTGAGAGGTATCAGAGGAAATAGGACAGTGCTCTCCTAGTTTAAAAGATGCTGTCTTATTCTATTAGCATCAGGGAGACAGGCAATACTGAAACATATACTCCAATTTAGCAGCCATATGGACTCAGGATTGTGGGAACTGTAGTCCAAAAAAGTCATTTTTCCAAAGACTGGTCCAATTCCCTGTCATAAACATCCTGTAGCTATCTCTTTATATGGGATTAACATTATGTGGTCACACAGAATCATGCAGAATAATGATAGTTTGTGACTGTACATGCAACCTTTTCCTTTGTGAGTTTATAAACAGAACAGCCTATAGATTTGCATGCATGGTTGTTGTCTTTCCATCTGGGTATCTTTGGGAGTTGTTTGAGGCAGCCCTAAGTGGATCCTCCATAGACATCTTGGAAGGATGAACAGTTTATATTAATATGCCTTTATTACACCAACAAAAGGGTACAGCCCTATAGTTGTATAATTACTCTGAGAAATAAATGGTCAATCAATTATGGATACCAGACCATAGTGATTTTGTGAGATTGCAATATACAGTTGGCCCTCCTTATCCACGGATTCAACCATCCGCAGCTTGAAAATATTAAAAAAACTATATATATTCCAAAAAAGCAATCCTTGGTTTTTCAATTTTCTATAAGGAATACTATTTTACTAAGGACATTATCACACGGGGAGTTGCAGGGAGAAAGTGGAAATAAACCAGACGAGCGGAAGACTTTAATTTACGGGATTTGTCCCGTTCCGCCTCATCTGATAACTAAATTCAAATTTAAAAGGGGGTTAATTCGAACAAAAACCTGATCTTTTCAAATCCTCAAAAATCCCGAAAATGAAAAGATCAGGTTTTTGTTCAAATTAACCCCCTTTTAAATTCAAATTTAGTTATCAGATGAGGCAGAACGGGACAATTCCCGTAAATTAAAGACTTCCGCTTGTGCCCGTTTATTTCCACTTTCTCCCTGTGACTCCCTGTGTGATAACGTCCTATGTCACTGTATTTAATGAGACTTGAGCATCCACAGATTTTGTTATCGATGGAGGGTCCTGGAACCAAAGCCCAGAGGATACCAAGGGCCCACTTCTCAATGGGATCAGGTCTCATGTTGCTTGTTGTTCCCCCAAAGTATTTGATGGACTGAAAACCAGGCCCATGGTGAATCTGATAACTTCTTTTGAATTTGTTGACCAGTGAGATGTTTATCTTTGTTGTACAAACCCAATCTTTTCCAACTGGCAAATAAAGTTTCTCTATATTCTTTTCAATGGAGGATATACAAGTTTCTTGCAACTGTAACAATGAGTTTCGTTGTTTGTTTTTACAGTTCATCTTTGTACTGTAGTTTATTTGTCATTTGTCACTTTAATAAAAGTTATGATTTTGAAAAAGTGTGTGCAGATCTCCAGCTTTCTTCATCCAGCAAAAACCTGGTGAGGACCAGAAGAGAAGAGAGGACTTCCTTCTAAAGTATCCTTAGTATTTAAAGGGGTAAATCACTTCTAGTCTTGGTGAAAAGGCTGTTATTTGTTATCACTAAATTATATAGATATGTGTCAAATGGATAAAAAGTGCCACCAAAACTACTGTTTTATTGTTTCACCAATGTGAGGCTTTGCTGCTTCCCCCCTCTTTGAGTCTTCTTCCCTTTGGCTGCATCCGCACAGCAGAAATAATTCAGTTTGACACCACTTTAACTGCCATGGCTCAATGCTATGGAATTCTGGGAACCAGAGTGCTCTGAGAGAGAAGGCTAGATGTCTCCCAAAACTAGAGTTCCCAGAATTACATAGCACTGAGCCATGGCAGCAAAAGTGGTGTCAAACTGGATTCGTTCCACAGTGTGGATGCAGCCCTTTGTGAACAGGTTCACATTTCCATACTTCCATCAGGAAAGCTAGCAACTTTTTAAAAAGAAAGAAAGAAAGAAAGAGAAAGGAGAAAGGAGAAAGGAAAGAGAAAAGGGAAAGGAAAGGAAAGGAAAGGAAAGGAAAGGAAAGGAAAGGAAAGGAAAGGAAAGGAAAGGAAAGGAAAGGAAAGGAAAGGAAAGGAAAGGAAAGGAAGCAGACATTTGTTACCTGGAGCTGCCTTGAGTAACTTTTTTTGTGGGGGAGATAGAAAGGGAAGATGAAAAATCAGTTCGCTCAGTGGTTCTAATGGAAATGTTTCATGCTAGGAAAATGTGCAAAAACTGTGCTGGGCTTCAGTTTAGCTGCCTGCAGCCTCTGCTTGTGGTCCCTGTTTTGTGTTCAACCACAGAGGCTTCTTGGCCCTGCTCTTTCAATTGGAAATCTGAAAGCAAACAACAGGACAGTAGTTCCCTTGTTCAGTGGCTGCTGCTTCTGTTCCAGCTGGAAAGAGGTCCATTTTCCTCCACAGAGAGCCCTCTGCTGACTCTTCCCTTTCATCCATATCAGCTGTCCTTTATTCCATTTGCACACCAGTTTTCCTTTGCACACCTTTTCTCCCTTGCTCTTCTGGAGCCATTCTATAACATCTCTACTCTCAGACAGACAGAGAGATGGCTAGATAGACAGCTGGGGTGCTTTCAGACCTAGGACAACCCTACAATGGGGTTTTCTTGGCAAGTTTCTTCAGAGAGGATGTGCCATTGCCATCTTCTGAGGCTGAGAGAGTGTGACCCACCCAAGGTCATCCAGTGGCTTTCCACAGCCGAACCAGGATTCGAACCCTGGTCTCCAGAGTCCAGCACTACACCCCACTGTTGTTGTTGTTGTGTGCCTTCAAGTCATTTCCAACTTAGGGCAACCTTAAGGCTGATTATTTTCTTGGCAAGATTTGTTCAGAGAGGATTTGCCATTGCTGTCCCCTGAGGATGAGAGAGTGTGACTTGTCCAGGGTCACCAAGTGGGCTTCATGGGGTAATTGAACCCTCTTCTCCAGAGTCATAGGGGGGTTGCAGACTGCTGGAAATCGTGCAGATTGAGTCCACTTTAAGGGTTAGAGTTAGGGACTCATGGGAACTGTATTTTATTGTGGCACCAGAGCTCTCT
>JAIPUX010001880.1:7022287-7040167 GCA_020142125.1 Phrynosoma platyrhinos | reverse complement strand
GGTTGAGATGAACATGTTCAGTGATGTTCCAAAACTGGAGGAATGTGTGGAGGAATCATTGCAGAAACGTTCTCACTCCAAGCCCTCTTACCATTCATTCTTATACACCTGTCATCAAGATGAAGGGCAAACTTTTACCTTTCCGAGGGTCTCTCTTTCTCTCTCTTTCACTCTCTCTCTCTCTTACACACACACACACACACACACACACACACACACACTCTTTTATTTTTCAGCTTGCCTACCTTCAAGGAAAACATAATAACTAGCTGCTTTTCTCTTGCTTACATTGAAATGCAGCAGATGTATTCCAATCATGTGAAGACTGTGAAAGGGTTATAACCCAGTGATAGAATATGTGCTCTGCATGTAGAAGGTTCCAGGTCCAGTCTTTGACATTTCCAGGTAGATATGGAAGGATTCCTTTGGTGAAATATAGCCAGATTAGGTAACATGGCTTGGTATAAGACAGTTGCCTATATGATCTAGTCTCTGCACATGGTAATGTATAGTGCCCAGCCATGCCCAGTGCTTCCTAGCAATTCTGAAAGTTTACAAGAGCATGTTGACCCAAGCCTTCCTATGTAGCCAGAGACTATACAACTCAGGACTGTAAAAATCTCTTTGGATTTTTAATTTTGTTTCTTTCTTAAAGTAAGAACAATTTTTTTAAAGGGTGATAGAAGAGAAAACATGCAGAAAATGTTCTACAGATCTGTGTAGATGTCTTCATCTTGATTTGCAACAGGTCTTCAAAAGTAAACTTTTGAATATCAAGATGGGGTTACTACCACATGAGCAAATTTACTGCTTGGAACAGAGGGAACGTCCTGCAAAGCAGCTGAAGCCTCATTGCACTAATAGGCCAGAGTAGGTCAGGTGACATTTTCTGATCCATATGAAGGCTTCCAGAGTTGGGTCTACCAGATAAGCAGGGAGTGGGACCCTATAAGTGGTCCTTCCCCAGATTTTTGTGGCTGGCCTACTCCACCCCCTAGTTTCCAGGCACTGAGGATGCATGTCTAAAGAGGTGTCCCTACACAGGTGTGAGCAACTGCTCATGCTCAAGGGCTCCTTTTCTGATATCTGCACTCTATGTGGACTTCAAGGGCAAGGGCAAGCTCAGCTTCCAGAATCCCCCAGTCAGCAGTGGCCATTCTAACTTTGGGGGGATTGTGGAAATGGTCATCCAAGAAAGTAGCCTTTCCAAGTTCTGGGCCTAACCCAGCCATGTGATGCCAAAAGACGTTATCACACGGGGGCAAATCTGCTGGTTAATCCACACAAATCCCAAACAGAAACTGGATTTGTGCCCTGCGTTTTCACACGACGTCGCGCAGAAACTGGACAGAAAGTGGACAGAAACTGGTGTTAACTGAGATCTTTTAAAATTCGGCTGTTTGGAGGAAATGCAAATGCGAAATTAAGGTAATTTCGCATTTACCGTAATGTGAAAAGCAAATGCGAATTTGGGAGCATTTCCCTGCTTTTCCCATTGTTCCACGGCGAGCATTCCTCTATCTGTGCATGTGGAAGAGGCTCATTTCTAGTACATTTACGGGCTTTTCTCGCTTGTGTATGAACGTTAAATGTGCTTACTGTAAATTCGCAATTAAGGTAATTATGTGTGAAAGCCATTTGCGGAATCAAGGTTTATTTTCCGTTTATTTTCAGAATGCCTCATTTCCACTTTATTATCGCTTTTTGGCCTACGTGTGATAACGTCCAAAGTCAGGATTAATAGCAGGACTTCTGTTCCCGGTCAACATGTAGACATATGTCATTGTGTATGTGTGTGTAATGTGAAGGCATTCAGGTTTTGTTTGACTGACAGCTTCTAAGCAGCTCAGAGATTTAATCTTGTGGTATCCTTGACTTTCTTTATCTTCAGTTGCTTGTAAATTGGTCTCACTGGAAAAAAATAAGCCGAGCTTGCAGCTGAATGTAGAAATAATGCAGTTTAACATTACTTTTACTGTCGTGTCTGAGTGCTATGGAATGCTGGGAATGGTAGTTTCTTGTGGCACCAGAGTTCTCTGATAGAGAAACTTAAATATCTCACAAAAGTACAAATCCCAGAATTCCATAGCATTGAGCTATGGCAGTGAACGTGATGTCAAACTACATTATTTCAACAGTGTGGATGCAGCCCTAGTCAACCTTCTAGAATTCCTGACAGTCAGTGAAAAAGTGTGGAGGTGGAAACTTCAGTTTCAAGTTTTATTTTGTGTTTTAAAATCAAATTTTACTTAAGACATTTGAAATAAAATTTACTTTGCCCCTTGGATTTAAGTTCTTGTAGGTTTGAATCTACAAATGATGGTGCTTCACAATACCTTTAGATCTACCCTCACCCCCCGTCCCCCCAAAAAAGAACTGGCTCCATGCCTGGATTGAGAACTTGCATCTCCTCTTGTTTTTAGCAGGAGTAAATGCTAACATGTTTACGTGCTGCCAAACAGCAAGAGGAACAGACACTAGGACAAGCTGTTTAGATCTGTCTGAATATCCACCTTTCACTTAAGTTAAAGGGCATTTAATATTCTGTGGTCTCCCTCTCCTTACTCCTATTATCCACATAAACCACTTCTTCAGTTGCTGCTACTTCCATCTGAAATCAAATTTAAACTGATGTTCTAGTATGACTTCATGCCAGTGATTTAATAGGACATTGTTAGCATTATTTAAGGACCCCAAACTGTCACCATTGTCAAGTTCAGTTAAATCTTTCCAGATGGGATCCTAGCTGAAAAGTCTCTACTTTTAATGATACCTGGCAAAGTTTTTTGATCTTACAATGCCACAATAACATTGTCCTCTTTGTATCTGCCAAACTACATTAAAGGCAAGGTACATTAAAGGGCACAGAAAGAATATGAGTGTCTTGTTTATAGAACTCTATTTGCTCCTTTGGATTATTTTCTAGTTGAAATCAATTTGACCAAAGTATTTGTGACCAAAGTATCTGTAGCAGCTACAGTGTTATTGTGCCTATAAAAGACTGTGACTCCAGAAGAAAGGAGATCAATAAATCTCCTAAGACAGAACCCCTGTTTCTTTTTTTAAAATCCCTCTAAGGGACAGAGGAACAGAAATGTATATAACCATATAGTGTGTAGAGTCCTTCTGCAGAGAAATCACCTATAAATCAGACACATCTTTCAAAGGTGGTACTAATAAACAATATGAAGAAAGGTAGTAAAAGAAGCTTGCTAACAAGTACTGCTTTATGACCTACAAAATCCTACATGACTTAGAACTAGGGCATTTGAAAAACTATAATATCCCATACAAGCCTGCCTAAATGTTAGGCTCTTTAGAGATGGTCCTTCTGTTGGTCCTGCCACTATTGGAGCATGTTTGATGAGGACAAGAGAGGAGAAAGCATTCTCTTTAGGGCTGTCTCTGCAGGGGTATTATTATTATTTTTTGTATTTATTTTGTTCTAAGATATTTTTTTTTGTTTTTAATCTTGATTTTGTTGCTACCTGCTGTGAGCACCTTTCCCATTAAATTTCAGAAAATAAAGTCAAGAGCAGGAAGAAAGCACCAAAACTTAACAATAAACAGGGCTGTAGTAGACAGTTCGCATTCTGCAGAAAAATTTGGAAATGCAGGGGTATGTGGCCATGACCTATAGCTGGCTTTTCATAACCCAGTAGCCAAGGAGGATCAATCCTAGAGCTGTCTGGTGGCACATATAGAATAGTATGGCAGAAGAGTGGAGGAGATGGAGGAGGACAATGGGTACTTCAACCTCCTCTTTCACATACCTGAAACTTGACTGAATGCATCAGCAACGCACAATGAAAAAGGCAATACTACCTTCAGGACTACACCATACTAGTGTGACCATGGTGCAAGAGAAAAAGCTATGTAAGACATTAACATCAGGTTACTGGCAATCTCATTCAATGATTCAGCAACCCCATCTGGCTTCTTCAGTTTCACCATAGGCCATTTAACACTACATAATTATAGCACCATGATCCTATTTGAGATACCATAGCAACATCTTATGGAATCCTGGCATTTGTAATTTGATGAGGGACTAGAGCTCCCTGGCTGAGAATGCTAAGCACCAGTCTCTAAACTGCAAATTCCAGGATTCCACAGGAGGAAGTTATAGCATTTAAAGTGGGTCTTGGTGCTATAACTGTGCAGTGTGATAGGACCTGCAAGTCTGTGTTTACAACCTTATCTTCCTAATCATAGGTGTCAAAAAAATTTAAAAGAAAATGAAAGCTGCAAGCTCAGAAAATGGAATTTTTCCTACTGTTATCACATTTAGAAAGTCCTACTCGGTCACTCCATTGTGCTATGGAGTCAACCTTTGGTGGCATGCATATCTGCTATCAAGGACCAGCTGGTTTTAGGTACAGCGAGGTTCATCATCAGCTGGTCCTTGAAAGCAGATACACACACTTCCATCAGCAAGGCCACATGTAAAGCCTCCTCTGAGGACAGAATTTAGCACAGCATGTGTTGCACTGGCTTAGACTTCAGCAACCAAGGGTTGACTCCACAGCACCAGATGACCGAAGCAATTATCAACATAATGACACTGCAGAATATTAAAAATCCATGCTGGGTTGTGGTTAACACCCTTTCCTTTTGCTTTTGTTGGTTCAGGGACCACATGCATCCATGAAATCATACATCTGCAAGATATTCAAAATCCCTATGTAGGCATTTGCTACTTGTGTGTAGGGCTAAGCTGGGGACAGGGAATTAGTGCTTGTATAAATTATACCCTAAATACTGATAAATTAAAAATAACTCACAGTTTTCCAGAACTTGGCATGTTGACTGCAAAGGTTCATATAGGGCAGGGGTTGGGAAATAGCAATGGGCTGGAGAACTTTTTTACCTCTGGGTTGGGCCACCCAATTCCATTTCCAACTGAACCAAAGGTATCATTGAGAGTGACTTCAAGTCATGGTTTTCAAGATCTGAAGGCATTCTACAGGATTTGTGGGGAGGAATTGGATGTTTGAACCCAGTTCTCTGCTCCCAGAGGCCCCCGAGAGTGTTTCCTCTAGGAGCAGCAATTGACTTTCAGGGTTTGTTTGTTTTTTTAACCTGAAAAATTTGTGCAGTGTAATTTGAGGTGGCTTTAGAGAGCTGCAAAAATTAGATGGGGGAGCACACCTATACTGTTGGCTCTTTGTACCCACGGATTCATTATCCACAGATTCAACCATCCATGGCTTGAAAATATTTTTTTTTTAAATCTCAAAAGCAAACCTTGACACCATTTTACAAGGGACACCATTTTACTATGCCATTGTATTTAATGGAACATAAGCATCCATCAATTTTGGTATCCACTGAGCCAAACTCCATTTGACACCAAGGATCCACTGTGCTTTCCTCACTCCTCATATAAGGCTTCATAACTGTCTCCAGATGAATGTGGTTACAGAGCCCACTTTAAATCTTCAAAATGAAGGTCTAGAGAGTTGATGATCACTCAGTAGTGGTTAGGGGTAAACATTTGTATGCATCCATAACTCTGTTCCAAGTTTAGCCCTACATGTGAGCAGATGAATGACTTCATTCTGCATTTCTTCGCTCTCACCTCTGGTTGTGTGGCATTCACACTTTTCTTAATAGGTCCTTCTTCTTGCGCTGCATAATTCAGCTACACATTTCTTAAGGAAAGCGATGCCTAATGTCAGCAAAGGCACAAAGACAACCATCACATTATGAATTGTTTCCAGCATGGCAGTGAATCTGACATTAGCTGTCAAAGTGTAAATGGCTCAAAGTATGATGGTGTTCCTATTCTGAGCCCCTACCTTGAGCTGTCCATACCCTTCCTGCATGCCCAGCATATAATTGATACAGTACTGCTGTTAACATTCCAGCAACATCTCACTTGATATGACTGTTTTTAGCAATCACTGAAAGGGCAGTATTCACTGGGGCTTTGTGAACTTTGGTCATTTTGGTATCTGTCTTTGAAAGAGAGAACCTCATCCTGTTCCGTGAAATGATTTCAGCAAATACTGCTTCCAAAGCCTTTGACCTTTTTTTTCTGGCTCGATATGGTTGCTATTTGAAGGGAGAGTATCTGTTCTTTTGTTTCAGGGAAACCTGAGCCTAATATCTATGGAGAGAAGGGTCATTGTAGAAGGGCTATAACTCCATCTTGTGGGGCAATGGAATCTTCCAGATAATTCCCATACTTACTTGCTATAAGTGACTGTAGGCAAGTTCTCTTCCCCTAAATCCACATGTGGAATAGTATTATCTTTACACAGCCTCATAACTGGAGTTACACATAACTAGTTACTTATAATTATTTTGCTTCTTCCATAACTAAGCTACAACTACATTAGTTACATTCCATTGTTTTTGCGCACTATATAACTTTTTAGTTACTTTTAACATCACTAAATGGTTGAAGAAGAAGATCATACAGGTCAAGTGCTGGCTTATGCTGCACTCAAACTACTGAAGAAGGAGATATTTAGATATTTAATAGTAGTGACTCTTAAGTTACATTTGAGAAATAGAAAAGCAAAGGCTACTTTTCTTTTCTTTTCTTTTTTTAAAAATGTAACTACAAGAATGTCTAACTACCAGAGATTTGCAGGTCATGCAACAAAAACATTAGTTAGCTGATTTTAAAAATAACTTTTCAAACTCTTAGATAAGCATTATGAAGGATCATAAGCAAAAACAATTTAAAAGAAGAGTTCCTGCCTCCACAAAGATTAAAAGGTAGAGTAGTGAAAGTGGATCAGGGACATGTGATTGTCTAACAAGAAAAAAGAGATACAATACTCACTTAACTCCCATGGCCCTGTAACAAGTCGTGTCCTTTGACTAATGTATCCTATTAGGAGATTAAATCAGACACAGAAGCAAAATAAATATCTTAAGTTATCATTTGATCTCTTTGGATGACCTCTATTTGTATTTTTTTTCCTTGTGCTGTGATTGGGTCTATATGGAGTAAAGAAGAATGGGAGCAAAGAAGAGCTTGTGGCAGCAGTTGGTAGTGGAAAATCCAGAGCATGGCTGGGCAACTGTAGCCCTCTAGCTGATTTTGGATTGCCAGGACCCAAATCCCTCACCATTGACTATCCTGGTTAGGACTATTGGAAGGTATATGCCACATATATCTGGAGCACCACAGTTGCCCATCTCTGGCCTAGGAGGTATGACAGAATGGTCTGTAGCAGGGGAAAAGAGATTAGATCAGTCCTATTCTTCCTTCCAGTTCTCCTTCCAGCTAGCAAGATCCTGCTGACAGTGGCAGCAATCTCTGGTACTGATAAGTTGTGTTTTTTAATGACAGATGAGTGAATAGTAAGACAGTTGCCATGCAGGATTTGTTCCTGAATAACAAGGCTGATCAGGCTTAGATCACAAAGAATTTGCTGGGAGCCTCTTCTAGCTTTGATCCTGAGTTTCCTAGTGCAACAGGAAGCCCAGGTTGACCTAGGTGAGGATCTCCAGCGGCATCTCATTATGCTGACCATGAGCTTAATTTGGTGTTATATTCTGGACAAGGTGATGGTATGGAAGAGCTCATGAATGCTTCTTTATCGAGGACAGATCAAAACCTGGAAGGGCATTAAATTTCCTTGGCTTGCAAAATTTTCCAGCAACTGCATGGCCAAAGGGGGAGGAGACAGCCTGAAGATAGTCCTCCTCTAACTTCTGAACTGAGATCAGAAACAGAAAATGCAGGCCCAAGACTAACATCTTCAGGTTTTTTCCTCCTCTTTGACTGATGAAAAAGCCAGTGTGACTTGCAACATATAGTTGTGCATTTTGGTTGGCCCAATAAAGATATCATTGTTTGGATGTTTTTGGATTTGCTGTATGGCCAACACGGCCACCCCTAGATGTTTTTGGAAGGGTTTATGCTTATCAAGACTTTTAACCTCCAAAAGAGTGGCAACTTAATAGGATGGCCTGCCTTGTAAGGCTTAGAGATCCAGATGGAAATCCTGCTGCCATGGCTGATCTTTTTTCAAGATTTCACCCCTGGAAAAACTCTGCTTTATTGATTTACCCTGGCCTCATTCCCATTACGATATAAACCGGTTCACTAACCAGTTTGAAGCAGTTTAAATGACCCTGGTTCACACCTGAGCCAAATCGCTGAAGTAGGTTTGGCAAGCCCCCCCACACACACACACACACTAGACCCATTTTGATCTGTTCTAGGACCCACTTGTTTGTCCTTTTGGCTGTCCATGGGATCCTCAGCACTCATCTCCAGCACCACATCTCAAATGCATTAATTTTCTTCCTATCATCTTTCTTAAATGTCCAGCTCTTAAATCCATACATGGTAATAGGGAACACAATGGCTTGTATGATTCTAACTTTTGTGCTGAGCTGTATATCTTTGCGCTTTAGAATCTTTTCTAGTTCTTTCATAGCCACCCTCCCAATTATTAGTCTTCTTCTGATTTCCTGACTGCAGTCCCCATTTCTATCAGTGTTTGATCCCAAGTATGGGAATTCTTTTATTTCTATTTCTTCATTGTCTAGATTGAACTTGTGAAGGTCCTCAGAGGTCATTATTTTTGTTTTCTTTATGTTCAGCATTAAGCCTGCCTTTGCACTTTCTTCTTTGATCATCCTTAGTAGGTGTTCCAAGTTTGTGAGGTTTTCTGCTAGTATTATGGTGTCATCTACATTGATATTCCTTCCTCCTATTTTCACTCTTCCTTCTTCTGTGTCCAAGCTTGTTTTTCTTATAATATGTTCTGCATACAAGTTGAACAGATAGAGTGAAAGGATTCAGCCTTGTATGACCCCTTTGCCAATTAGGAACCATTCTGTTTCTCCATATTCTGTTCTGATAGTAGCTTCTTGTCCTGAGTACAGATTCCCCATTAGGACTATCAGATGTGCTGGCACTCCCATGTCTTTAAGAGCATTGCATAGTCATTCATGGTCTATGCAGTCAAAGGCTTTGCTATAGTTTATAAAGCACATGCTGATTTTCTTTTAGAATTCCCTGGTGTGCTCCATTAGCCATCATATGTTTGCAATGTGATCCCTAGTGCCTCCTCCTTTCCTGAACCCTGCTTGGACCTTTGGGATTTCTCTCTCCATGTATGGTTGGGGTCTATGTTGCAGAATTTTCAGCATGATTCTGCTTGCGTGGGAGATCAGTGCCATGGTCTTATAGTTGCTGCAGTCTCTTGTGGATGGGGATGTATATTCATCACTTCTAATCTGTTGGCCATTGTTTTGTTTTCCATATCTGTTGTGATAGGTTGGTTAGCACTAGAGTTGACTCTGTCAGTGTGGATTGCATTAGTTCAATTGGAATATCATCTGTTTCTGGTGATTTGGTTTTCGCTATTTCTCTTATTGCAGTTTCTACCTCACTTTTTAGAATTTGGGGTTCATCTTCATATATACTTGTGTACATATAAAAAAATGTAAAGAACTCAACCAAAAAAAAAAAAATAGGATTCATTTATACACAAGGCAATGTGGTACCTCTGTCCATCACAATGCTACTTCTCACCTTTTGTAATGCCTACTTGGAAAAAAATTGTTTCTAAATTTTGTTGTTTGTTGTTGTGTGCCTTGAAGTTATTTCCAACTTATGATGGCCCTAAGATGAACCCAATACAGGGTTTTCTTGACAAGATTTGTTCAGAAGATGGGTTGCTTTTGCCTCTCTCTGAGATTGAAGGAGTTTGACTTGTCTAAGGTCACTCAGTGGGTTTTCATGGCCAAGCAGAGATTTAAACCCTGTTCTCCAGAGCTGTATGCCAATGCTCATACCACTATAGTACACTGACTCTTCCTTTCAAAATTACTTTTATTGTGATTTTGTATCTCAAAGATAAACAGAAAATAACTCGATCATTTAGATGTGGCAATATTGAACAGTGACTCATATACTGCTATTTTGTTCATTTGGTGAACATTTGGGGGGAAAGTTCATTATTCTACTGTTATTCACTTAGGGCAGTTTGGTTTATTTGTGTCCCATTTCTCTATAGATCAGGATAATCTGGTGATAATAAATGTTTAGCAGCTTCTATTAGGATAAGTCCCTCTGTGCTGTTCTATGCCTTTATTCTAATTTTTCAAGTGGTAATTTTAGCTGCTTAGTTGTATATGTTGCATATATCAGGAGGAATGGCTGATGCAAATATGTTTCAATCTATTTTTAAACATTGTACGTCATCTTGGTGTTCCCTGTGCTATGGAAAAGGAGAGTACAGCCAGAGCTTAGATTATTTTTTTGAGAAGTAACACATTAGCATTGCTTTTGTTTTTAATTAAAAGGATGTGATGCATTAATTGTTACATGTTACTTCCTAATGTATAATTTTTTTCAACCTTAAAAAGAAAAATGCCCCAAACCTCCAAAAATGACCCCAGAAAAAGCAGTGTTTGGGGGTAAGAGTATTACTCATTGCATCAACAAAAATAGTAATGTTAATATCATTATATTATTTCTCAAAAATAGCATCTACACTACCACCACATGCAAAACATTACATTAATTTGTAATGCATTACTTTAGGCTCTGGATTTTAAAATAAATAAAACACTGAAGGGCCTTACACACAAACAGGTTCCCTTCCTTCTGATCTCTTCTATTCTTTCAGCTTTTTGAATTGTGTCTTAATTACACCAGTAAATCTTGAAACCAACTAGTTTGTAAATAATACTGTTTGGTTTATAATTCTCACATGTACATCGAGTCCTGACATCAGTCCATTGAACATTAACATTTTCATACTTCAAACCAACGGTGATCATAAATCTGTTTTCTGTACTTAGAACACACCCTCAGACTGTCCCAATTAATTCTCTGTTTTTCCCAAAAATGTCAATTTTTCTGTTTTACTCTCACTTTTCCCCATCTCCTTGGCTTATTCAAATTGCTGCAAACCAAGTTCAGTCTTCAAAAGCAGTTTGCACTCAATTAACACAGCTGAGAGGAAAGGAGATGAGGGGGCAGGATCTTGCACTTCCCTGTAGATTCGGGCAAAAGCAAATTGCTGCAGCTTCTAGCTTGTTTGTTCTTCCTCATTGCCACCTTGACCATACTCTGGCGTTGTTTGGCTATGCATGTTTCCATGTGTGAAATGTTGGCAAGTATGAGAGCAATCTCATACAAGGGGAACTTAGGCAGAACTGGTTGAATATAAGGCGTTGCTTTGGTCTTCCATACAATGTCCTGGCTGCCAGTACTTGGAAAAGTTATTTTTTGGGTGACACTTTCCAGGATCCCCTAGAAATTGTAGTTCCAAAAAGTATAGTGGGCCCTTGGTATCCACTGGGGTTTGGCTCCAGGACCTCCCATGGATACCAGAATCAAGTCCCATTAAATACAATGGCATAGTGAAATGGTGTCCCATATATAATATGGTAAAATCAAGGTTTGATTTTTGGAATTTATCTATTTTTTTAAAAAAAAATATTTTCATACATGTAACAGGAAAATGATAAAACGCTGGCAGGAGGTTGGGTCAGAATCCTAGCCAGATTTTGTGTATATAAGGAAGAATATTCCAATGCATTGTGGTTAGGTGGATGTCGGTTGGTGGCGGAGTAGTATGTTGGATGGTGTAAATATTGCTGTATCATTCTTGTAAATATTTGCTGCAACTCAGATTAAAAAAAACCTCTTTGCAAGAACCTCAGCAGTCAAGAGCAAAACTCTGTGCAGCAGGAGTTTTTTCTATTCAACTAGACTCTCCAGTGGCATTTGTTTCCTGCCTGTCTGTCTTCTGCATATGAACTCAGTTTTCCCTGCACTAACACAATGCAACCTTACACCTGTGCAGGGCAGAAAGAAGAAGGCAATGTGAAACTGAATTGATATGTTCAGTGGGAGCAAGAAACTTGCAAATCTAAATGATAAGAAAGCACTCTCTGCTAGAGTTTCTTCCTCACAAATAACTTTTTCCCATTTTGACCACACTCTGATTTTGCTTGGCCACATGCGTCCCAGTTTTCACTGGTTAACTGTCAGAAGGTATTGACTAACTCTTTTGCCAAAGGAATGAGTGAGAGTAGACTTCTGGACCTGAAACCATGTAGCCTACTAGGATGGTAGGACTGTAACATAAAGCATTAGGAAATGCTGGATGAGACCAAAGGGTTGAATGAACTAGTATTCTGCTCACACAGTGGCCAGTCCCACAGACATAGTATAAGTACAACAGCGTCCTCCCACTTGGCATTCCCCTGCTTCTGGTTCTGTAGGTGATATACAGCCATCCCGACTAGTAATCATTGCTGGCCCTACCCTTCATGACCCTCTTTAAAAGCTATCCAAGTTGGCAACCAGCTCTGCACCCTGGGACTGTGAATCCCCCAGTGTAAGCAAAGGACGGGTGATCACAGCCAGTCAAGAAATGATGCACTGCAAAGCATTTCATGACATGTGGGTTGGAAAACAATGCCAGAGTATGTGTGTGGCATGACTAGAATGTGGAAGTAATTAATTACAATATTGATTTTTACCTGTAATGAAATAACTGTTTGTGGGTATGTGAAACTTTATTTGTTTTTGTGAAAACAGATATTATTGCTTTTCGAGCTTCTTGGGTAAGACATTTTGTGCTTTGCTGTGGGGGGGGAGGGGGAGAGACTGGTGTGATAACAGTGGCCAGAAGAAGGAATCTTTCTATTTTTTAACTTGCTTACAAGAGTCCTGCGCCACCGATCGGGGTAGGACATGTTGCTTCATTTTTTTGTCCACCTAAAAGCATCACCCTCCGCCTTGACCAAATACTTCCTATGCTGGGTTACTTTGGAAGACCCTGTTGCTTTTCCCAGCGCAGAAAGTGCTCAGTGATGTTCATGAAAGAGGCAGACAGCACTGAGAATGAGAAACTCTAGCAAGAGGTCCTGCTCTGAGGCACTGGGCTTTCGCTAGCAAGTTTTAAAAGGGTTTTGTTTTGTTTTAAAGATGTCACAATACAAACCCTCTAGCATTTCACAAATGAAAACTGTGTTCAACACAAATATGTGTTCAAGCAACATTAGAGCGCATTCAAGATGGAAAATGTTCTTCCTCATTAATAGGAACAGACAAGCTAGGAAAGGCTGCAGCAGTTTGCTTTTGCCTGAGCCTACTGGGAAGGACAAAATTCCATCCCCTCTCCTCCCCACTGTATTAATTGAATGCAAACTACTTTTGCATTTTGAACTTGATTTGCAGCAATCGATATAAGCTGAGGACAACGGAAGAAAGTGGGAGGAGGAATGAGAAACGGTAATTTCAAGAGCAGCTGAGATAATGGGATGGCAGAGGATAAAGACGGCCTCTGCCAAATCAAGACAGTTGGAGGATATGCCACAATATGACAACTATACACATAGCTTTAGGAAGATCAGATGTAGTATTAAGTTGACAGAGGAAGAGGGGTGTTTAGGAAGTCAGGATATAACCATTAACATCTCCTTTTCTAACGTAGTCTTACATTTACTTATGGAATGAGCAAATAAGAAATTATACACTGTTTTTGGGAAATAGTTTCCTGTACATTATTAAAACATCCCTTTGTTGTCTTGCATGCATGAAGATTCTTTTTGTGGCTCAGTATATGACTGCTGGTGTTGTTTTGCTTTGCTGTTCTGTTTGGTGTCTTGATGTTGCTGTCAATTGATTTCAACGTGCTTTGATCTAAATGTTTCCTGGTGAATTTTGGCTATGGCATGAGTGAGCAACAAAATAAGTTTGTAAATAATAGTGCAAAAATCAGTTTATTTTGGAAACATTGTTCCAGGTATATAATGTATCATTGTGTATTTGTTTTCAATTTTAAAAGTATGAAGTCTTATGTATCATTTTGCCAAGGTAAGCCTCACTGAGTTCAACCCAGTAGGGTAGAAGAATGAAGGAGGGGAAAGGCACATGCACCACATTGATAAGATCCCAGGGAAAAACTGAACATGAATGCAATTAACTTGTGCATCTTTTGGAACATAAGCAGCTGTATCCTGGGCAGCATCAGAGCTACATAGAGCACGTGGTGGGTCACTTCTCCACTATGGTTTTGGTATGAACTTGACATTTGCATTGGGAAGAGGCCTGCTTGTTGCTGCACAGGTGTGACTGTTTCCTGAAGAATCAGAGTGAGGACAGGGATTTTGGACAGAATTTAACTCCCATTCTGCTTTTAAAAGCTCTTGGTTACTTCCATAAATGAGTTCTTTAAATTGGGCTTGTTCAGTTTGTGACTCCCTAGCCAAGCACACCCTGCAAGCCATGAATCATGGCACAGGGCACAAGAGGTGCCCTGTGGCACAGCCCACAAGTCATAACTCATGGCCTGACAGATGCTTGGTCACCCTTCCAACACCTACTGCTGTTCCATACATACAGCAAAACCAGCAGGTTTACTGAGCCACTGGTGACACGGTTAGAATTGAATTTGGAATGAATGTAAAATTAAGCTGAACAAAATATAGTCCCATAGTGATCCACCAGATGCCTGTGGGAATTCCTCAAGCAGCAGTATGTGAATCCAACAGCTATCCTCTGCTTCTGTTCTCTATAACTAGTAATTGAACACATGGTACCTCTCATTCTGGGAGGCAGCATATAACTGTCACAAATAATAGCTATTCACAGGATTATTCTCCATGGAATTACCCAGTCTTCTTGTTAAGTTGGTGGCCATTAGCACATCTTGTGGTAAATTTCATAGTTTCTAGACAAATTACCATTTTGTGTGCGTGTTGAATTGGCCACCATACAGTAAAATTGTTATGACCTTAGGTTCTAATACTGGGAGAGGAGAGAAAAAAGTTAAATCTTTATCCATGTCCACTTTTGGTCTACTCATCTTGCTTGCCCCTTTTCTAAATTAATAGTCCAAATGTTGTTGTTGTTTGCTTCTGACTTATGGTGACCTTAAGGAAAACCTGTCATGGGTTTTCTGGTGCTAAGAGTATATGACTCCCCCAAGGTAATGCAGTGGGCTTCCATGGCTGAGTGGAGAATCGAACCCTGATCTCCAGAGTTGTAGTCCAACACTCAAACCATGACACCATGCTCACTCTCTCCAGACTTTGTAACTTTTGCTAAAAGGGAAATTGCTACAGTCCTCTAATCACTTTGCTTGCCTCTTTCAACTGCTTTCCTAGCTGTGCAATGCCCTTTTTGATGTAGGGTGGTTAATGCTGAATTAGATGGCATTAAACCACAAATAGAGCTAGGGAAAGTAGTTTTTGGATTATAACTGTTATAACTCCCAGAATCCTCTAATGACCATGGCCACTGACCATGCTAGCAGGTGTATTCTGGGAGCTGTGGTCCAAGAAAATCACTCATCCAAGCTTATATTAAAGCATTATCACTTGAGAACATACTCCCCCCCTTTTTTTTTTTTTGTATAAACAAGAACTGTAGCCAGGGCCTTAAGCATGATAGGTCTCCCATTCTTGGCCAGGAGGCTTTGTGAGTAAAGGGTGCATCCATTTCTTCTGTGACAAAGACATTTGTGCATGCATAATCGTCTTGAATCTACAAAAGCTACCTGTGCACTGAACCAAATAAGGCCTTCTGTATTGGTATGGAAACCAGGAGCCTTATGGACAAATGACAGGATTAGGATATATTAATGAAAGGGACAGTCAGAGACTACCAGTTTCAGAATTTAAGTTTTAAATGGGGTTTCCCTTTCTTTCTGTTTCACACCTTTCCCTTCTTCTCCATTCCTTCTCAGGTATGGAGTTATGAATAAGAATACAAAAAAAAAATCTATTTACATGTAATAAAAGAATGTGCTGGATGTGAACCTGCACAAAGACATTTGCATATTTTATATATGTAAGAACTGCCCAGTAGTGCAACCTCAGAGATCAATGCTATTGACAAATGAGGACAGTGTCATGAAAGACCAATGGTGCCTCTCTTTTTGTGTTTATTTTTATCAAACGTGGGTCTTTCATTTAAAACAGAAACTTTTTGATCTTAGAAAAGTGGCTTTGAGTTGAACAGGGGAGATCCGAGGAATCTAGAAAGGTCTGTTAACCTGGGAGGGGGGGCTATATTAGACCTCTGAGTCACAGAAGGTTTTGCATAGTTGGTGTTTGGTTACAAGCCTTTTATGGACTCTCTCATCAGGGATATCAGTATCTGCAATATAACTCCTATCTATTCTTAGGTGACACTTCGGCAGGACTGACCAAGGCAAGAGACAAAACTGATCATTCTTTTTTTGTGTGCTTTAATTTGAAAGAAAGAAAGGGAAAAGAACATCTCCTTTTTCTTCTTCTTTTTTTAAAACAGAAATATCCACCTGTGTCCCCACTCCCCACTCCTCCCTCTATTTCACAGAGCCTTTGGGGTGCCTGGCAGGAAAGAAAGATAAAATGTCTTACAGCGTGACGCTCAACGGACCTGGACCATGGGGATTCCGACTGCAAGGGGGAAAGGACTTCAATATGCCTCTGACCATCTCCAGAGTAAGTGCTGGCAATTCACAACAAGCCCTTCTCAGGAGTTTTATTGAAGCAAGAAAATGACAGTAGCCCTCTTTGTAATGGTGTGAACAACTGGCCTATGCAAGCAGAGGGGATGGGCATTTTTCCTTTGGTTTATTAAAAGTACTATTATTTTAGGGGGAGAAATTGCACAGAGTGATACAGTGGTGACCCAGTGCTGCAAGAAGACAAATTTTAATGCAGTGCTCCTCTCTTTTCTCTGGTTCATAGAAAACATAAACAACCAACATCCGCATGTTATATAGATGGTGGGGTTGTCTTCTTTGAGCATCAGGTCATCCCTCTTGCTCTCTCTCAGAACATTTCTGTCCCCAAAGTGAATGTGAAAAAGGAACTTGGGTTTGAAAAATGCTACCCTTAGTCCTCTGAGAAGACTCCATGTCAACATGGATTCCAGTGGAATGGAAAAAAAAGAAAAGGAAGGGATGAAGTGCTACAGACAGGATGATGTCTCCAGTGTGTGTGTGTGTGTGTGAGGTGGGGGGAGCATGCCAACTTATCTGTCATTTGTTGTTTCCCACATCTAATCTGTGGGATTGACATTCAAATCTGAAACCCCCTTTCTTTCCTGGATTCAAAGTGGTTAATTGCCCGTGTGGTTTACAAGTGCTGGCACCAAAGACATCCAGACTTTTGTCTTACCAGCAAAATATGTTGTTGCTTTTTTTCTTTTTTTAAAAAGGAGTGATTTTTAGAGTAAGCTTAAATTCAACTGAGCAGAGTAAAGTGGAAAATAATGTCTTGCATTATCTAGGTACCTGTCATCTTCAGAGCCAAGTAATGCATTACTTAATGATTAATTAATCAATGTAATTAGAAAAGACCACTCAGATTATTGCATTTCCAGTCTTTGCCTGAGAACTGTTGTGAGGCTTCCCAGAGGAGGGCTGTTCTTAGCATGTTGTCTATCTCAAGAACTTCCTAAACAGGCTGAAACACTACAGCCCCCCCCCCAAAAAAAATACCCTCCACTTGAATTCTAACTGTACTTACACTTAAGTATTTGCTGGATGTTACTTTTACCTGAATAATTCAAAACAAAGGAATTAGGCAAAGCATAGAAGCAAATACTTGGATTTATTTTGCATTGCTGTCTCAAATTTCATTTTCACTCATTAAGATGAAAAATATACTTGCTGTTGTATTTTAATTATCAAGTCTGAAAACCAGAATTTATCATTTATCATAAATTCCAGAAATGTTGGTGGTTAGGGCTGCAATCCATATCCCATATTCTTGAGAATTAAGTCCCACTGACATTGGACGTTATCACACGGGGGAAATCTGTAGGTTATTCCACACAAATCCCAAATAAAAAGCAAATTTGCACCTCACGATTTCACACAACGTCGGTCAGAAAGTGGTCAGAAAGTGGTATTATCCGAGATCTTTTTTATTTTGGGAGTTTAGAGG
>JAIPUX010001880.1:6975512-6992930 GCA_020142125.1 Phrynosoma platyrhinos | reverse complement strand
TTACAGATTGAAAGTCCCTCTGTTACTTTAGGAACATAAAATATAACTATGTACAATTTGATCTGGCATAAAATTATCACAATTGGAATATTAAAATACAGTGTATTCAAACAATTATTGCCAACGGAATTTACTTTTATTATTTATTTATTTTTTATTTGTAACAAATGGAGTAATAATCTCCTGAACTTTGGTTTTGCTAGTTTATGTGGAACAGATAAAACAATTAAAAAATTTAAAAACCAGAAGAAATCATCAATATTAGTAACAAAGAAAATTATTTGTATTTCCTCTTCACAGTATCAAATATACATAAAGCACCCATTCCCTTAAAAAGAATTGGTGGGGGAAAGTATGTGGAAGGGAGGAGGGACTCAGATTCAATTAATAGACATGAAATTTAATCAGATTCATTTTCTGAGCTCTGGCTTGCATCCATGCTGCAGAAATATTCCAGTTTAACACCACTTTAACTGTCATGGCTCAATGCTAGGGAATCTTGGGAATTGTAGTTTGCTGTGGCACCAGAACTCTCTAATACAGAAGGCTAAATGCCTCATAAAACTACAAATCCCATAATTCCATAGCAATGAGCCATGGTAGTTAAAGTGGTGTCAACCTGCATTATTTCTGCAGTATGGATGCAGTCCTGTTATCAATATTAGTTTCAGTCTCTGCTTCTGCTTTGTTATGTTTGTCATCATCACAGTTATCATGGGCTTCTAAAAACTGAAAGTGTACCCAGATTAAAAAAAGCTTCTCTACCCTTTCACATGTCAGTTTATTTTTTGATTTAGTGTGAGTGTTTTAGTTCTTTCAGTGCCCCCTAAAGGAAAAAAGGCATCTTGCTTTTGCATTGGAGAGTTCAGTTTGTAAGCTAGGACTTGCCTGTCCTCTTTCAGTACACAGATTTTGAATAATCTGATACTATACGTAGTTTTTAGAAATGATTTGGAGAATTTAAGAACACTTTGTCTTAAGATTTTATTCATCGTGCTAAAATAAAACATTCCATAATCGGTTTTTTCCTTTTTTTTTCCTTCAATTTTTCCAATTTTTCCAGTTTTTTTCCCCTACCCCTAGGCTCTGTAACTCCCTTCCCAGGAAGGCTAGAATATTCCCCTCTTTGCTTTCTTTTTCTTGGTAGGCAAAGATTATATTACTCCAACAGGTTCCTACAGTTGATGGTCCATATTAGAGCAACCATGTTGAATGTCATGCTTCATATACTACACTTTATGAACACAGTTCAGGGGACCCACCTAAGAATTGTCTATGATTTTAGCTGGCACATTGATACACATAGAAGTTCCCTGGTGCTGCCATGATCAAGAGAATCAGCTTGTTAAAGCAGAGCAGTTCCTCATTGTATTGCCACCTCCATTCCCCTCACTTGATCCAATTAGGTTGCAACCTGATGTCCATTTAACTTGTCACATGTTGTGTTGAAACAGCTTAGACTTTCCTCTGAATAGACTCTTTGGAAACCAAGCAGTATGTTGGCAAATGTTGTGCGGGATGTTATGCTTCGGGGTGTCTCAAAACCAGCCATGGAGCCACATTAAGCCCAAAGGCTATATTTTGCTTTAGGTTCATAATGAGGCTTTCACCTAATTGCTGGTCAGTTCAAATTAATAGGGACAGAGATCTGTTCCTCCCCAAACAGTAGGTTTTGTCAGGTGTCAAGAAACCCTGATGAAAAAAATCCTAGACTGAGAAAAACATTTGCAGTTCAAGACTTTTTCTGCACAAAATTCAGCTGTGGTTTTTCTGTACAGAAAACAATATTTCTGTGGAACAGACAGAAATATTATTTTCTGTTCAGAATGAAGTGTTTACTGTGCCCAAAGTGCTAGAATTGGTAACTTTTTTTTTTGCATGAAATTCAAATGCGGATGACTTGTACAGAAAACAACTTTTTTCTGTACAAAACAATTACATGTGAATTTTATGCAGAATAAGTTCAAAATTCCAAACAGGTTATGAAGTTTTCAAAGATATTCTCACAGTAGGAAGCAAAATGTTAAAATTAGTTATAGCTTCCTTTGAGCAGTCCAGTGCGGAGGGAGAAAGAAGGGAAGTGAAGGATGTGTTTTAGAGGAAGAAAGAGGAAAGAGTGTGATCGCACCAGATTAAGAAAAGTTTAGCATCCTTGTCCAAACCATCCTGACCTAAAAAGTAAAACAAAGTCTCATTTGTGTACAGCACCTGATGTACTCCTTCCCTTATCCCTTATCAAACACATGGGCTCCAGGGAGTTACAGGATGCTGCTATTGTTGGTAATACTTTGATGGCGGACTCTCCTGGAATGTCTTTGCATGACCAGCAACTTCTGTTTTATTTGAGATCTCGCTGGCTGTCGATGACAGGCAAGGTCTGTTTATAGCAGTACAGAAAAGGTCAGGCAAAGATTTTTCCAAATACAGCAGGAGGGAAAACATAGGGATACCAGAATCATCCCTAGACTAGCTCTTCTGGCCAAGGTTTAGTTTGGCTGGAAGTAAATTTGGTCTGTGAAATCTTGGGAACAGGCAATCAGTTTTATTTTTTGACTGGAATACAATTTTGGTAAAGCAGGTCAAGATTCCTCTGTTCCCAGGGATATAGCTATAGAGGAGAGGGGCAAAATGAGGATGTTGTCCACCCCAAATAAGAATTCTGAACCCTCCCCCCCCCACATGAATTTTTCCTTCAGTCTCCAAATTTCTAGCATTGTAATAACTAAAACCTTCAGTTAATACTTGGAAATTCAGTTTAGGCAAAATTACCAAGGGAATGTGAATAATGCAAATATAGTAGTTCTAGGTGTGAAGACTTCTCAATGACCCATTCTCTGCAATGCTAGAAATATAGGGACTGAAAGAAAATTTCACTGGGGAGGCAGAATTCTTAAGGGAAGGCAATTTCCTCATTTAATTTACAAAATAGCTACCTGTCTTTCCCCCTACCTGTTTCAGATCATACTTGATTGTTCCCTGCCAATATGCACATAACTGGTTATTATGGGGCATTTAAATGTAATAATTATACTTAAAATATATAGTAATTTTGTAATCAACCTCCTAATCCTACACATGTCTACACATAAGCTCCACTGTGTTTAATGGAAATTGTTCCAAGTGAAATTACTCCCATCCTTAGGCTGCAATTCTATACACTTTCCTGGGAGTGAGCTCCACTGAACGTAGTAGCACTTACTTTGAAAGAATTGCTTCACTTCTCTCAAATATATAGAACTATGAGGTTCTACTTTGCTGAAATTCTACTTTGGTGGGGGTCTCATTTCCCCATCCATGGAAATATTCTTGCTGTCATCACACACTGGAAAAGTTATTTTTGGACTACAGCTTTCAGAATCACCCAGTCAACATGGCCAAAAAGGCATGGGCAGCTGGTGGTTTCTATATTAGTGGAAAAGTGAATACACTCTGGATTTAAGTACAAATGTTAAAGGAGCTATCCAAAGTTATGAACCTATTTAGAGGGTGGTGTTTGTCACCACGGACAGCTCCTTTATAGTTCAGCCTAAATCTAGAACAGATTCACCACCATTATCCCAATATGGAAGCCACCAGCTACCACTACCAAAAAAAAAAAAAGTTTTCCTACCTCTACACCAATCCCTCTGCAAGCATAATTGAGAGAGAGAAAAACACATATAATTATGTGGTGTAACAGCTTTGAGTAATGGAGTGTGACTTTGGAGAGCAGGGTTTGAATCCCTGCTTGGCCATGAAAATCCACTGGGTGACACTGAGCAAGTCACAGTCTGCCAGCCTCAGAGGAAGGCAATGGCAAACTCCCTCTGAAGAAACTTGCCAAGAAAACCCTGTGATAAGGTTGCCTTAGGGTCACCATAATTCGAAATGACTTGAAGGCAAATAAAAACAAACATTGTGGAAGCTGTGGAGTGAGTTGGCCATGCCCTGAAGCAAGATCTGGAATTTTTCTACTATAGATGATGCGTAGAAGACAGAGAATGTAAATTCCTCAGGGGAAAAAAAGTTCTGTCTCTTTTGTTTATGTTGCCTTGTAAACTGCCATGTATACTGGTGGTACTACACTGATAAATTAGTAATAATGAAATGTTCTAGCAAGACAGGTTTATGCTAGATGTGACACAAGTCATCAGTATACAGTGCTGGAATTATTAGTATATTATTGGTGGATTTTCCCCTCCTTTTTCTTTTAATGTAATCCCTCAGACTGCACAGCTCTGGTTTCTCTTGCTAGGCAGCTTGCCAAGCAGGACTATGAGAATATTAACCTTCACAAATCTTTCATAGTCTCTCTCTACCTCTCCCCAAGACCCCCCCCCACAGCACACCCACATTCTGTCATGTTTATGAACTGGCTGACTATATAGCCAAATGCCTTGGAGGGGCAGCATTTTGAGGATTTAATGCTTGCTGAGGTCAGCAGGGATTTTGTAAATGATTTATGACTGATCAGCTGGTGGCAATGTGTGAAAACTAAGGTGAGATCTATCCAGAAGTCCATCATTGTTCAAGGGATTGAAGAGAAGAGCCAGGTGGCTCCTGAAAGTCATGCAAAGGTTAAAAAGCAAGGCCACGGGGACCCTTTCTACATTCTCATTTTGAGAATATCTGACAAAAAGTTTTAGGTTTTCCCCTCTTCTGAATTAACAAGTAGTGAGAAGATATGTGGCAGTCATTCCCATCCCTGAGTGCTCGGATATTGTTGGTCTACAATCCCCACAGTCCTTGGCTTTGCTGACTGGGGTGCCAGAGAGTTGAAGACCAGCATGTAGGAACCACACTATGGCACCGTTATGGAACCCAGCATCATCCATATGTGTGGCCCTACTGTCTGGGGATGATAGGGGCTATGGGTCTAACACATCTGGAGAGTAAGCTGGGGAAGACTATTTCTACAAGTTTATCATGTTCTCTGTTCTTTGTTCTGGTTTTTAAAGTTTTTGTTGCATTGTTACTGTTTCCATTATACAGTTTTATGATCATGCTGTATAATACCCTAGTAGAAAAGTGTGTTTATATCTTTATAAACATGCTATTATTCTTTAGCTCAAGGGAAGGAAGTTTTCAAATAGACAGACTCAAGACTGATACTCAGTTTCATGGATTTAACATTCTTCTACTCCCTCTTCCACTCTTTCCTAAATCTGCCATGGACCTATATTTAGCAGGGCTTCATTCATTGGTAGCTGGTAGCTTCCATGTGACTGGACTGGTACATCTGCACTATGTTTTAGCCTGAACTTTAAAAAAGCTATCCAGGGTTCTGAAATCTATCTTCCAAATAGGTAAGGCACCTTGGATACCTCCTTTAAACCTGAAAATCATCTGTAGCAGAAGTAGTCTGGAAACAATGCCCTATGAGGAGTGGCCTAGGGAGCTGGGTATGTTTAGCCTGGAGAAGAGAAGGCTAAAAGGTGACATGATAACCATGTTTAAATATTTGAGAGGATGTCATATCAAAGAAGGAGCTCACTTGTTTCCTCCAGATAATAGGACATGGAGCAATGGATTCAAACTACAGGAAAAGAGATTCCACCTAAACATTAGGAAGAACTTCTTTACAGTAAGAGCTGTTCAACAGTGGAACACACTCCCTCAGAATGTAGTGGAGTCTCCTTCTTTGGAGGTTTTCAAACAGAGATTAGATGGATATCTGTTGGAGTGTTTTGGTTGTGTATTCCTGTATGGCAGGGGTTTGGACTGAATGGCCCTTGTGGTCTCTCTCCCCACTCTATGATTCTATGATCCTAATAATCTTAAGATTTCATCTTAAATATTATTATTAAACTATGGACTGCCTGTTTTAATATGCATTGGTCTTATATGTTCTTTTAAACAGATGTTATGTGTTTTAACATATGTTATGTGTTTTTAACTGATGTTGTTGCTGCTGTGTACCTTCAAGTCACTTCTGATTTATGACAATTCTATCACAGGATTTTCGTGGCAAGATTTGTTCAGATGAGAAGCCAGTAGAAAATTACTGGGGTCTAGCAGCCCAGAAAGGGACCTGGGACCTGGGACCTGATTATGGCACATATATTTTTCTTTCTTGGTAGTAGATAAAAGTTAAAGATATTCTACATTGACAAGATTGTCAAGTCATTTCTGACCATACGGGGTGCTGCTCATCTCTGTTACTAAGCCAAAGAGCCAGCGTTGTCAGAGACTACTCTGTGATCATGTGGCCAGCATGATTGCTCAGAATGCTGTTTACCTTCCCACCAAAGTGGTACCTATTTATCTACTTGCATTTGCATGCTTTTGAACTGCTAGGTAGGGAGAGGCTGGGACTAGTGACAGGAAGTCACCCCATCATGTAGTACCCAGGCCTTGAACTTCCAACCTGCCAAGCTTGTGATCAACAGTCAGCGTCTGAACCACTTGAGCCACTGCATTGTAGTAACAATATTGTAAAATGGGTAAATTTCAAAGAAAATAGCATTGATATGCACAATTCTGTATTATAATATATTGAAGATTTAAACCAGTACACCCTTGTTATAAGAGAGAACAAGTCTGGGACCCAAGTGAGGGCAAGGAAGCCATGGGTGAGTAAAGGGATGCAGTACTGCCAGAGAATGGGAGGAAGGAAATGAGAGGCAGGCAAGCAACCAACATCTCCACCTGCTCAGTGCAAGTCAGCAGCTCTTCCAGTTCTTTGGCAGTTCCTCTACATTTAAGAGCAGCTCCTGAATATCTCCTGGCTAGCCTGGATTGCCCAACAAGGGGCATGCATCTTAGGAGCACTTTCTGGATGTGGATCAAAAAGTGACACTGGACAGGTGTCTTGTGTGGAGGGTGCTGGTTGTTGGTGGCAGTGACTGTGTGTTCACCACTCCCCACAAAGACTTGAGATACCTTGAGGAAACAAGTAAATTTCTGGGGCTCCAATTTTTTTTACCAGGGCCCAAACCCACTCTTAGTACCCATGCTGGTTAGGTCTAAGTTATTAATGTAGCACTGTTGGCAAAGGAAAAAGAAAAAAAGAAAGATAATTTCAAATAACAAGGTTCATAGAATCAAAGTGTTGGAAAAGACTGCAAGAACTATCTAGTCCAACTCCCTGCCATGCAGAAATACACAATCAAAGCACTCCCAGCAGATGGCCATCCAGCTTCTGTTTAAAGACCTCCAAAGAAGGAGAATCCGCCACATTCTGAGACAGCACATTCCACTGTCAAACAGCTCTCACCATCAGAAAGTTCTTCCTAATGTTTAGATGGAATCTCTTTTTCTGTAGTTTGAATTTATTTATCTGTGTCTTGGTCTCTGGAGCAGCAGAAAACAAGCTTGCTCCATCCTTTGTGTTTGTGTTTTGCTAAAGAAAATGTTAATAGGTAAAACTTTTCACTTCTAAATATTGATGTATAGTTGCACAAATTTAATCAAAAAGTCAAATACTTATCTGTAGAAAAGGGCTGAAGCAGACTGTGATATGAGAAATAGTTCAGATGAGGTGGAAAGATGATTTAAAAATAAAAAAGCCTTTCCAGGCCAGGAGGAATTTTAGCATCCTGTTAAAGGAATATGATTCTTGATGCAGTGGCTCAAGTGATTGAGATGCTGACTCTATTGATTGCAAGATTGGCAGGTTGGCAGTTCGAGGCCCAGATGCTGCATGATGGGGTGAGCGCCTATCTCTAGTCCCAGCTTCCGCCACCCTAGCAGTTTGAAAGCATGCAAATGCAAGTAGATAAATAGGTACCACTTTGGTGGGAAGATAAACAGCATTCTGTGCAGTCATGCTGGCCACACGATTACAGAGTAGTCTCTGACAACACTGTCTCTTTGGCTTAGTAATGGAAATGAGCACCACCACCACCCATGGTTGGACATGACTTGACAACCTTGGCAATAGGGAATACCTTTACCTTTACTAAAGCAATATGATTCTAAATAAGACAACAAATCAAAGTATGACATGAGGCAGTCAAGCCCCATTTGTTGCTAAGAGATTGCCTAGAAATATGAGAAACAATAGTGCCCAGCTGAGACAGGACAGTGGGTAAAGAGGGAAACTTGGAAAGTGGTAGCATACAACTACATAACTGTTGTTGTTGTGTGCCTTCTAGCCATTTCCAACTTATGGTAACCCCACAGCAAACCTATCATGAGGTTTTCTGAGGCTGAGTATGTGACTCATTCAAAGCCACCCAGTGGGTTTCTATGGCTGAGTGGATATTCAAATCCTGATCTCAAGGGTTGTAGTCCAATTCTCAAACCACTACACCACACTGGCTCTACATAACTACATATATAACTTCTTTTTAAAAGACCTAACCAGTATATTGTATGGTTTGAACATGGGACTATGAATGGAGATCAGGTTTCAGTTTCCAGCTCTGACATGGAAACTCACTGGGTGACCTTGGCCAAGTCACTTTCAGCCCCAGAAAACCCAATGATAGGCTCACCTTTGGGTCGCTATAAGTACACAACAATAAAGTTAGATTAAAACTAGGCATACAGCTCCTTGAGGAGCTCTTTAGGCTGAAATCCTCTTGGTGATTTAATACTGACATAATCATTATGCCTAACTGCACCATTGCTGCTGGAAGCACCAGGATCAATCCTGCTCCTCTCCCACCATCCAAATAACCATTGAAGGTGAGGCTGGTGAGCTCCAGCATGGTGCATGGTGAGCTCCAGCATGCTCTCACCTAACTGTTATTTATCACCTTCCCAAACTTCCATGAAACTATGCTGCTGAAGTTTTACTGTCCACCAGTCTTAAAGTGGACCATGGCAATAGTTATAGACTTTTGGTAAGTCTGCAGGAGAAGAGGACCTCAGAGCTGAGGAGTGGTCAACAACAAAGCCTCCTCTGTGCCACTTTTGCTGTTTGCAATTGCCAACTCAAACGTTTGCTTCTCTCTCACTGGGGAGAGTGATGAGACCGTGAAGAGATATCAGTTAAAACATAGAGGGACATTTTGTTGTTGTTTTAAAGACTCAAAGGAACTGAATATGCCCATGTTGCAAGAACATTGTCAGTGCCCCTAATTTTATGAGTGACTCCCTTAAAAAAAAGAGAAGGGGACACTGGAGACTCATGATAAGCTCTATCAGTGAAGAAAATGGATTCAAAATACTTGCACTTCTGTGTGAAGTGTTATCATGTAGAAATGTTTCCCATGACTTTTGTGTTGGAGGTGAATGTGCCTCCTCTCAAGCAGACTCAGAAGGAATGCTGTTTGGAGTAAAGTGGGTTAGGGATCCCTAACAGAGACTACTTTGCACTTCACCAAACTACGGTTCCCATAATGGTTTGCTTGCCATGGCAGTTAAAGTGACATAAAGCCCAATGTATATTGGTAGTGTAGATACTCACTTTTATAGTAAACATTTGCTTTTCCTTGCTGTTAATTTTTTTCTTTCTGGAGAAGCTGGTTCTGAGAGGGGAAGCTGTATTTATCTGCATATGTGCTTTCTGCAAGCACATCCTTTTTGTTGCCTGGAGCTTTTGTATAAGTAGTGCACAAGCTTTTTATCAGTCGTTACATAGGGGAGCATGACTCCCTATCATTGCTGAATGACTGCCAAAAGAAGCCAGCTTGATAGCCTATTGCTTCCCCACCCATCCCACTTCTAAGACTATCATGTTGCACATTCTTGCAGGGTCAGGCATGATGGAAAAAGAAAACAGGGATAAGGGCCCTGCTCAGGGACATGACTGATATCTTATTGTCTACAGTTTTTTGAACACAAAGTTCCCTGAGCTAACACTCTGCAAATTAAGCCCAGTGCCTCACTTGAAAACCGTGCAAAACCTCACTCGAACTGTGAAAATGTATTTGAAAATGTGCATTCTCATGTGTGAGAAGGAAATAGATAAATACGTATATCCCTAGCAAAGGATTTTATCATGCCTATCCTTTTCCATGTTTCTGGCTTGTAGAACTCTCTTTTGTCACCTAAGTATTATTCTTATTCTTATATTTATGTATATCCAGCCCTTTCCCCAGTCTGTATGTTTGTCTCTAAAAGGGAAAAAACTTGACACTGCCACTCCACACCAAGAATCTGGAGCAATAAGACCACACAACATGCAGCCTTATCCCTGAATCTGGCTTAATAAGGTTACACTATGTACCACCCTATCCACACCAAATTCAGGGTATAACACCTTGGCCTGGATTTTAAAAACATACAGTTTTCTCCAGTATCTGCAAGAGACTTCAGTGCTTCCTCTAGTGTGAACAGTGAATCAAATCTAGATTTGGGGAGGGAGGGGGAGGCATAACAGATTGCTGCCTGGTAGGCGCTGCCATTTACTTCAATATGGGCCAATTCCTGGCTTGAAAGGGTTGAAGAAAGCTTTTTCCCTCCTTGGCACTACTGCCATTGCCAAGCGGAAACAAGGCACTCAGATCACAGCAGCCTCAAGGAGAGAAAAATCCTTTTTGTAACTGTTCTAGGTCAGGAACTGCCTGGACATTGAGGCACCTGCCAGGCAGCAATCTGTCTTGGCTCTTCCAGGGAGCTGACAGGGGAAAGGCCATGGCAGCAGACCAAAGCAACATCTGGATGAAAAGACACACATAGACATGTACTTGTTGTTTCTATGGAGAAACAGGTAGGGGTGTGGCTCTGAGACGGGTCCAGGGCAGAACAGGTCAGGGAGTCCACTTGTCTCTAGTGTAGGCTAGCCCTGTGACTCAAGGTGTCTTACAAAGTTGAAAACAGATACAACTAAAAAAAATTCAGATCATGCAAAAATTAAAAATAGTATTAAACTTACAATAGAATTAATAGCTATTAGAAGGATAGAGTATAATTTATCATGACACTTCCCCAAGCACTTGTATATCCATGGTAAGAAGAATAAATAACTTAAAGACACCAGATCTTGTCTGATCTTGGAAGCTAAGCAGGGTCAACCCTGGTACTTGGATGGGAGACTGCCAGCAAATACCAGGTAGCTGTAGGCTATATTTCGGAGGAAGGAATTGGCAAAACCATCTCTGAGTATTCCTTGCCTAAGAAAATCCTATGAAATTAATGGGGTTGCCATAAATTGACAGGCAAATTGATGGCATGTACAGATGCACCAGACAGATATCTGGTCATTTGTGAGGAGGAAGATTGATCCTGACAAAAATACTAACTAGACTGACTAACCACACCAAAGGATTTCATATAATTTGAAGCAACACTTGTGGGAACCTACATCTTGTTTAGTACAGCTTCTGCATGAGTATAGCCAAAAGCTTACAGCTGATTAATTAGTCTGTGTTGTTTTAGTCCTTGCCAGAAAGAGGAAAAAATATAGACAGTTGTGCATGGAGCTTTAAGTAAGATATGAACAGGCCAAGATAAATGGGTCTCAAATCTGAATCTCTGTAACTGCTTCAATATAAGCAGATTAAGAGTGTCAGGTGTCCCAGCTACTGCTAGCGATTGCTTTTTGCCACTTGCTCAGGACCACTTAGGTCATACTGAAACACTCTGTCCTCCTCCTCCTCCTCCCACCACTGTCACTTAAAATATATTTGGATGCCTCTGAGGTACATTTTAAAGGGTGGAATCCCAGGAAGTGGATGCCAATGATGCTAACATGAACAGGGCATCATAGTCTACTGTTCCGCAAAACCTTTGATCTTGGTCTGAACCCAAAACTTCCTTTTCTTCTAAATAAGTTCTAAAAGGACTTTAAGACAAAGAATACGTTGGCTAAAATTGCACCCAGAAAGTGCAAGGCAGCCTCGTAAACTCCTTACAAAGGTAATCCAAAACAGTTATCTTAAAAAATATGCAAGTACAAATAAATGCTGGCAAACTTATTCTCAGCAGAACCTAATCCATAGCCTTTTTCAGCACAGAGAGGGTGTGTCATCTTACAGTCTTTTCAGGAACCTGTAACTCTAGAAGTGCATGCAATTGAGTCAACTTGGGCTGTAAGCAAGTTATTAATACATCTCCATTTGATCTGAGTGTCTCCCAGAGGTCTCTCCCCTCCTGCCCCTCCCTGCTGACGTTCCCTTTCAAAGAGGCCATTTGAAATTCATATTGTCAACTAGTTCATTTTTGCTCTGGAGGAATGCTGAGCTCATCACTATACTCTTGAAAGGGCTGGCCAAAATTCAAGGTACAAAAATAAAAATGATTGAAAGTGGTAAAAAGCTTCCCCTGCCAACCCAATTAATCAGAATCAGTAATATTTACCTTTATGTGCATGCACAGAAAAAGAAAAGGGAAATGCTGGCTGTACATGTGTGTAGGAAGCAATGTTAACCGTATTCCCTCTTTGCATGTTTAGGAGTGTCAGCTCTTGCAGACCAGGGGACCATTAACACCACACAGTTAGAGCACTTTTATTATTCTACTTTAACTGCCATGGCTCCATCCTATGGTATCCCAAGGTTTGTAGTTTGGGGAGGAACTAGAGGGCTCTGGCTGAGAATTTTAATTGTCACTTCCTAAACTGTCAATTCCAGGATTCCATAGGATAGGACCATGGTTAACTATTATGGTTAACTATCAAGTGGCACAATAGCACAACAATGCTGTAGTGTGAATGGGCCCTGCAGTAAACAAAATGTAATCCTCTAGATGTTATTGGACTGCAATTCCAAATGTTCCTCGCTATTAGCTAAACTGGCTGAGGTTGACATGACATGTCCAGCAATTTCTGAAAGACTGAACTTTGCCTACCTGCTGTGCACAGTGTGGGGTCATCCGTCTACATGTCTCTCCTTTGCTTATATGCTTTTGAAACCTTTGAAAATTACTCCCAGAGACCCCAGAGACTGGGGAGATGTGTCTTAGTAATAAACTGGTATGTTCGTCATTGTCACTTTCTCCTGAGTCAGTATTTCAAAAGTCATTTCTGGAACAGGAAAAGTATATTTGGACTGAATCCACTGGGGTTCCTCCAAGGCAACATCTCTGGCCAGCATTACCTTTGTCTTCACCCCAACTCAGCCCAAGGATAACAGCATTCCATCAGAGGTGAAGGGAACATAGAAGAATTATTATTTTTTTTCATTCCACAACAAAGCTCTTGAGACACTTGAAATTCCAACAAATATTTTGTCATATTTCCATTTTTATTAGATGGATGATATTTGCAAGTTCATGTCCTCTTGCACAATAGGACTCCCCCCCCTTCCCTCTGCAATCCCCTTTGCCAACATCAAACCTGTCCCAGTGATCTCATAGATAGAATCATGGAATCTTAGAGATGGAAGGGGCTGTAAGTGTCATCTACCTCGACCATGCAGAAATACGTTACAGCATTCCTGAAATATGCCCATCCAACCTCTGTTTAAAGACCTCCAAATCTATTCCTCACATTTCTTCTTTCTTGTAATTTGAATCCATTGGTTTGTGTTCTAGTTTCTGGAGCAGCAAAAGCAAGCTCATTCCATTTTCTACATAACATCCCTTCAGATATTTAAAGATGGCTATCATGTCATCTCTCAGTCTCCTCTTCTCAAAGCTAAACACACCCAGCTTCCTAAATTGTTCCTCATAAGGCTTGGTTATCAGACCTTCTCTGGACACATTCTCACAATTCCCAAGAAGATTCTGAGGGCCCACAGTGAGTTATTGATCAGCAGCAACAAAGAAGATTAAGGGCCTTTGCAGACTGCCAGAAATAATGCAAATTGAGGCCACTTTAACTGTCCTGACTCAGTGCTAGGGAATCATGGGAACTGTAGTTTATTGTGGCACCAGAGCTCTCTGGCAGAGAAGACTCAATGTCTCAGAAAAAAATACAATTCCCATGATTCCCTAGCACTGAGCCCGGACAGTTAAAGTGGACTCAATTTGCACTATTTCTGGCAGTCTGCAAAGGCCCTAAATAGACTACGGGGGGAAGCAGACGGGCGGCATGGGGCCGCCCCAGGAAGCTGCGCCGCGGGGCTGAGGTATCCGCATACCTCGGCCCTGAGGCGCAGCTTCACCGCTCCTGGAAGGAGCGCTAAAATAGCGCCCCTTCCACAAATCGCTAAAGGTGCGCCGCAAAAGGCTGCTGGCGCACCTTCGGTGGCTTTTCCGCTGCAGCGCATGCAGACGCTGCAGCGGAAAAGAATCCTTGGAGCACTGGCCATGTGGAGGGCCGGCTGCTCCGAGGACGTTTTCAGGAAGGAGTTGGGGTGCCCAGCGTGTGGCTGCCCCTCCCCTTCCTTGCTCTGAAGACAGTGCTTTGCACCGTCTGCTTAGCCCCTACCACTCTTAAAATCTTTTTCTGTTGCCTTTCATCAAAATGGATTTCAGGTTTATGGTTTATAGGATTAAACAGCTACAAACTGAAAGATATGAACACAAACAGAAGATGACCTGGCAATTAATAACAGTTCCGGTAGTTAAAAATATTTGAAAAGCCTTGGTAATTTTCTTTCCTGAAAAGGTTTATTTCTCATCATCAAGATGTAATCTGATGTAATCTGTGTGTCTTCTAGGAGTCTCTGCTATCATAACTACATATGGTGAGGTTGGCTCTTCTCTTTGAAGACTCATGCTGCAATGAATATGGCTAGTCTTTGATGCAAGGCTGGACAAAACATAGCATGTGGGCCTCATTCGATACAAAGGTCATTGGTATGGGCAGACACCCTTGAAAATGCTGCTGCAAAAACTTAGCAGCAAAATGCTGAAAGTCACTAAAGCAAGCAGAAAATTCTTCTTTTAACTAGATTCTCACGGTTTGCTTCTGGAATTTGATGGCCAGCTGGGGGAAAAAAACTATTAGAATAACAAATCCATATTGAATGGTTCCTTTTCCCCACTTTGCTGCCCAAATGTGATAATGCAGTGGCTAGCCTATGGCAGGTCCTACAGGGGGAAGAATCTGCCGACTCTTGCTTTTGTTTAACAGGCTAACCAAGTTGTTCTTCCAGAATTCTCTTTGAGGGTGGCAAAAAGAAAGGCCACTGTCATTCCTCACAAAACAAAGTTTGGCAAGTCTTGCTGCCACCTGTCTGAGAATATTATCTCTGCCTGACACAGCCAGTCTATATCTATTCTGAGAAATGGATCAACTTGAGGTCTCCAAGGCGTTCTACTGCTCTTCAGACTTCTCTCCCGCTCTTACTTTAAAACCACTGTCTGGCTGTACAGTTCAGCCCAAAGGAGAGCTCATTATTTTGATTACTTGTTTTATTATTGATATGCCCTGTCCCCATTAGGCTCAAGATGAATAACAATGTTTTAACATTTTTAATAAAGGCCTCTAAATTATGAATATTATTGAAAGGACCATAAGGATTACTGTACCTTTAAAGGCTCAGCTCTTTGTGTTTTCCTTCCTCTAGAAAATAAGTGCTTGGACCAGTTCATATAGTTATCCAGCTAAATGATCCTGTGTTCATTGCAGTGGCCAAAGAGGCACACATGTGCACACACCCTGCACACATTTCACAGACATGAAGAGATATATGATGCCAAGAACAGATTTGGGACTAATAAGAAAATGTTTTCCAGCTTCCCCCACAACACACACACACATTAGGGTTGCCACATTTTTTAACCAGCAATACAAGACAACCTTCTCTGCTGCTAGGCTAGTTCAAGACTGGCTGGTACATATGAGACAGACCTATTCAAAGCCCTCCTCAAGTCTCATGAGAGTTCCAGGTTCCCATGGGATTGGAAATCTCATGGGCACCTGGAACTCTTGCAAGAGGCCCTCTTCTTGTGAGACTTGAGAGGGCTCACATGCTACCTGCTTCAGTTGCCTGGTCCTGTATAGCTGAAAGTAGTAAGAGCAGACATCAGCCACACTCACAATAGACTGATTCTTGCAGCATTTGGTATATAACTTGAAGCCATTTTTCTGCTAACCTTGTGCTTGAGAGTGTTTTGTTGTTAGCACAGCTGTTGCCCACTCATCCTGATCTCACTGGATTACAATATATAGGATTTTGGCATATTCTGCCCAAGGACAAAATCATATGCAACCCAGAGAATATCCACACTGCCTAATTATACTAGTTTTATCCCACTTTAAGTATCACAACACCATCCTATGGAATCCTGGGATTTGTTCTTTAGGGAGGTAAAGGTAAAGGTATTCCCTGTTGACAAGTTGTCAAGTTGTATCCAACCATAGGGGGCGGTGCTCATCTCCATTACTAAGCCAAAGAGCCAGCATTGTCAGAGACTACTCTGTGATCATGTGGCCAGCATGATTTTACAGAACACTGTTTACCTTCCCACCGAAGTGGCACCTATTTATCTACTTGCATTTTCATACTTTCAAATTGCTAGGTTGGCAGAAGCTGAGACTAATGACAGGAGCTCACCCCATCATGCAGGTTGGCAAAAGCTGGAACTAGTGACAGGAGCTCACCCCGTCATCTTTAGGGAGAGATGTTTAGAGTTCTTGGTTGGACATCACTAAACTACAAATTCCAAAATTCCATAAGATTGAACCCTGGCACTCAAAGTGGGATCAAACCACTATAATAGTCCTTCTGTACATCTGGGTCCCAGTAATGTCTTCCCCCATCTCATCAGCCCTTGTGATGCAGGTGCTCCTTTCAGAAGCTGGTATGTAAAGGGTTAGTTCGTGCAACCATCACCCCTTCCTTTATAAAGAGGAAGAAGGACTACCCAAACCAGTTATCCAAACCAGCATGCAGACTTCAGTCTCAGCAGTAAGGACTTTGGCACTCCAGGAGTAGTTGAGCTGCAGCTCCCATCCACTTTAGCCACATAGCCAATGGTGAGGGAGAATGAAAGTTGAAGCCAACAGCACCTGGAGGGGCCACATGTTCCCTGCTGTAGGGATTGGCACCTTACCCCTCTAGAGGTCCAGGTTGTGCAATTCCTCCCCATAGAAATGGGGGGGGGAGATCTGTTAATGATGATTGCATGAATCATATAAGCTGTTATGTCAGTATCAGTGCTTGGAAAAGTTGCTTTGTGGACTACAATTAGTAGATTGTGGACTACAATAATCCGACTACTCTAGTGGGCAGAAGGGAGTAGAGTGGATCTGCATATTCCATAGCTGCAGGAAGAGGATTATTAAACTAGGTAGGCAAGTGAATCCAACTCTTCTTGAGCAGGATATAATGTCAGCATGATGTGGTGTTTATACATTACATGTCACTTTGCTGAGTTTTTCAGCATTTTGACTTTAAAAGGGTCTCAGGTGGTAGGGCTGATCTAAGATCTTTGATTTTGATTAACAGTCAGGATAGGTACTAATAGTCTAGATCAGTGGTGCTCAGTGGGTGCTTCTCCATGAGTCGTCAGCTGCTAGTCCCTGGCAAATTTTGAGGAAAGAAAGTTGCACATGATAATAAAATGGCGCAAATCTGAAATCTGTCCCTGGCATATTGCGGCTGAAAATTGTCAGTCCTCTGCATCAGAGAGTTTGAAAAGAACTGGCCTGGATGGGCCATTAGCCTGTGTTTCTATGGACGTTATCACACATGGGCCAGAAAGTGATAATAAAGTGGA
>JAIPUX010001880.1:6959721-6975412 GCA_020142125.1 Phrynosoma platyrhinos | reverse complement strand
AGAAAAGCCCGTAAATGTACTAGAAATTATCTTCTTGCACATGCGCAATAGAGGAATGCTCGCCGTGGAACCATGGGAAAAAGGAGGGAAATGCTCCCAAATGCACATTTGCTTTTCACATTACAGTAAATGCAAAATTACTGTAATTTTGCAAATGCATTTCCTCCAAACAACCGAATTTCAAAAGATCTTGGATAACACCAGTTTCTGTCCTGTTTCTGTCCAGTTTCTGTGCAACGTCGTGTGAAATCGTGAGGCACAAATCCAGTTTCTGTTTGGGATTTGTGTGGATTAACCAGCAGATTTCCCCTGTGTGATAATGTCCTATGAGATGTTGAAATGAGGTCTAACTAGCACCCTACAAATTACAATTTTCTGTATAAAGTACTTGACAGTGATAAAAGCCTACTTCAACCTGAGGTTTTGGACATCCAAAACCCTAATGGTTTGATTCCAGGCCTCTGGAGGATAACTTGTTCCCATGTGACACTGCCCAACAGATGAGATCTCCAGAGGCAGCTTTCCTCTATGTCATTGTTTGAACCAGGGGTAGGCAACCTTTCCCCTTTAAGGGCCGAGGGACTTCAGCTCCCAGAAGCCTCAGCCATGTTGGCCAATAGTCCCATGTTGGCCAATAGCTCCTGGGATTCTGGGAGCTGAAGTCCCTCGGCCCTTAAAGGGGAAAGGTTGCCTACCCCTGACCTTGGGTAGTGAGAATGTGGGCACTGTACTTCTTCCTTTTCCTAGGAGGGATTCCCTTATTTCACCTCTCTTCTCCAGTCTTTCCAATGGACGCAGAGGACTTTCCTCTTCCATCAAGATTTATATTATGAAATCAGGTGCATTGTGTGTCTCCCAGTATTTTTCAACACTTTTTAGATACTTTAGATTGCTACTCCTGGACTGGATTTGTTTTGCTATTTTATTGTGATATTATTGCATTTGAACCTTTACCGCAGCTCTCTAAATAAAATAAAAATAAAACATGTTGGATTGAAACTGTGGTCCAACATATCTGGAGGGACAGAGATGCACTTTAATTTGACTTAATTTAACCTGAATTGGGCTTTCCTTGTAATCACTCCTTTTTTCACTTTTAAGTTGCATTTTACTGACAGAGAGATAAACAATCTCTCTATCAGTAAAATTCAGAGCCATAGCGGTATTAGTCTGAAATATCAGTACACTAAAGGATCTTGTAGCACCTTTTAAACTAACTGTGTGAAAGAAGTTACAGCATATGCTTTCTGAAAATAAATAAAGTCTACAAAAGTTTATGCTACAACATCTTTCACACAGTCTCAAAGGCGCTACAAGATCTCTTAGCAAACTCTGTTGGACTTCATGAACTTCTTGGTCTAATTGGAGGGGGTTACATCCCATGAAAATGAGAAGTTGAATCTGAGGAGTCACATTTAAAGCATTCAAAACCTGAAAAGCTTTTATTGGCAGAGAGTGTGGGTTAGCCACACAATTATTATTAGAGGTAGGCCAAGTGTTAATTGGGAGTCCCCTGAATTACAGTTTGGATAAAAATAGAATCTGAAAATGTACTGAAATTGTCTGATGCATTTCCACCCCCAAATCACTGTCAAGCAGAAATTCCTAGTCCAAATGCCAGTTTTTTCCAGTTGTTTCAATATTATGGCATTTGAACAGTCAATCACACCATTCTATTGTTGGCTAGCAGCACTGGCATAGCACTCTGGAAGCTGAAATTGCAACCCACCAAGAAAGGGACTCTTAAGAAGAATTTTTAAGGCCCTACAATAAGACAGTGTGAGGCATTTTCCTCAGGCAGCAGATTTTGAGGTTCATGAAGGGGCAACAAATCTCAGTTACTTTTATATTCTTGCATTTGTACTGTAAGGGATGGAAAAAAGCACTTGTAGGATTTTCTGCTGACTGTGCAAAAATGAAGTGGCAGGCAAAATAATTTGGGGAGCAATTTGCTGCTGTCTTCCCAGCAGCAAATGTCTTGGTCTGGCTCTAAACAGCATATAGCTGTATGCCTCTTGCTGCTGCTGTTGTTGATGATGATGAAAATGATACTGTTGTTATTAATACTTGGTTGCTGAGATCCTGCATTGCAAAACAGCAGAAATGTCCTACAGATGTAACTAAAACTATGTTTCATTTCCCAACCCTTCTTCTGGACTGAACATTTAGCCACTGCAGCCCTCTCCTTGTGGCTATTTAATGGCTGTTGGAGATCAAGCATCTGGCTATGTCCCCATAGCCAGACAGAGACTGAGGACATAATCCACTGAGATCTGCTGAAATCCTCTATGACAGGGGTAGGCAACCTTTCCCCTTTAAGGGCCGAGGGACTTCAACTCCCAGAATCCCAGGAGCTATTGGCCAACATGGGACTATTGGCCAACATAGCTGAGGCTTCTGGGAGCTGAAGTTCCTCGGCCCTTAAAGGGGAAAGGTTGCCTACCCCTGCTCTATGAGGACGTGAACAGACTCTCCTCTAATCTTCTCCACTCTCCACCAGTCACTGAATGGTTGTAGAAGGTAACTATCACAGCTTAATTTTAATTCTTGAAACAAGGGGCTTTGGTTGTCATGGAGGGAAGAAGAGAATACCATCGTCCTCAAAAAAAGACCTCAGTGAGTTTAAATTGGAATTATGTTTGCATATGTCACCATATGTACCATGGACAGACAAAAAGACAAACAAATGAGTCCTAGAGTAGATCAAGCCAGAGATCTCCCTGGAAGCCAAGATGACAAAATTGAAGTTGTCGTACTTCAGACACATCATGAGAAGGGAGAACTTACTGGGAAAAAAAAAAAGAATAATGCTGGAAAAGTGGAGAGAAGTAGAAAGAGAGGAAGGCCACATGCTAGATGGACGGATTCTATTAAGGAGAACATGGGTATGACTTTACAGGACCTAGGCAGAGCAGTGGAGGACAGAAATTCTTGGAGATGTCTCATCCACAGGGTTGCCATGGGTTGACATCAATTCGAGGGCAGTTAACAACAACAAATGTTACCAGTAGGTTGCCAGCTGCTGAATACCAAAACTTTTCTAAGTATTGTCCAGAGATGAAAGATAAACTGCCCTTCCTAGAAGCTGCAATGGGGACGATGTGACCCATGGACTACTTGTGGCCCCTGAAACCCACTTCTACAAGCCTGGATTCAAACCTCGGAATTTTTTTAAAAAAACTTGATTTGGGGGTGATTTTCTTTTACCTGAAAATGCCCCCAAATACACCAAAGCAATTCCCCACCCATCTCATGGACTCACAGTTTAATAGACTTGACAGCAAAATAGAAAAGGAATGGATTGGAGGAAACCAAGCCTTGGAGGCAGGGAATTCTTTCATTCTTGCATGCAAGAACAATTTCAATAGTTTTATTTCCATACTGGAGAGTTTTTGCATGTTTTTTTTCTATTGTTTTTCACATCTTAGGAATTCTTCATGAAAAATATGTTTGTGCAAAACCCCACATAAAAGGTGTTTTACACAGAAACCATGTTGGGTTTTCTGCGCATAGACTAAGTGTTTTCTTTCTTTTTTCTCTTTTTTGCACAAATATTTTTGTCCTGCAAGAAGTCCCAAAAGTTGAAAAATATTACAGTTTAACCAGGTCCTTGATGGGGTGAACATCCCTTTTGTCATGCATCCTTTACATCCCCTTTACATCTCTACTTGGGAAGCACAACTCCTGTTCTGGGCAATGTGTGCATCCTGGTTAGTTTCCCCCTGGCCCTGTAGTGCTTCCAGGGAGGCAAACATAGGCCCCTCTCCTAACAAATGGATGAGCCCAAAGTGAGCTGTTTGTCAGTTCTTCAGAGCAGACTTTGGAAAAGTTACTTTTTTGGACCACAGCTCTCAAAAATCATAGCTGAATGTGGAAGATGTAGTCCAAAAATGTAACCTTTCCAAGCTCTCTTCCAAGGCAATTGTTTATGATACATGTAACTGTAGGGTGCTAGGGATCCTAAGTCAGAGCAAAGGTCCTTTGTACCTGCAGATACTATGACCTACAGTGCCACCCAATATGGCTATCTGGTAAAGGTTTGTGAGATTTGTAGTCCAAAACATGAGGGAGGAGAGAGATTCCTCACCATTGTGCTAAGCAGAGATGCAATGAAATCCATTTGGATTATCAGCCACTCTGACATATCACAACAGTGAATCATTTGTCAGTGATTCCTGAACATTTTTGATGTGTGTTGGCTTTGTTCTCACCATTTAAAGAGTTTTTTCAAAGAGCTGAGAGTATCCCATGCAGTCAGGGCAAAGTGCAGTTTAATTTGCGATGAAAGAAAGTTGGCTAATGTCTCTGAATGGTGACACTGAATTCATCATGAAACCTTCAAATGAAACAAAGGACTGGTGCAATACCCACCACATCTTGTCCTTCAGTTCATACTGGCAAAGATCCCAGTTCTCCAAGCAGCAAAGGATCTAAAGCACTCATCAATGGGAATGCTTTTGTACAGAGGAAGAGACATTCTGCGACTCTGCTTCTGACCCACAACAAAATCTGTTTCATTAATCTACTCAACCCTTCCACACACTGTTACAGTTATCATTAATTAAAGATGTCATCTTTATTCAGTGAAAACCAAAGTGTCATTTTAATTTAACAGGCCTCCAACTCTGCTGGCGGAACAAATGAAAGAAGCTCATAGAAATTTAACCAACGATGTAGAGAAAGAGACAGGATGTCTTTGCATTGATTCTCACACACACCGGATGCTTGGCAATCAAGGATGGACTCTCCTCCACAATTAAATTATGCAATTCCAGTTTTGCAGGCCTGAGAAACCCCAAATTAACTTCCAAACTTGTGCTCCGTCTTCTGTCTTGTTGCCATTCTTGCATTATTCATCTTCACGCTCGATGACAGAGAGGCTTCAGACAACCTTTTCTCATCCTTTAAAAAAAAAAAAAAAAGGAGGGGGCCTAGTCTGTTGAACAATTGCTTTCTTGCTGACTGTTTTTGACTTGCTGTCTTGGAATGTTGTTATAAAGGAAGTGCTAATACAAAGCAGGCAGGCACTTTTATTTTGATTTCTCAAAAGCCTTCAAAACAATGGTACAAAATGGAGCCTCAAAAATTATTTTGACTTTTACTGAGGCAAAACATGCCTACTGAAATTCTTCCACTCTTTTTCCAAGCTCAGGGTAAGGAAGGAAACAGCAACAACAAAAGGAATAAAACTGCCTCCAATCCAAGAAAGTATGGTCCAAAAATAAAAGTACTACTTGCCATATTGCCTGAGGATTCTGGGTGTTGTAGTCAAAATATAGAATGGGCAACAGATTGAGTTAAGCTGCAAAACAGAATCTTAGACCAGGAAGGTTCCACACTTGGTCGTGGAGCTCACTAGAGTCCCTTTCACATGACACAATTATAGCACTTTGTTTCCGCTTTAACTGCCACGGTTGCAGGTCCTGTAAACCTGAGGTCTGTATTTTGATGTTGTCTGGCCAGCAATTTCAAATATCTCTCCTTACAAAGCAAATACCAGGATTCCATAGGATATTGCCATGATAGTTAATGGAATCATATTCTTGTAACTGTGTAGTGTGAAAGGGTCCTAGCCAGGGGCATCACTAGCGGGGTGCAGCTGCACCAGATGACACTCTAAGGAGGCATGACACCACTGCTCCCCAAGCATCTGCCTTTTGGCAGAAATGGGTTGTGGCATTTGCCTGAGTCCCTTTAAAATGCTGACAAGATGGTGTGAGTGGGGCAAGATTCAGTGGGAAGAGAAAGCAGAGGATCCAAGTTTTGTTTAAAAAAATTATTTTTTAAAAAAAATTAAAATGTAAAATTTAATTTTTAAATTCTTCTTAAAATTTCTTCAAAATTATTTTAGCAAGTTTTCGCTTTAACCACATGAAACTATGTACATGTAAATACAAGCTGTTCATAATTTAAAGGTATAATTTTAATTTTGCTAGTTGTTTATGTCACAACTATTGCCATAAAAATTATGTTCACTGATATATGGGAATTAGGATTTATGAGTAATATTCGTACAAAAAACATTACTAAGGATTCTGTATGTTGTGTTGTAGGAGGAGATCACCACACTGGGTGATACCAACCTTGGTCCTAGCTGGTGTGCTGCAGGACTATTGGATGTGTAAGAAGTAAAAGTAAGAAGCACATGAATCCAGTGAATAGGCATGCAGGCAGGCACTTGAGCAGTCAATAACTGACTCTAGCAGCTAGTCAGACAAAGTCAAGACAGGTGCAGAGACAAATTCCAAGCCTGTGAAACCTTCAGTCTTCCCAGGTCAAAGGAATGCTGTGGATCTGAAGAAGAACAATAGTTTAGTTGTAGAGTGCATGCTTTGCATTCAGTGGGCCTCAGGTTTAGTCTTTAGCCTCTCTAGTTTAAAAAATCAGATATCATGGGAAATATCATATGTCAGACATTCTGGGGAGCTGCTGCCTGCCAAAGTAGATAATATTGGTATGTCATGGATCGATATAATATAACCTGATATAAGACATCTGGTTACATTCCTAATAAAGGATTCTCCAGGGAGCCTTTCTTCACTATCAATTTTTTGACTCATCAGTGCTCATTCGTTGCTAGTTTCTTGAATGCATCTTACAAGAACCTTCTTCAAGCACTTCCCAGGACTCTTTCACACTACACAGTTATAACACATAGGCTGGATACAGCCTGCACCAACTTTTGATGCAGCCCTTGGTTCTGTTGCCTCAGCCTCTGGTCACAATTAGGATCCACCCCCCCCAGCTCACATTCACATGAATATTTTTTCTCTCCAAGGCTAATTGTTGCATAGGCAGCCTAAGTAAGAAGGCAGCAGATCCCATCTGATCTTGGAAGCAAACAGGGCCAGGCTTGGGAAGTAGTTCAATGGGGGACTGGCAAGGAATACCAGGCACTGTAGACCAACATTTCTGAGGTTATCTAATGTGGAGGACCAGCAATTTATTTTCCCAGTGTGCCAGAGAATGGCACCATATTTATACTCATTGGCTACAATGGTTTCTTTCTTTTCTACAAACTCATCAGAGATTAGCAGTGGATGATTCAGTGACCAGCAATGGTCCAGGACACACCTATTTCAGTAGCATTGCTATGGGCTATATTTCAGAGGAAGGCAATGACAATCCACCTCTGAGTATTTCTTGGTTGAGAAAACCCTGTGAAATTTATGCAGTCACCAGAAGTTGGCAACATGAAGGCACATACTAAGGAGTTTATCAGACAGGACGAATCCCATGCAGAAACTAGATTTAAAGTGAAAACGTGTTTGGGGTTATCCCGAACAGAAACTAGAAATAACCCACAAAAGTGGATTGTTTTTCACATGATGTTGATGTCAAGGGAAATAATGCATCATTAATCTGAACAGAAAGTTGCCCAAACCCACTCCTTTTTATTTTTTGGAACTTCGAAAAGTAAAAAGGAGCGGGTTTTGGTGACTTTCCATTCGGATTAATGTTGCGTTATTTCTCCTTTACACAAATATGTCTGAAAAACAACCCACTTTTGTGGGGGGGGGTGTTGTGGGGTTTTGTTTTTTTTTCCAGGATTTAAGCAATTTGTCTCCATGTGATAAACTTCATATAGGTGGACAATTGTTGCATGGGATGATTTTCAGTGGAGAATGATGGCGGAGAGGGAAAAAGAGAGAGGATTGAGAGGAGAGTGAAAGGAAGAAACGGAATATTAACAAGAAGAAAAAGGAGAGGAATGGCAGATAGAAATAACATGAAGCAAAGAAAAAAAATGGGGTGGCCCACCAGGAGTAGCCTCCGCACTTTGTTTAAGCCTCTTCACACACTGCTTGGTCTAACTAACCTTTTCCCTCTCCAATATGTGACTCTTTCTCCTAAGGCAAAGATTGGCAGCTATCAGGAATTAGGGGATTTCAGGAGATTTTAGAAAGATGTACTCCCTGCTGTATGTCTTTTTTTAAAAAAAAAACACCTAGATTCCCCCCCCCCCCATTGTCCCTAGGACACGTAAGGGGTATTTCACTATGTTTTTGGCCCTCTCTGTGCCATTTCAGCCCAGGAGAGGGTTTTTTTTCCCCAACCAGCAGTGACATTGGACTTTATCACACGGGGGAAATCTATAGTTTATCTCATACAAATCCCAAAAAAAAAATGCGTAATTATGCGCAATGATTTCACGCAACATCACACAAAAACAGCTATTAAAGTGGTCAGAAAGTGGTATTATCCCAGATCTTTTTACTTTCGGGATTTTAGTGAAAATGCATTTTCGATATTAGTGTAATGGCGCATTTACTCTAGTGTGAAAGTCAAATTTGGTTTATTCACACAATAACCCTCCTTTAATTCTTTTTTCTGGTTTTCCCATGGTTCTGTGGGGCTGCTTTTACTTCCTGTTTTGCTTGGGCGACAAACATGCCAGGCAGACATGAGCCTCTCTGCTTTCTCTTTCTGTGTATGTGTATACCATTTCTAGTACATTTATGGATTTCTTGCACTTCTGTATGAAATGTAAAAACGCCTTTTTATCACTTTCCACGTTATTTCACATTTATTCTAATTACGTGTGAAATTCATTTCTGTGATCAAGCTCTATTTTCGCTTTATTTTCCGGATGGTTTATTTGCACTTTATTATCTTTTTAAAGATGAAACTGGCCCCCATGTGATAGTCCATAGAAATTTATTTCTAAATCACATGGGGGGGAGCCTCTCCTCAGCCTAAAACAGTTTGGGAGGGGCAAAGTGTGTCAAAAGTGTATTTCATATATCCTAGGGAGTACTGAAGAGGGGGGAGAAAATGGGAAAAAAATAGAAAAAATGGAAAGGGGCCTGGGGGCTCCATGCAGCTCATGTGCCACATTTTCCTCATTACTAAAGGAATGGAGCCCTTGATATATATAGAGGTACCTGAGTGTGGGTCTTCGCTCTTCAAAGCTTAAAACACTCAACATCCCTATGAAATTATGCTAACCTGCCAGGTAATGATTGTTGACAGCTATGTGGAATATGGTTTGTTACATAAATGTTCCCAGATGATGACAATGAAATTAGCAACAAGTCATACATCTCTTCCTTACTCCCTGCCTGTATCTTTCTGTGGGTCTTCCTTTTACATTCTATATGTTTTATTATTTATTATTGGTAAAATTACTTTCCTGTTGTCTAAAATCAGGAATTTTGGAAAGTGAAAGTCTGGGCAAGATACACAAAGGCTTTGCAAAGCAACACGAAAAGACAAAATCTCAAGTAGACCTCATTCATTATATGTGAAGATATTTAACAAAACAAAATAAAATTGACTTGAAAAGAAAGGACTAATTGCTTGTCAGTCATTCTAGTGTCAGAACACTGGAGGATAGGGGGACAATGTTTCTTCTTACCAAGCAATTGCGTACAAAATCATCTTCATATTTTTTAATACAGTCAACCCTCCATTCTTCTGGGGGATCAGTTCCAGACCCCTCACAAGAATGGAAAATCTCATATACTCAAGCCCCATATATCATTGTGAAAACAGTGAGAGAGCCAGAATGGAATTGTGGTCCACATATTGTATATATTGGTTTAATGCAGGGGGCAGGTCCCCCGAAGTCGTCCCTTCCGCCGAGCCGAGGGGGGGAATGGCGGCGCATGCGCAAGCGCGTTGGGGCCGCCATTTTGGAAATTGGCGGTGGCACGTGGCGGCGGCAGGGGTCCGCCTGGGCTGGTAAGTGCAGGGACCTGGGCCGGAATCGGCCTGTGGGCCGTAGGTTGCTGGTCCCTGGTTTAATGTGTTTTAACATGTAATTTGTTTTAATTATTGCAGTAATTTAAATCTGTTTTAATTTACTATTTTGTATGTTTGTAATTGTACTGTTTTTTTTATTTATTCTTTATGTGAGTTTACATCCATAAATGCAACATAGGTTATGTATCCACTCAACTACATTGGTTATATGATATTTCAAATACCTTGAATACATTAATACATCAACCAAATCTTTAAAAAAATGAAACTTGAATTTCTTCCTTTTCCTATCTTCATTGAAACAGATGTTGCATTTCTTCCATTCAGATGACTTTCTTTCCAATGCTTCCTGATAAGTTTCTTTCCGTTTATTGCCTCTGTGCTTCCAATAGATGAATCTGCCTCTTTCTGAGTTAGATCATTCGTCTACAAATCGTATTTTTGATGTTTCTGTTTTAAACCATCCTAATTCCATTTCTTTACAAGTTTATTCCATTAACTGTTTTTATTTTCCTCCTCTGCATATACTGTCTTATTTACTGTCTTACTTTATTTTACATGTATTAATTGCTGAATTCTTCACTATGATTCACTATGCATAAAATTAAAATTAAACATTGAAATATAACTCATCATCTACATACATATTTTCCCATACTGGCAAAACCAGAATCTATCTCATTTTGTTTCTGTTTAGCAATTTTAACCACTTTCAAATGTTACTGATATCTTTCCATAATACCACCCATGGTTTCCATTCTGACTCCCATTATGATTTAAGATTTAATATATGTGTCAGTTTGTCCATTTCTTTCATATCTTGGACTTTTTCTATCCATTCTTCTATTAATGGGAGGTCTTTCAATATTCATTTTTTTGCAATTAGAGTCCTGGCTGCAGTAACCAAATATAAAATCAACCTCCCATATTTCCTTTCATCATCTACCCTTAAAATCAATGTTATGTTAAGTAAATATAATTCTGGTGAAAAAACAAATTGTATCTTTAGAATCTTTTGGAATATTGTGTGTATTTTAGACTAGAACTTTTTTTTATTCTAGGGCAGTTCCATCACATATGGTACATTGACCCAATTTCCTTTAAGCATTTCTAGCATTTTTGTTCCCCTTCTTATATATCTTTTTTAGCTTAAGCAGGGTATAATACCACCTGTTTGCTATTTTAATGTAATTTTCCTTTAAATTCTGAGATGGTGTAAATTTACTGGTTTTCTTTCTAGCATGTCCCATTTTTCCAGAATTATATTGTGTCCCAAATCTTTGGCCCATTTTATCATGGACTCTTATTTCTTCTGACTCCAGGTTTCTAGTAAGTAGTCATTTATATAGTTTAGTGATCTTGTTTTTATCTTTCATCCATATTAATTTGTCAAATTCATTTTTTTATCTTCAAAATTCTCATTCTTTAAATCTTCTTTAAACTTGCGTCTGATTTGCCAATAATTTATCCATTGCATTTTACAAAATTTAACATCCAGTTCTTCTTTTGGTCTAATATCTGTCTCACCTTCTCTGCTTATGACAATTAAATCCTTATAAATTCACCAACTTAAATTCTTTTCCCATCTGCCAAAAAATGCTTCTTGGATAGAGACCCATAATGGGGTCTTAACTGTTTTTTTTAATGTTGTAAGCCACCCTGAGTCCTAGTCTTGGGAGAAGGATGGGAGATGATGATGATGATGATGATGATGATGATGATGATGGACTAGAAACCTGGATACCAGGGTTTGAATCCTTACTCAGCCATGGAAACCTGCTGGGTCATTTTGGGCAAGTCACACTCTCTCAGCCTCAGTGGAAAGCAAAGGCAAACCCCACTCTGAACTAATCTTGCCAAGAAAACCTGTGATAGCTTTGCCTTAGGATCACCATAAGTTAGAAATGACTTCAAGGCACACAGCAACAACAAAAACAGGGGCCAGAGGCATACTCCTTTTAATTAAAACACTTGTAGATTAGCTTTTCTTGGTCTTTCTCTTTTTCTGTTTATTGACTTTGATTTTCCTCCATTTTGAAAGAAATTGTATATAAAGTTTACTTCCAAGTTAAAAATTGCTTTGAAGAGCACAGTTGCCTGTTTTAGCCTTGCACCGATGGCAATATGAGACCTAAATTTTGTGCTTTAGTTTTCTTTTCTTTGAAACAGAAGCCAAAAATATCAACCACAGCTGTCTTTGCAAATAAAAGATTAACTGTTGTTTCAGAAATATTTACACTTCCCATTATTCAGCACCGAAGACATAGATGCAGAAACAGGATTCTGGATGGCTGACTTCAGGCTAAAAGTCACTTGCATTTTATCTTCTTCTAAGGTGCAAAATAAAGATGGATGAAAGTAATTCTGATGCCATACACTGTTTTCCTTCTGACTTATCGATGAGTGACACAGTCCACTGAGATTGGAAATTGTTCCATGCAAGCCTCATTGAAATGAATGGAAATTGCATCAGAGCTCATGTGCAGCTCTCATTCATATCAGTGGGGCTTATATAGGAGAATGTCCTTGTGCCCAATATCAACATTTCTTGCTATAAAAGGCAACATTAGTTTTTTGCCATTATTTGAAACTACAGTGAGAGCGTACTCACACAGTTAAGAGTGGAAAGTCTCAGAACTCTATAGGCATCTCAGTAGCAATTTCCTTCTCATCAGAGACTAATGGCTTTGTGCTACCATGTTGCCAACAGTAAACATGCAATTCCAGGATATGATCTGAATTCCAGGATATGATCTGGTGGCTGGTGGCTAGTGGCTTCCATATCAGCAATGTGATGAATCCTCCCTGGATTTTAATCTAAACTTCAAAGGATCTTTTCAAAATGCTGAAGCATATTCCTTGAACAGGCTGGCACCTTGGCCAGCTCCTTTCAAATTGAGAGGTTAAATGTGAACTGGATCTTCCACTACATTCATATTGAAAGAATCAACCACTACTGCATGTTATTGAAGCTAAGCAGGACTGGGCTGGTCAGTGACTGGATGAGGGACCATTAAAAACCATGTACATACATTTCTTTGAACTCCAGTGACCAATAGGCCATCATTTAAATATCCTAGAGAATGTCCTCAATGTAACATTACTTCACACCATTGTGGGATGTTAAGTTGGCAGCCCTTATATGATAACTCCAAGCTCCTTTGATATTGATGGAAATACTATTGCTGTTTCTCCCTGGCATTTACTACCAAGATTGTCTGGCAGGACTCATGGAGGGGTCACCAATCAAGAAGCCAAGAGCCCTTCTGGTATTAATAAACATTGCCCTCTACCTCTACTGCAGCCAGGTCCTGGATTGGATTGGCAAAGCAGAACTTTTAGTACACATCTCCTGCTTCACCAACTCTTCCAATGATAGTTGGGTAGACCTACTATTAGGCAGTGTGAATCAACTGCCTTATCTGGACAATGCTAGGGAGATGCCTGGCAGGAGCTGCTGCTCTATCCATTGCTTTTAAGACCCTTCACCCTTCTTCCTGAGACTCCTTGACCATTCCTGTCTTCCCCAGTTGACTTCCCAATGTGGGCATTGTTTCCCTATTTCCCATCTGAGATGACTGCTTGTTTTCTGTTTGCATTCTACTAATTTGTCACAGACAGTACCACTGATAAACTTTATCAGGAAGAGAGGAAGCTAACCATAATACACATCATTGGCACTGCTCCTGGACTGCAGTATATGCATCTTCATGGGCAAGGAAGAGCCTGGTAGAATAGTCACTGACAGGTAGCAAGAAGATGGGAATCAGTGCTGTATGAGCCAGATCTTGAAATAATAATAAAAAAAAAAAAATCCAGAGGTAACCGTGTAGTCTTTTTCTTCTTAAATCTGGACTGGATTGACATGTCTTGCTTCAACAGCACCCAAAGTTTCCCTGATGCAAAAGCATGAAGGCTTCTTGAGAAATCCAATGTCCTCCACCTACAAAAGGGGCATGTGGCCTCATATGCAGTGGCTGAAGTGATTAAGACTCTGACTCTGTTGATTGCAAGATCGGCAGGTTGGCAGTTCAAGGCCCAGGTTCTGCCTGATGGGGTGAGTTCCTGTCACTAGTCCCAGCTTCTGCCAACCAAGCAGTTCGAAAGCATGGAAATGCAAGTAGATAAATAAGCACCACTTCATTGGGAAGGTAAACAATGTTCTGTGCAGTCATGCTGGCCACATGATCACAGAGAAGTCTCTAACAATGCTGGCTCTTTGGCTTAGTAACAGAGATGAGCACCGCCCCCTGCGGTCAAACACAACTTGACAGCCTTGTCAAAGGGGAAATCCTTTACCTTTACCTAGCCTCAGAAAGGATGGAGACATGCTGGATTCCAAAGTATCATTTTTGTGTTGCAAATGGATGTTAAATTTCCTGGACTTTGAGAATCTCCCAGTTACCACATGGCCAGAAGAAGAAAGTACCAACCTGCAAGATCCCCCTCCCCCCATACCATCTTAACTAAGAAGAGAAACATCAAAATACAGGCCTATGGATAACATCTTCATTTTCCCCTCCTGTTTGGTTTGTAACACCTTGCCTGATGAAGAAGCCAGTGAAGCTTAGAAAGTTTGAAACCTGTATATTGTGCATTTTGTTTTGGCCAATAAAGGTATCACTGTTTGATGGATTTTTGTTACTGGAATTGCTATATGGCCAACACTGCTACCCCTGGATGTATTCAGCTGCCAGTATGTGGAATCAGGTGGAGGCTCTTTCCTTGCCTCAGACACCAAAACATCTTTTGTATGTTCTAGGTATGAACTGAAAGTGAAAGGAGAAATGTTTTTTTAATGCACCCCACCACCATTCTCCAAAACTGATAACCAGTATGATATCAAAGAAATGGATTGATGGGAACCAGCTATTAAATACATATATAGAAAAATGTAGTCCATTCTCCCATGATTGCCTTTATTTGAGTAACAGTGCAGACTAGATGTTTAAGTCTTCAAATATGCCATAGATTGCCTTCTTGCAATTTGCTACATAGCACTGTAAAATCTGAGAAGGCATTGCTTGGGGGATAAAGATGCTGTTTGCTGAAATCAAACTGACAGCCAGTATTTTTCTCTTTGTAGATTTGGCGGGGGACAGGTAAGGTAGTTGTGATGAAAAGGATCAGATTCACAGCAGATGACAAAAATATGAAGCATATAACTCTTTAAAGTGCTATTTCCTGTTTTGTATTAGGTATACCTATGAGACTTTGTGAGTCAGACATTTTAAGTTTCTATTTCAAACAAACAAAGAAACAATATAATTCCCACAGGCTGTATGTGCATGTATGGAACACATAATAAAGACTATAAGTGTCCAAATAACAAAATACAATAAAAGAAACCACATGAATAGCAAGCCAGAGCCTGGAACATCAGGTCACAGTCAAAGTCAAAGCTATTTTCAGTTGCTGAATATGAAAAGTGACTTCAGGTTGATGAGTATCACATTAAAGCCCTTCCTATTGTCTTGAATGTCTTTATAGGATGTGACTTTACAGCATCGATGTACTGAATAAGTTTAAAAAATTAAAAACTTCACAGCTACATTAAAATATGGAGACATTAAGTTATTTTCAATGTGCTACTTTAGAGAGAATAAGCTGGGGAGTGCCGGTAAATTAAAATTATCCCAGCAGAGTTGCCAGTAGGAAGAGACATAAAATACCCAGTTTAACCTACTGGCATGTAAACAGTAATAGCCATGATCCATTCTTGTCAAGATTAGGAAGTGAAGCTTGAAAAGGCTGATCTTTTTTAAAAGCACCTCCTTAAAAACCCCCTAAATAACACAGTAGTAATCTTTGATAACAGCCAGTTTCAGAAACTACAAATAAGATGAAAATCTCCCTCTGAAATATAGCATAGCACTGTAAAACTAGGATAAGTTTTTAAAAGCTTTTCCACGCAATGGAATTAGTAGAAAATTGAGGAGAAAAAAACCCTTGGAGAAATGTACATCCAGATTCATGTGACTATTTT